>JBBPCX010000088.1:20643079-20673438 GCA_037974365.1 Hydrocynus forskahlii | reverse complement strand
GAAATCATGGACACTGTATCGTCTGGGCTAAAGAGGACAAGGACCATCCTGCTTCTTATCAGTGCACAGTCCATAAGTTAGCATCCATGATGACATGGGGGCACATCATTGCATGTGACGTGGGTAGCTTGCACATATGGGAAGCCACCATTAATACTAAACGATAGGTACGGGTTTGGAGCAACATATGCTGCCATCCACACAACGTCTTCTTCAGGGAAGGCCTTGCTTATTTCAGCATGACAATGCCAAACCGCATTCTGCATGTATTACAACAGCATGACTCCACATTAGAACAGCCAGGAGCTAAACAGTCTAGTCCGGTGACCAAAAAAACATTCAGCCAACTGTCGAACAGCTGAAATGAGATATGAAGCAAAATAAACATTTTCATGTTCAGAACTCCAGCAGTTTGTCTGCTCAGTGAGAAACTGACATCAAATAAATGGACATCAAAGGACCATTTATTTTCCATTACATTTTTGTTTCAATTTCAACATTTGACATGCTGTCTTTGTACTATTTTCATTTGAATACATGAGTTTCACATTCTGTTATGTACAAACCTTCTTTTAGAAATGCGCTAGTTCTGATCGACTGCCCTGTACATCATTTAGAAAATGGTCCAGACTACACACTTAAATGGACCAAACTGGGATGTGTAGAGGACTGGTCAGTGTTTCCAAAACAGCAGGTCTTGTGGGATGTTTCCAGTATGCAGTGGTCGGTACCTACTAACAGTGGTCCAAGGACGGTGACCTGGCAACGGTCATGGGCACCAAAGGCTGGCTGAAAAAGGTGGAGAGTTTAAAAAAATAGAAAATTAGGTTAAAATGGGTAGACCACCAAAACAGCTCCCAAACAGCACTCAACGCTTTCATCTTTGAAAAAGCAGAAAATCAAACTCTTACTTCAGAAACGGAACATCTGAGATGTGGAGAAAGGTTGGACTGATGCTTCTAAATTTATGATTGGGTGTAATTACCTGGGCGGTTCTGAAAATGCAGCTTAAACGTTTGAGATGTTGGCAAGAAGCATGCGAAAATATCTCTGCACATTTCTGCAGAAAAACTGAAAGCAAAGTTAGTAACAGCTATAACCCTATAGCAGAGTGTTGACCTATAGTGGGTAAGATACTTGCCTCTGGACCAAGAGGTCATGGGTTTGAATCCTACCTTCAGCATACTACCACTGGGTTCCTGAGAAAGACCCTTAACCCCTGAGTTGCTGCAGGGAGACTGTCTCCTGTAGTTAGGGATTGGAAGTCTATAACGAAGAAAAATGGTGCACAAATGAAATCCTAAAAAATCTGATTAGTTGTTAATCATTCTGTGTCTGTGCCTCTTTAATGTATGGTTCTGTGTTTTGCTTAAAAATGACTAAGTTGTCCTTAATTGTCATTTTGACTGCAAATTAAATGAATGGTCTCTGATGTTTGCACATCACTGCATTATCCTCCGATTATCCAGCAGGACATCCACTTCTGTGAGGATCTGACTGCATTTTGTCACAGGAGCATCTTCTGCATTGGTAATTTTGAGAGCATTTAGGGTACTTATGGAAGACTAGATAAACATGTCCTGTGTTTTAAATGCACCATATGGACAAAGGTATTGGGACACACCTCTTAATTAATTACTGAATTCACTCATACCCATTGCCACACGAGTATAAAATCAAGCCTACGAAGACATTTCGGTCAACACCATGCTTCCAGCTTTGTGTTGGAAGTCTTTGAGAAAGCCCATTTCTTTGACTGTGCACCAGTGCACAAAGCAAGGTCCATAAAGACATGGCTGGGTGAGTTCGGGTGAAAGAACTTGACTCATCCAAATCAGTGCCTGACCTCATAAACCTCATAAATTCCCACAGAAACACTCCAAAATCTTGTGCCTTCTAAGAAGAGTGGAAGATGTTATAGCTACAAAGCGGGAAACAACCCCATGTTAAAGTCTAAGTGTTTAAGTGCAGTGGCAATCTGGAGTAATGGTCAGGCGTCCCAAAACTTTTGTCCACCAATGAAGTGCTTTTGTCTGGATGCCAGAAGGGAAGCATTCCTTTTGTACAGACTCAGGGAGTTTGAGAGATTATGTAAGGTGTAGAAGTGAGAACAGACGTCATGATGATGCATACTAGAAGTAAAAATGCGAGAAAAAAACGAAATAAATAAATAGTAAAATAAATAAATAATAAAATGACAATAAAGTGGTCCTGTGATAAGCTTCTGGGGACGTTATTGTGAAATGAGGCTCATGAATAGTCTCCAAGGCAAAAAAAAAAAAAAACAAGGACAAGAAATGTTTTTTCATGTATTAGGGCGTTGCTGGTTTCAGTGATTTCTGGAACCGGTCCTACTGGACCGTTCGGCTGGGAGTCCGTGTATGGAAGCAGTGGGTGTGTATGTGTGTGTTTTAAAAAAAGGCTGTCCCCATTCCTCGCAGTACTCAACTTCATCTTCCACGCCATGTGGACGAGGAAGGCGACAGCTTTGCTAGCACCCTTGCCTTTAAACCCTCTAAAACCTTTTTAAAACTTTACCTAGCGCCTCTCCTGTTGTCAATGTTCAATCTTTAAGGTCTTTTTTATCATTACAAATCAAAAACTTACATTTTATCTTCGTTTTTTAAGAACTAGGCACCAAAATTGAAGGCTAACACATCGAGAGACTCCTAGGACGTTGTTTTGGAAGCTCTTGCTTCATTTATTGGGACACTTTGGGACTTTAAAAGGGGTTTCGACGCTTAAAATAGGTCTAAGAGCTGTGAAAAAGCTTAAAATAGCTTTCTGGACTTCTACACGGACAAGTGGAGAGTTTATTTTTGTGCCATGGAGAGATGCAGAGTCACAACACATCCTTTTGTCCACGACCTGAGGCTCACAGGAGCACAGAAAGTTCAGGTATGGTGCTATTTGTTTTTTTTTTTTTTACTTTAAATTGACTTTTTTCTTAAGGGTTTTCACCATCTTTGTGTCTGTGATGGTACCAACCATCTTCTCGACAACATGCTGGTCCTGCGCATGTGCAGTTGTGCTATCGTGCGCAAAGTCGGCGTAGATTTTGGACATTTCTGTGTTTCTCAACACATTTTTAACACCAGGAAGTGTTTGGGTGGGTTTTAACATGTCTGAGAAACAGACTAGTGCTCAGCATTGTCATGTGGCTTCTCACAGAAGCGGTGCAAAACTTTGCGCCTGTTAAGAGTTGAAGCAGTTTAGACGCAAGATGCATCTCAGAAAAATAATGCAGAACTCTTCACTAATTGAGGATACACTACATGGGACGGCTGACCATTACACCAACAGGGACTTTAATGACATTGCATTCAAATACATAGACGTTAATATGGAGTTGGTCCCGAACTCTTCTTGGAAGATTTTCCACAGGTTTTTGGAGTGTTTCTGTGGGAATTTGTGCCCATTCGCTCTGTAGAGCTTTTATGAGCGCAGCCACTGATGTTGGACGACGAGAGGGCTTGGCTCGCAATGTCCGTGCCAGTTCATCCCAAAGGTGTTCGATGGGCACAGTCATGCTGGAATAGAAAAGGTTCTTCCCCAAACTGTGTCCACAAAGTTGGAAGCATGGCGTTGTCCGAAATGTCTTGGTAGCATTAGATTGCCTTTCACTGGACGTAAGGGGACTAGCACAAACCCTGGAAAACAGATGTGTCCCAATACTTTTGTCCACATTGTGTATGAAGAATAGAAGAGTATGATTTGGCCTCTGGCAGCGGTTACTTTGGCACCAATGTTTATTAGACTTACGTCACGACTTTGACGCTATACGCTGCAGCCATGGGGGTGTATGTAAAGTAGTAGCTGGTTTTATTTTCTCCTCGCCTGAGAGTTGTGTCCTCCACAGGTTTCTTAGACAACTGAAAGACAATGGTCTCTTTCTTTGTATGCCAACAATGCAATAACCGCCGTTTGTTTTAATGACATAGATTTTTAGCTACAAATCTAGTACTGCACATTATTGGGACGGCTGACTATTACACCAACAGGGACTTTAATGATGTTGCATTCAAATACATACAGTTTAATATGGAGTTGGTCCCCACTTTGCAGTTAGAACAGCTTCCACTCTTCTTGGAAAGCTTTCCACAAGATTTTGGAGTGTCTCTGTGGGAATATGGGGCCATTCGTTCTGTAGAGCATTTATGAGGCCAGACACTGATGTTGAACAAGAATCTCTGTTCCAGTACATTCTAAAGGTGCGGGATGGGGTTCAGGCCAGGGCTCTGTGCGCGCCAGTCAAGTTCTTCCACATCGAACTCATCCAACCATGTCTTTATGGAGCTTGCTCTGTGCACTGGGACACAGTCATGCTGGAATAGAAAAGGTTCTTCCCCAAACTATGTCCACAAAGTTGGAAGCATGGTGTTGTCCAAAATGTCTTGACATGCTAAAGCATTAAGATTGACCTTCACTGGAAGTAAGGGACCACCTGAATTCAAGAATTAAAGGGTTTGTGTATGGGATGCTCATAATGGTAATATAGTGGGTGTACCCCTTCACCATGACCGTATTTTTAAAATGTTTTAGACCAAAAGCATGTTGTGAAATTCCCAGCAACTCTTTAGTGTAATAAATTGGATTCACTTTTCCTTTCACTGGCCCCTATCACCACAGCTGTGAACCTTTCTCAGTCTAAAACACTTATTGAATCCACTGCACAAGTGTTGCTTAGTATTTTGGAGGGGCACATTTTGATCAAGTAATCAAGTTATCTAGCAAACGAGTTAAGTAAGGCTATGCACACAACTTTTTAATAAACATTTTAATGAAATTTGCTACAAACAGTACATTTTATGAAGTCCTGCTGGCCTGGGTTTCTTCCCTTTCGATGAGTTTTAAGTCTGAACATGGCTTTATACTGGCCCACACATGCCCTGTCTATTAGCCAGGATGCAAAGTAATAACAAAGTTGATTTGTCGAGTTATCAGCCATTTGTTGCAATGTGAGTTTAATCAGTAATCAGTTTTCATAGAGCCACTGTGACAGCCCTAGCCCACAGTAGATTCGAAATTGTCTTGTGGCTCAGTAAGCTTGACTGGAAATTGCTGCCAAATGTTAGGTTCGGTAGTTAAAGCCTAGAATATTGTACTAACTGTCTATGATCTACTATTGGCTATGTGGTCACATCTGGGCATTCAGTGCATAAAGAGAATTCAGAATCATTTGATCCTAAATTAAATGATGCGATATGCTGAAATGTAACCGAATTGTTATGAGGTCCGAGACTTGCTCTGCGTGTACATTTGTCATGCGTGAACACACCACAGCACAAAATAGTTCTCTGCGTTTAACCCATTCATTTGGTGAAGGTATAAGGAACGCCGCGCCCAGGGAGCAGTGTGTGGGGACGCATACCTTGCTCAAGGGGACCTCAGTGGTGCCACTAGCAGTCCTGAGATTCAAACCCACGACCTTCTGATCACAGGGGCAGATCCCTAACCCCTAGGCCACATTTTGTGTGACATAACCTTAGACATAACCATAACCTTCTCCTGTTTACAGAGTCTGATACTGGGCTGCGTTCTGTTTCCCATTCGCATCGCCCTTGCCGTCATCTTCTTCCTGCTCATGTGGCCCATCGCTCGGCTGCGACTGGCCGGGCTGTCGGAGGCGGCGCGACAGCGGCCAGTACGGGGCTGGCGACAGTGGTTCCTCCATCCCATCGTCCTCTTCCTGAGCCGAGGAGTGTTCTTCTTCACGGGCTTCCTGTGGATTAAAGTCAAGGGTCGTCAGGCGGGGCAGAGCGAGGCACCGGTGTTGGCTGTGGCGCCCCACAGCGGTTTCTTGGACATGCTGGTGCTCTGCGTGGCTGGACTGCCCACAGTGGTGTCGCGCTCGGAAAACTCCAAGCTGCCAGTTATAGGAGGTGAGAGAGACACACTGAAAACGAGGAGAAAGGCATTCTGGCCTAAAACTAGCAGCTGATGTTTAGTTGTGTTATACAGTATTCTGCGTTTCATCTCATTTCATCGCTTTGACAGAATCGCTTTTCTAGTTTTGGTCATCAATGTTCTCTCGTTACTTTACACAGGATACAGAACACAAAAGTTATACAACCGTCAGGCACCCCTGCGGTGCTCAATCAATCCTGATCTCTAGCCTATCCAATCTTGATGACCAGGAGGTTACATTACTAACTTCAGCTTTTAGTTTGTTGTCCTTCTTCTAATCAGGTGCATCTTTTTTTTGTTTGTTTTTTTGTTTTGTTTTGTAATCTCTCCATTCTTTCCATTCCAGGGATGATTTAAAGACTACTACACTGTGCCTTCCTTCTAGAATAGCCAGCTTTTATATACAGCTCTGGGGAAAAAATAAGAGACCACTGCAAAAATGTTCGGTTTCTCAGGTTTTATCTTTTATAAGCATTGAACCGAACAGCTTTGCCTTAGTTTTTAAGAACTGCTGACAGTATTTCTCCTCATTTCCTAATAAAAATATTGTTCTTTAAAGCGTAATTTTAAAGGAAATGACAAAACATCCAAATAAGTGAAATGGTGCCGTGTTTACAGAACTCGAATCATTCAAAGAAAACAAATGTCTTGTTCACTCTTAAACAAAATGGCAATAATTACCTTTGGCGTACTTCTAGTAGTGTTTTACCATCCAACTGGTCACATGTCGAGAGGAGGGTGTTGATTACAGCAGTGTTTTTATAAGTTTCCTCATTAAATAAGATGTGATTCAGGTGATCACTAATCAGCACCTCATAAAGCAGAATGAGGTGCTTGTGTAGGAATTTAACAGACACTGGCATGGAATGGTTGTCATAGAGATGCTGATTTCAAAATAAATTACAGCGGTCTCTTATTTTTTTGTATGTGTGTATATAAATACAAATAGGAACATGTTCAATTATTTTATATATATATATATATATAATAATTGAACACGTTCCTATTTTTCGTGGATGCTGAACTGAACGAGTTAGTTTACAAATTATGAACGTAACCATGAGTGATGTTCACTCTCGCGAGACTGAACGCAGTTCACGTGATGGGAAGTTCGGCTCTTTTCAAAGAGCTGGCTCTTGTGGCACGGCTTCCAAAGAAGAGCCGGTTCTTTCGGCTCCCAGACGGCTCTTAGTTTATCATCTGTAGCCTCGTATTTTAGCCTAACTTCGCAAATATGAATGCTTTGTGTGTTGATAAAAAAATGGGTAGCGGCTCTCACTCGCTGGGCGTTGGCTCTTCTCATTCACTACAAAGAATCGGCTCTTAGTAGCAGGCTAGCACAAGAGCATGGCCGGTGCCTCAAGTTCGGACGCCTCGGCAGAAATACACAGAGGAAATAAGCTTATAAAAGGAAGATATTTATGTTTAGTGCAGCTAAATACTGGATGTTTGAGTTTTAGATATGTACATTTTCACTAATTTGATAAGTTTTGAAAAAAAACAACAGCAGTTAGTTTATTTTTAGTTATGTTCTTTTCTGAGCATTTTAAAAGATATGTCTTTGTGTTAATGATTTCTGAATAAAAATTCCATATACAGTATATCTTCACCTCATTTTTTTCCACTTTCACCATAACATGATGCGCTGCTTAAATGGTAAGATCTATTCTCAACCTCAAAATTGGTTTTTAATGTAACTTATGTCTGTGATTGTTCAGTCGTATGACAGATAGAAGGAGAAGACTGAAGGAGGTTCAGATAGAAGGACGTTCTATTGAAAATGTTAAAAAAGAATTTTGAGCTGTGAACTTCATTCAAAATTTTTTTAAATGAACTATGAACGTGAACTACATTTTTATTTGAATGAACTGTATTTTGAACTAGTTCTTTTTCAGTGTGAACTGGCACAACACTGTGTGCACCCTTTGATCGCAGCATCCCTTTTAAAGTTTTTCTTTTCAGTTGAAATCAAAATGGTGTATTAATGTCTATTTTGCAACATATCGTAGCTAGGGATGTCAGAATCTTTTTTAATAATTAAACTGTAAAAGGATTTTTGAAAAGCTACAACACCCATGATATGAGATTAAGCTACGCCAAAAAAAATGACCAATCCTAGACCTTTAGGAGGGGAGTATCTAATTGTAGTATCAAGGTTTCGACGCCTAATGATGGTGACGTAAAGACTAAAAGGGCAAAAGGAGGAAGGAACTAATGAACACTATTGGACAAAAAGTACTTTCTTTCTCTTTCAGCGCTGTTGGAGTTTAACCAGGCAGTGCTGGTGAGCCGGAAGGATCCAGAATCCAGGCGGAAGTGTGTGTCTCAGATCAAAGAGAGACTCACCTCCAACGGCTACTGGCCTCAGGTATGATGCTGGATCGAAGGTCATCTGAGGAAACTCATTCTGCAGTCACCTGCTGAACATGACCAGGCACCTTCAAAGTCAACCCATACTGGGAATATGACCACCTGTTCTCACACACTCTTACACTCTCACACTCTGTCTCTCTCTCTCTGTCTTTCTCCCTCTCTCATTCTCTCTCTCTCTCTCTCTCATTCTCTCTCTCTCTCTCATTCTCTCTCTCTCTCTCATTCTCTCTCTCTCTCTCATTCTCTCTCTCTCTCTCTCTCTCTCTCTCTCTCTCTCTCTCTCTCTCCGCTCTTCTTTCAGATCGTATGTTGTACGTTCTCATACTAGTGACTGGCATTGGAATCACGACCCTGCTCATCATTGGCTTCGGGGTCATTCCGCAGGGAAAGAGGTCAGGGCTGCCTCTCTCACACACGTACACACACACACAGGCCATTCACTCAAAATCAGTTCAAGTCAAACACAGGTCAATGGTCAAGGCCTCTGTTCAAGTCCAATTTATTTTTCTGTAATGGAAAAAGAGAACTGAATACAAGTGTACAGTCTACAACATTCAGCAGACAAATTCAGTTCATCTTTAGCAGTTTATTCGTGTTGCAGTGCTAAAGAATTTAAGCATATTTACACAACTGTACAATTAATGACCCAGTTTTGTCATTCAAAATCACAATAAATAATCTACATTTTGGACAGAATTTATCTGATTTTCTCAATGAGTCCTGTGGGTGTTATGAACCAAACTCAGTCCCCTAGAAGTGGCCCAAAAAGTGGACCAACAGAAAGGGAACCCAGTTCTTTTTCTGTTCTTAGTGTGAGTTCATTTGAAAGGGGACTGGGTTCTCTTTCTGGTCCACTTCAGCTCAGATGGGGTCTCAGTTCTTTTTCATCCAACTTGCCGCTGCCGTCTCTTCACGTTCTCCATGCTTGGGAATTTTTTTCTCCATAAGAGTAGATGGTTAAAAGCTCTACCGAACTTCTACATTTTGCACAAATATCTATGCTCCTGTCGTTCTTCAACTGATGGAGAGCAAGAATGCTTTGAGGGTGTGCAGCTTGGTAGAGATACTTGATCTTGACAAAAATCTTTAGGTCCCTTTATTTATTTAGTTAGTTAGTTATTGGATTTTTATTTTTTATTATTATCATTTATTTGTTTATTCGTATTCATTAGTTTATCTCTTTATTGTCTGTTGACTGCTTCCGTTTCAGCCCTTAAAGCAAACTCGATTTTCCAGCATTTCTTTCGTATATGTGAACACGCCAAACAAACTCACCCCCCTCTGAGGTGGTCTCAGTTCGGTTCGCTATCAGACCGCTGCACCATTCGGTTAAACTCACGCGTTATGAACACAAAGCACTCCGGGTTCGCTTCGACAGTTTTTGCCCTCTAGGCTTTCCGTAGGTAGATGACGTGGTACAGCCCTGGGAAAGGGGACCATATATGTCTATGCGGGAAACAGACAATAAAGAAATAAACTAATAAATACGAATAAACGAATAAATTCTAATAATAAAATTTAAATCCAAATAAATGAATAAATAAATAAATAAAGGGATCTAGATATTCTTGTCAAGATCAAGTTTCTCTACCCATTTGCAGAGCCTCAAAGCATTCTTGCTCTCCATCATTTGAAGAATGATAGAAGCAGTTATTTGTGGAAAATGTAGAAGTTTGGTAGAGCTTTAAACCACTTGCTCTTATGGAGAAAAAAATACCCAACAATGGGGAACATGAGGAGACACCAGGAGACACCAAATCTGAGTTCACTTTAAAGGCTGAAACGAGCCAAGTGTGAAAACACCCTAAATAAGAACCAGCTTATGTAAAAATAAAATTTATCACCAACAAAAACTTCTAACTGTTGATAGATGTGCTGCTCCTGAGTCTGCTGATTTATAAAGAGCTCCTCAGGTTTAATGAATCCACACTCATGACTCACTAATTGATCATTAGGAGAAGTCTGTGATAATGACGGCATATCAGAGGTTTCTGCTAGGGCTGTCAGCATTAATCAGGTACATTTTAGAACTTGATTTTAATCATCACCTAAAATGTATTATTCTATTATCCTTCTCCATTAATTGGCAATCATTGGTTAGCAATTTGCTTGACAAAAATGCACATTTCACTGTAGGAAAGGGAAACTGCACCGACAGGTGAAGTGAATAACACTGATTATTGTTACAGCCTTCACCTGCCAAGGGGTGGGGATACATTAGACAGCAAGTGAACAGTCTGTTCCTAAAGTTGATGTGCTGGAAGCAGGAAAAATGGGCAAGAGTAAAGTTCGGATTAAATTGTGATGGCTTTGACGACTGAGTCAGGGTATCTCCAAAACGACAGGTCTCGAGGAATGCAGTATGCCTCTCAGTATACAGTAACTGGCTACTGAACAAAATATTAACCAAAAAGGAACTGGACATTTACAAAGTTTCAGCTTTTTAAGCCAGCCAGAAGGATTTGGCTGCTTGTAGTGGAGATACTATGGAAATTTACTGTATAAATGTCAACATGTTTGTGATAACTATTAACATGTAGTCTCTTACAAATATTTGACACAAAAACCCTGACGATCAGGCAAAAAAAAAAACCCACAGGTTTAGCACATTATGCAATTTTATTCAAAATTAAGTGTGCAGAGCCAAAGGCTTTCGTTTTTATTTTCATTTATTTATGTATTTGCTTTTTTTAAGGATTTTGGTTTGTGTGTGTGTGACAGCCAGTCAAAAACCAAGCACTAATATTTAGAATTAAGCCGGTTTTGTAGGAGCAGCCTAATGGTCTTATCCACAGTTTCTAAATTCATTTGGTTTTCATGAATTAGCAAAATTAAGAAAGAATATTGTCTCTGAGCTTTACAGTGGATGGATACTAACGAACATTATTTATTTACAGGTTTGAAATATATATATATATATATATATATATATGTGTGTGTGTGTGTGTGTGACATATATCCATCAGTATGAGAATGAGTCTCTCTAAAGACATCCTTTCATTCTGGCCTCTCCACAGGATTAAAGCTTTTCTCCTGCCTACCATTCCCAAACCACGCATCAGAGGAATCGATCCCATGCTTCTGAAGGTACTAGCCTGCAGCAAAACACACAGACCTCCTCACAAAATCACGTTTAGTCTCCCTGGCTGGCTTATTAGCCTCATCTCGACCAGACTAAATAACAGTACGCTGATTGCATACATATGGGTGTAGGTCTAGCAAAGGAGTGCAACATCGAGGCAACAGAGACTAAGGCATTCAAATATATAAAACAAGAAAGGCTTCACAAAGCCAGCTAAACGTGCATAGTATCGGGACCTGACATACAGAATTGCCTTTTATATGATTGTTTTGAAAACTGACATAATAGCACAATCTATCAATAGAGTAAGTCTGGGAAGTGTTGAAGAACATGTGTGTGTGTGGGGGGGGGTCAAGCATGAAGAAAAATAAGCTACAGATGTAGACCGCATGTAGTAAGAGAAGCATTAATGGGACATTAGTTTCAGGGTGTATTTTTAGCTGGTTTTAGCACCAAGACGTAGGCAGCATGTGATTGGATTGAGATCTGAGGAATTCGGAGGCCAAGTCAACACCTTTAATGCTTTGTCATGTTCCTCAAACTGTCCCTATGTAATTCTTGTGGTGTGACAGGTTGCAGTATCCTGCTGAAAGAGGCCACTTTCAATAGAGAATACCGTTACCATGAAGGAGTGTACTTGGTAACATGGGCACCCTGAACAGACTGTAGCTACACAGCTCCATATGCAGCAAACTGAAATGGACAGTGTGTTCAGACACCTTGCAATCATAGCCAGCATTAACATTAACAGTAATTTGTGCAACAGTAGCTCTTCTGTGGTATTGGACCAGACAGGCTAGCTTTTCAATGAGCCCAGGGTGCCCATTATCCTGTCACTGGTTCACCTGTTGTCCTTCCTTGGACCATTTTTGGTAGACATCTGCTGTTTTGGAGATGCTCTGACTCATTACCACACCACAATTTGGCCCTTGTCAGAGTCACTCAAGTCCTTATGCTGCTTGCTTTCAAAACAACAACCTCAAGAACTGACTGTTCACTTGCTGCCTAATATATCCCACACCCTGACAGGTGCCACTGTAATAAGATAATTACTGTGATTCACTAATTGATTATTCACCTGACAGTGGCTTTAATGTTGTGACTGATCTGTGTGTGTTATTTTAAAAAGGCTATTGAAACATTGTTTATCAAAAGTATTTATTCAGCAAATCAAGAAAATACTTTATGAGCCCATTACTACGAGGATAAAAATCAGAGGTTGTGAAATAAATCCTGTTGCATAAAACGTATATCATAATTATTGCCAACTGGCAGAGTCCTGGGTCTTCTCTCATGCACTCTCTTCTTTTCAACTGGATTTAGGCCAGGGCACTGGGATGGCCATTTAACCATATTTGAGTGGATTTTGATGTGTGCTTTGGATTGTTGTCCTGACCACGACTAAGTTTTAGGTTCTTGGCAGAGACAACTAGATTTGGATTTAAAATCTTCTGGTACTTCCCGGGATCCAAAATGCCATGTATGCGAGCAATACGTCCAGGCTCTTTGGAAAAGAAACAGCGTCACAGATCCTCCATCATGTTTAACACTTACACATTGAATTAGGTATTTGGTGTTTCCTCACTTTCAGTTTCATTTGACCATGGCACCTGGTCCCAGTTCCAGTTCCAGTGGTGTCTGGCAAACATCCTAGCCTTCCTTCCAAACAGTTTGTTGGCATAGAAGTGAAGTCTTGTGGTGGATTTGGAGACTACCATTCTGGAACTGTGGTCTTCTGAGATTTTTTTTTACTTCTCTGTCCATCCTCCTCATTGAATTTACTGCACTTCTTAATGATTGCCTTAACTATTTATTTGGGTATTAGCAAAGGTTCCAAGGGAAGAATAGATTAATGTGAGCTTTTTTTATTTCTTTTTTCTTCTCTCTGCCTCTCTCTTCCTCTGTACTTCCCTTTCTTTCCAGAAGGGGAAAATGGATGAGATCAATCATCATTTCTCCTCGCTACACGGCTATAAGCCTCCGCAGTACCATGAGGAGACGTGGTATCAAGTCAGCATAGATGAGGGTCTCTCTCTGTCTCAGACGAGCCCACTGTCCAACCCCAAAGAGGAGCGGCATGACAATATTTCTTCCTGCACCCCCACCTGCCCTGAGGTTACACAACAACTTCTTCACACCACCAATAACCCCACCCCCTACTGCCAGGGTCCACTGCTTTATGGAGAAGGCCCTGCCTATTATGGCAAAGAAGCGTTGGAGGTGGCCCTGCCTCCTGAGAGCCAGTCGTGGGCGTGGCCTGCATCAAGGAACACTCAGCCGGAGTTAGTGTCATTCCCAGGTATGGAGTACAGCATGATTCTGAATCCTGCCCCCTTGACCACCGCTCGTCTGCCCACCTCTCATGACTTCTACACCTGTGTCAATGGAGTTACTCCCAGCGGGGCCGTCCATTTGGTCCCCTGTGTTTCAAACCCACTCAAGGGCTCCCCCTGTCTTCAGCTGAAGGAGGACGTGGAGGAAGACTCGGAGAAGAGCAGCCAGTTAGTCGTCTACTTGGAGAAACAAGCAGAGGATTCAGCCAGCAGTAATGGAGTTTCCCTAGGGGAGACGGAGCAGAGTGCTGTGCCTTTACTACCCCACCTGACAGATAGGATCTAAGTATACGCATGAGCGGTGTGTACACTAAGGGACTATGTATACACACTGCAAAGTATTGCAAAGGACAATCACAGCCGTTGATTTGATATAGTGTACATTCTGTAAGTACTCAATCACACATTTATATGCAAAAAAAAGATGCATTGAATTAGCTTGATTCATCATTTCAACACAAATACAATGTATTACAGTTACCAAATTAAGTGAAAGTACACAGAGAAAGAACTTCTTCACATTTTACTGCACAGTTATTGTATGAGTCCTGCGTATAACATCTGATGAATTTAAATGTAAAACATGATCTGCGGAAAAGATATTTAACATTTATTGCACATAATATTTTGTTTTGTCTTTCCAATATCTAAAACCTAGCAAATAAATAGAACTACATTTTGCAGAAAAATGTAGATGACATTTACATGTAAATAGTTTCACAAAATCAACAAAATGTCATTCGACTGAGGCTGTTCCATACAGCTAAACATCAACACAGTTATGGGCAAAAGGTATTTCATCAATGGGAACCACAATTTTGGTCATGTAACATTGTGGCCATGTGGAAATGAGTAAATCAAGTAAATTAAATGCATCACTTTTTTCGGTACACCCTCACACACATACACCCGCAACATGTAATGAGCACATTGACACCAGGTAAATATGCTTATGAAGAAAAACTGAACACAAGGATTATCATCAGGTTGATTCTGTGGACGCTGCCTGTGTATCTAACTCAGACAATGTGTTGGAAGAGAACAGTGCGAAGCCCCAGTGGCACAGATCAACCTTCTTCCCTCCTCCTCTTCCCCTTCTGCCAAATGTCAGTGGAATGGACACAGACGCCATGAACATTTCACAGTGCTTCTACAGCGTTGCTGTAGAACGTCTCAGGAGCTTCTTCAACCTGAGATCTTGGGCTGGCATTTAGTTGCGCTTCATTTCTGTCAGACTGTCCAGACTGAGCCAGAACAGCGTGCAGGACCTCAAAAGTGAAATCTTAGAGCGTAAAAACAAGGAAAATCTTGAAGACAATCAGAAGGACAAATCATATGAGATAGTATATACATATATGATTTTTCATGTTAGATATTTCCTCAGTGATCACGTAATAGATAACTATTACGTTATACAAATGTACCTCCCTGCTCTCTAGATCACTGTGATCCTATTCCTCTCCGAGCAATGCACACTTTCCCCCCAGTGAATACAAACAGAGCAGCACAGGTTTCAGGTACAGCTGTCGATAACAGGAGCTCGGTTTCAGCTCTTGGAGATGAGTACTACTTTTTCAAGCTCCGCCCACAAATGCTTTAGCAACGTTCACAAAGTCATATTTACTAAAACGTTGTCAAACTTTTGTCGCGCATGTGAATTGTAACATGTAAATTATTCAAACTGAACGGCTGCAGTGTTTTCTGACGAGACTCTCTGAGTTTTAAATGTAATGCTACTGAGCCACACTATATTGTTGTAGCTTGTTGAAACTGGGAAGTTGATATTGTGGTAACCTCAGCGCGGTTATGCAACAACTTTACACTAGCAATGAGACCTATCACACACATACGAAACAAATATCACTTTTAGTCGAATTACTGTACTCCACTAACCTTGAAACAGTTGTTATAAATGAACGCATTTGTAGGCGGAGCATGAACAGCTTGATTTCCAAGCCCTCTCCACTTCCAATCTGAACAGTTCATGTTGTACGATGCCCAGTTTTGATTTTCTATTTTGTTTAATAAATGGCATTACCTATCTCCATTAATGCCATTTTCCTTTAGCAATATAATGTTCAGTAGCCTTGCCACAGACATGCTATAGGAGGGCTTAGGGGAAATGGGGCTCCATTTTGTTCGGCTAAGAATGGGGCTCCATTTGCTCTGAATGAGCACCAAAGAATCCACAACAGCATGTAAATAGAGGAAGCCGCTTGACAGATACGACAGAGGATTGTTTTACAGAGTCACTCATCAGAGGATGCTGAGGCCTTGCATTGGTAATGTAATAAAAAGTTTTTCGTGTGGGGTCTTAAGTGTGTATTAAATATTAAATGAAGATTTTCATGACTACGGCAGCATGGCCTGCAGGACCACCAGCCAGATGAACACAATCCCTGGCATTTTGATTTGTGATGGTCAACTAGGGCTGGGTATGGCACCTACAGCACCAAGTACCCAACATTCTTTGGGTACTCACATTTTAACACTATAGTACTGAAATCAGTATTCAGTCTCATCAGCATCTGCTTGTTCCAAAACCTAAACTGCATTTCATTAGCAGCAGTGCTTCTTGACCGTAGTTAGTAAATGTGCTCCCTTCCTGCTCCTCATCCTTGTTTCTGCTTCTAAGCCACACTCGTTTTCATTCGTGATTTCAAATAAGATATGAAAATAAGCAAAGTTCAGGAATCTGTATCCAAGTCGAGTAATACGTCCTTTTCCAAACCAGACCTCAGAGTGTTATCAGTGCCTGATGCAGTTCATCGCTTTACATGGCCAAGAACTGCCAGAAAATAACCAACCGCAGACCACTGTTTGAGCATGATCTCTAGGGGTGGGCAGTAGTCAAAATGCCACCACCAGAACAAACCCACACAATAAATTGGTTTGCACACTAGCAAACAGGCAAGGCTGGATGGTTCAAAACCTACTATGCCTTTGAGAGAAATGTATTGAATAACTTCAAATATGCAATACTAAGTGTAAAGTGTGTAAAGTGACCATGAGTGTCATAACTGAACACACCACAGCACACAGTGTGAACAGCACGAAATGATTCCTCTGCATTTAACCCATTCACCAAGTGAAGCAGCAGGCAGCCAGGAACACAGCATCCAGGGAGTAGTGTGTGGGGACCGTATCTAACTTAAGGGTCCCTCAGTGGTGCCACTAGGAGTCCTGGGATCCTCTGAGGTCCCCTTGAGGAAGGTACCGTCCACACCAACTGCTCCCCCAGGCGCTGTGTTCCTGGCTGCCTGCTGCTTCAATACTTTACACATCCATTTTCAGTACAGTTACTGTCTCACTCTCAAAGACATGTTTCCCGCCAGACTCATAAAACTGCATATACTTACAGAAGTGTAGATTGGCAGTTAGAATGCAGCTCTCAGAATCCCAGCAGTTCTGGCCAGATTACCTCACCATAAACATCAGACTCTTTACCTGCGTGTGGGTGGAGTCTCTGAGACTGAGACAGAGGCGTCAGTTTCACTTTCAGTAGAATGGTGCCCAGCCCTACTCTCAACCAAACACGATGTCCCAAACGAGATGCAGCCACTGCTCAGGCAATGAGTGTTCACTTGTTTTCACTTGGAAAATCAACAAAACGTGTCATTTAATGGGGGACAGTTGTTTGTGGATGTTCAAACGATGCAGTTTCATCAGATATCATAACTAATCTGAGGATGCGCCTTGTCACGTTTGCATTGCAGTATGTACTATTACACCTCTAACCTCTGAGCAGTTTCACTTTTTTTAACTGTAATGTGTGTTCTACATTACAGTCAGAACACGCAGATCAGCACTTTAACCCAAACCAGCTTGACAGTCATCCTCAGAGAAACGTGAGAAGGGTTCAGGTTGTCCTGTTTGTCAAGACAGTTTATTGTTTTGGGAACATTTGACGCAACTTTAAAGCACTGAAAAAGACGAGTAATCTGTTAGTTTTCTGTCTGTTTATTTCTGTGTTTGTAAAGATTCTCATGACAAATTAATTGATGTGTAGAGAGTAACTACACTGACCAGGTTGGAGAATACCTTTGTGTGTGTGTGTGTGTGTGTGTGTGTGTGTGTGTGTGGGATGGGGTGATAAAGAGAGACTGAAACACTGTGTTATTTGTACAACAGTTTTCATTTTGATTAAGCTTTAAGGTCATGTGTCAGTTGATCTTTACACTTCGAAGTGTGTGCTCTCTCTCTCTCTTTCTCTCTCTGTCTCTCTTTCTTTTTCTCTCTATTCTCCTTCTCCTCCTTTTTACTGTCTCTCTGCCGCTCTTGCGTTATGTGCAGTGTTCCTCTGTGGTGTATTATTCTGTCGTGCTGCTTTAGAGATGTCTGTGCCTTAATGCGTGAAGTTTTCCTGTCTTCACAAGTGTTTTCTCACACACACACACACACACACACACACACACAGTGGGGTTTAAAAGTCAGGGACCTCTAGTTAGAATGCTTCTGGGGTTTTTTGGGGGTTTTTTGTTAGTATTCTTCATAAACCAGAGGACTAAAATAGAACGTCTGAAGTCCTAAACCACACTTATAAGTCTGTACCACCTTCATAATGATGAGGTTTGCTGATATTTGTAGGGAAATGATTCAGGCTTCTTGGGTGGTTGTTGAATTGTAGTGCAACGTTAGCCTCGTAGCTCCGGTTCTAAACTAATGAAGCTACATTTGGGCTCCAAATACGTCCCAGCTGAGCGACCCCAAGTGGGGAACATGGAATATGGTGTAAATTCAGTCTGTCCCCTAACTTTTCTTTTTTATATGGTCATTGTCTTAAATTCACTTACTTTTGAATAGTGACCTAAAAAGAATGCAAAATCTAGTGTACTTCTCCTTAGTTATATATATATATATATATATATATATATATTAACTTTCCTTTAGTCTGTTGTTGATTTGCAAGGAAAAAAACTGTAGATTTATGTGGTCTCAAGACTTTTGGACTACTGTGTGCACACAACATGACTTTAAGAACCAGGAACATGGACACACAACCTTCCTGATCTGTTTAAAACCAAATCTCGAACGAAACAGAGCAAAACAACGGACTGTTAAGTCCAGTTTAGATGGGCACATTGTATTACAGACTACAGAGATTACCACAGTCACTCATTTCAGCACAGCCCCTGCTCTCAGAAAAGCACTACAAACCAGTTTACTCAAAACACACTTAGCAAAGAAGCCGGGGGGCAGTTGCTTCCATGGTTTTTAGACCTAAAAGTGTCGTTGATACACATTTTCTATTATGAGACGGCTGTGAGAATATTATAACAGTATTATATTTATTTGTATTTGGGTCTTTTTGTTTGTTTGGGTTTTACTTTTTACATTTAGTCTAGTGAAAGTGTCATTAGAGATTTTTTTCTTGCTTCAAAAGAAAGCTGAAAGGATCTGCCAATAAAAGAAGACAAGATAAATGTCTAGAAATAGGGTAGGCTTATAATATTCTCACTGCAGTCTCATAATGAGACACATTAGACGTATCAGCTACGCTTAAGATGTCTTCACTTCCCATCACTGTTATCAGTGTGTATTATAAGTGTGTTTTAAGTCGGTGGATCTGTAACCATGCTGGTTTGTCGAAATTCTTGTCTGTTGACCTCACAGTTCTCACACAGCAGACTGAAAATAGCTGGAATAATTCTTCTAACACCAAATCTGTGTATGTACTTAATACCTTCTTGTTTGTGAGTGTGTGTAGATTGTGTGTGTGTGTGTGTGTGGGTGGGTGGGTGAGTCCTGTTTCTCTGTTCGAAGCTTTGCCATTATCTGTAAAAACACTTTCCTATGTAGTGATTAAAGCCAACAAACAGCCTGCAAGAGTTTCAGTCTTATGGTTGTATGTGTATAAAACCTGCGCCGGCCTGTGTTCACCCTGCTACTTTTTTCCCACCAGCAGATGGCACTGTGTGTCTCATAAAGACTATAAGCATGTCCCATGAAATTAACATTGTAAGTGCTATTTGACAGTTATTTAATAATAACCATTGGAAATGTCTGATATTTATTTCACATTACATTGGAAATAAAAATGGAAAATGTCAGATAACGGAATGAAATTAGTTTATTTTAATTAACCCGGGCAGTGTTAAACAATGAGCCAATTAAATTGTCCCCTGGTGCTGTACCGTTAACCTACAGCTACAGACAAGGGCAATTTAATTAAGGAGCCTTTCATGGTCTTTTAAGGGCAAGAGATAAGGTGTTCAATGATGGCCAGTTTATGGGTTTGCGACATTTAGTTGGTCTTCTTGCAGCCTTGTGCGACCGACGCAGCGTTTCTGCGGAAGTCGTTCACTTGCCTGAGAGGTTATCTGTGACTTTATGGTGTGCTGTAGGTGTGTGTAATAAAAAAGAAAGGCTCACATTAGAATACACAAGAGAGAAACACACACACACACACACACAAAAGGTCTGGGAAGGTTTGGCAGCTTTTGTCTGCCTGCATACCGTCTTAAAAATAGAACCAAACAGTACCAAGCACCACTATCAGCTGCAGATAACAGCGCTCCTGACCCACTGAGTTGTTTGACCTCCCTCACGCCCTCACAAGCAAATATTTAGATTCTATTCATTCATCTGTTACAGTTATAGAGAGATTTGCTGCTCTTTAAACATGAAAAGGCTTCATGAATGGTTCTACTGCAGTAAATGCATGAAAACATAGCAACAAAAGCAATGGTTATTAAAAAATAAATCTGACATAGAAACTATAACTGCAGCTCACAAATCCCCTCATATCACACCAGGGAAATAAAACAGACAAGGATAAGAGCACAACAGAAAAAGTGGCGTTTCATGGTTAGCTTCAATTCAGTGCATCAAGTAGAACATGAACCCACAATAAATAGGTTTTTGACAACAATAGGCTGATTAACTAAATCGTCCTACACGGAACATGTTTCTTTGACATCTGTATTAAAAGGAAAATGGGTGTTAAAATACCCACCCTGACAAAATATGCCTCTTGGGATGTACTGAAATACACTCAAAAACATAAAGTTTCCTAAAAGGGTTCTTTGGATTAATGTTTTAGAAGAACCAAGTTCTCTAAAGAACCTTTCATATGATAAATATTTAAAGAACCATTTTGTACATGAAATGTGTGAGCATGAAGGCCCCATTATTTCTATGTATTGTGGGGTAAACTGGGAAAAAATGTCGAAATGATGGGGCCTTTTCTGATCTCAGCATGTTTACTGAATGGCAACGGTCTTTTTCATTCTAGAATTTTATGTGAACCACAGCATACTAGGAGCTTCCCTCTGAAACTTTTATAATTTTCTTTTTGTTATTATTGTTGCCATGCTACTAATACTAATACTAATACTACCACTATTACTACTACGAATACTAATACTACTAATACTGCTACCTCAGCTACTACCATTACTACCACTAATACCACTACCACCACTACTTCTATTATTACCCCAACTAATACCATTACCACTAATACTTTTACTACTATTATTACCACTACCACTAATACCATCATTATCAGTACTATATCATTACCACTAATACTGCTACCACTACTACTAGTTATTACCACTACCACTTATATTCTCATTATCACTTCTACTTAAGTTGAATTAAGTGGCCGTTAATGTGTGAAACCGACGCCTTAATTTTACCTTAAAATTAGATTTAAGGCATGAGTGTGAAACCCCTTAATCTTAAATTTAAGGCGTTGAGTCAGAAGGTTCTATTTCTTAAGGGGCAAATTTGAAAAAGTAAGGGGACAATTCAGTAACTGATCAGCCTTCATCTGTCCACTTTTTACCTTCATTTTCCTCAGTTTACTGTCTGGTAACTTAAGGTCAAAATTAAGGTCATTTTGAGGGCTAAAATTAAGGCGTTTGGTTTCGTAGTGACTATTATTATCACTACTACTGTCATTACCAGTAATATTACTACCACTGCTACTTTTATTACTAGATACTACAACTTCTACAGCTACTACCACTATAAATGCTACAACTACTACGGTTACCACTACTACCTCAGCTATTATTACTATCACTGACATTACTCAGATCATTTCCACTAATACTACTACCACCACTACTAACACCAGTACTAACACTACTGCCACTGCTAAAACTAACAACACTGCTATTTTACTTGCCAGTCTTACTCAGATTTAACCATTAATGCAGCAGGGCCTCCATGTGGGTCTGCACTTCCTCATGATTACATAAATTATATGTTAGCGTGACAGCGGTAACTGAATAATTCAGAGTAGTTATAAATAAATGAATGATAAGTCATGAGATTAGTAACAGAATAAAAAGTCTCTCATTTAATGGTGGATAAAATGGAGGGATGACAAACATCAAGCTGTTAAAATGCCGGCGATACTGCTGTAGTGTTTGGGTGTCCATGTGTCACTGGCCCTGCTCCCTGTGATGATGTCAGAGGTGGGTCATTAGTCAGTGAGGTGGGGGTGGGGGTCTGTCAGTCAGTAGAGTGAGGGGACCTCTAAGTTTAGACGTCTACTGGCAGCTTCATTCCCCACTCAAGCCCAGAGATCCCGCCAGCTGCTTCGGCCTCTCAGGTAAGAGACCAACTTTTGTTTGAGTTTTGATACAAAGAGAGTGTTAAACGTCATCCTGAGGTAAAATAGTGCTTGTGTAGTTTTTGCTGTTTCAATATTCACCCCTGTTGTCACTGATTCCTTGTATCGTGGGCTCCAGTATCAGGCCTCTGTTCCAGAAGGGTCCTCTCAGCTGTCCTTTTGCTAAAAATAACCCATGCACTCTGACGAACTCACAAACAGAGAGACGTCTACACCAGAAAATATACATGAACAGGCTTTTTGTTCTTTATGAAAACTCACCTTCTTGCTTTTATATAAGCTTTTATAGAATTTAGTCCTACAAGAGTATTTATAACCTACTGACATGTATTATTTAAAAGTTATAATGGATGGATATGTCAGAGCAACCTCTCTGCTCATTCCTTTACTGACAAAAAGGAACTGAAAGCTGTCAACGCTTTGTCTTTTTCTGTTTTATCAACTTTATTGAGCTACAGACAAGGCTGTTAAAACACGTCTGTCACCAGCAAGGGCACTGCGGTGTTCAAGCCTGTTCCTACGGTCTGTTGTTGTGTATTTTCAAAACGGCTTTCATCCACGGGTCTACTTTCGACAACTTCGGTGTTGACTGAAGAGTACTCCATCAGACTGAATACCAAGTTAGTCGTAACGCAGCCTTTAACATTTAAATTAGAATTGAATTAATGAAAAATTGGATCCATTCTGGAAGGTCATTCAAGGGGAAATGTCCAGTTGCAAATAACTATTTTTAAAATGCTGATACTTCATTTTTATGCTCCTATTAATTACTATTACTAGTGTTCATACACTGATCAGATACAGTTTTAAAATCACTGTCAGACAAAGTGACTAAGAATGAATATTTTGTTACAGTGACTAATGTCAAGGGCTGGGATACCTTAGGCAACAGTCAGTTCTTCAACACGATGTGTTGGAGGCAGAAAAAATAGGAAAGTGTAAGGATCTAAAGGACTTGGAAAAGGACCAAATTGTGATGACTAGATGACTGAGTCAGAGCATCTCCAAAATAGCGGGGGTGTTGTTGGGTGTTCCTGATACGCAGTGGTTAGTGCCTACCAAAAATGGGCCAAAGAAAGGACAACCGGTGAACTGGTGACAGGGTCTACAGACGAGCTACTGCAGCACAAACTGCTGAAAAATATTGCGCTGGCTGTTATCGAAAGGTGTAAGAACGCACAGTACATCACAGCTGTGAGTGGGGCTGTGAAGCCACACAGCCGTCAGAGTGCCCATGCTGATGCCTGTCCACTGCCAATGGGCACTCAAGAACTGGACCAGTAAAAGAAGGAAGCCTAATCTGATGAATCATATTATTGTGGGTGACCTGATACGTGTGTGCCGCTGATCCCGGGACCAGATGACACCAGAAAGCACTATGTGAAGAAGGCAAGCCGATGGAGGAAGTGTGATGCTCTAGGCAAAGTTCTGCTGGGAGACTTTAGGTCCTGCATTCATGTGGATGTTACTTTGTACATTGTGGCAGACCAAGTACCAGCGTGCATGGTGTGGTACTCTCTAATGGCAGTGGCCTCTTTCAGCAGGATAATGCACACTGCCTCACTGTAAAAGTTGTTCAGGAATGGTCTGAAGAACATGACAAAGAGTTGACTTGGTCTCCCGCTCTCAATCCTATCGAGCATCTGTGAGACATGCTGGACAAACTAGTCCGATCCAAGGATCCAGGTCTCGATAGGTCCAAGATATTTTGGCAACAAGAGAGGGAC
Source organism: Hydrocynus forskahlii (assembly GCA_037974365.1). NCBI lineage: Eukaryota > Metazoa > Chordata > Actinopteri > Characiformes > Alestidae > Hydrocynus > Hydrocynus forskahlii. The sequence goes on along the minus strand of JBBPCX010000088.1, from coordinate 20,649,429 downwards.
CTACACAGTATTAGGCAGGTGGTTTTAATGTTGCAGTTGATCGGTGTGTTTTCAGAAATTCTTACATTCATGGTTGTATGCAAACGTTTAACATGTTCTGCTTCTGATTTTCTAAGTGAAAATAATTACACATCCTCTGCAGGAGTGTATTCTCCGGATAGGATGTGTACTTCATTACGCTTAACAAAAGTTTATTTGCCTAAATATATGCTATATGCTATATCCTATGTAGGGGAAACTGCTGGCCTAAAATGTTTTCAGCTGTTTTGGTTTCTTGTGTATCACTCTGGGTCTGTATTTATTGTCACTGCCTTGAGGTTTCAACTGTGTGTTTATGTTCCTTTGTTAATCAGCCTAAGAGGACTGTGTCATCATGGCCTCACCAAACGACAACAACACAGAGGGGGACCAGAAGGTTCCAGATGAAGATGAAACTTCAGTGAAAGGCATCCAATCCCATTATCTACGCTGTCCTTCTCCAAGGTCATCTACCTACTAACTTACCATACTAAATACCCAGTAATATCCTTGCTGTATCTATAAAGTGGGAACTTTATAATCATTCAAAGTGCTTCTTGCTATGGTATAGAGAAATGATCCAAAATGGTGTTTCTACATGAAATGCCCAAAATGTTCTGATATGTTTTGAGACGTAAAATCCATATGTAACATAGAGAGCAACATCTCAGAAAAGACCAAATGATTATAATGTCAATACAAACTGCAAACAGTAGACGGTGTATGACCAGACAAGTCAATTAAGGAATAGCAGGCAGTTTAATATGAGCTATGAACTGTGTAGAAATTGAGTAGAAGTGTGTGCTCTGTGTAGAAGATGTGTACACACTTCCACTGACAAAACCTCTATTAGGGCACCCAGACATTTGCATTTGACTGTAAGGCTCATAAAACAGGACAAATCTTGCACATGTGTACTGGCCCAAGTTGCATTGCAATAGTTGGACGCAGGAAAACATCTGATTGTTTCAATTTGTCCGGGGAGGAATTGCAATGTCTTAACTTAATGATCAAACTTGCATGGCCACTCTTACTTACAATCACGATGTGATAATGAGTGTCTTCTTTCTGTCCTTTTCCAGTTTCTCCATGATGTCAGATCGTTTCTCTACCATCTCGGACCGGTTCTCCGTCATCTCGGGGTCAGACGCCGAGAGCATCTTTATGGAGCCCATTCACCTCTCCTCAGCCATTGCTGCCAAAAAGATTATCAGTGAGGGTTAGTACATTTTGTAATCGTGGAAATTATATTAACAGCAAACTCTGAGCAGGATACGATCCATAGTTCCAACACCCCCAGTCATCCCATGTTTTGTTGATTTTCTCAGTGGAAATAATTTCACACCCTATTCAGAGAACGCACACTTACATAGCAGTAATTGTGCATCAAAATGTGTTCAAGTGTTGGGGATTTCGTGAAGTGGCTAATTGTGCTGCCTTTCACAGGAAGATGCTACATTTATCAACACCAACACTGAAACTTTAAGTTGCTTTGGATGAGAGCCGTAAGAGTAAGAGTCAATTGTGTAGTGGATGTACTTATTTACACTTAGAAAACCAACGAGACATGTCACATGACCAGGGGTGACATATAACTTTATGAGCAACAGAATTATGAGAGAGATTACAAGAGATTTTTCAACACATGTTTCGTCACAGAAAAAGACATAACCCAGTGAACAGTGAACGGATAAACGTTGGGCATTTTTCTACATTTTTCTAGAGTTGAAGACGAAAGAGGTAAGGCTGGCCTCGACCCCAGAGAGCATGCTGGAGACTGCAGAGCAGCTAATGGTAGAGGACCTGTACAATCGTGTCAGGGACATGATTGATGACCGCAGTCCCTATAACACCCCCTGCGTGCTGGACATCCAAAGAGCTTTGGTTCAGGACCGCCTGGAGGCCCCAATAAACCCAGTGGATGAAGTCTGGCCTAACATCTTCATTGGTGAAAAGTAAGATGCTTCAAAACGTCTTTTTGCGTTGTTGTATGGCATGCTGCTACATCTGCCTGTCTAAAACCCATGAGAAGGTGTTTGCTGTTTATTTAGCTTTTACATTCAGCCTTTAAAAAAAACCTTAATCAGTTATCTTCATCATTTCCACCATTTTATTTTTGCCTCATTTCAAATAGTATTGTATGCTGTAATTCGACAGAAAGCAGGCATTTCAGCTTTAATGTGAGGCCCACCTTTGAATAAAGTTGCAGTGGACATCCTTTTAGAGACGACATCCTGCCTGTCAACTAAACGCAGTTCCATTAACCTTCCACAGATCAGTAGCCGTCAACAAAGCTCGTCTGAAGCGTCTTGGCATCACTCACATCTTGAATGCAGGCCACGGCACTGGGGTCTACACAGGCGAGAGCTTCTACCAGGGCATGAACATCACTTACATGGGAATCGAAGTTGACGACTTCACTGATGCAGACATCTCACCACACTTCAGAACGTGTGCTGAGTTTCTCGACGAGGCTTTGCTGACTCACAGGGGTGAGTTAGAGTGAAGGGGACCCATTAGAATGGGGCGTGAATCAGATATGGCTCATTATCCAGTGTCATTATCACATAACAAAAAAAGCCCTTTCAGCACAAAAGATTTGTAGTGTGTCTCATGGAGGTGAGTCTTTTAGCGAGTGGGTTAAACATGTGCTGGAAAAACATATATAGTCGTGCATAGTTATTGCAAAATATCTGTTTTTATTTGGGGGCGAAAATTGCCCAAAGGAAAGAATGGTTTGTAAACTATGATAAAGCATACTTATACATGGATTAACAGTGAACAACTTCCTACAGTACTGAACAAAGTGCACTGGCACTCTAGAGCCCAAACTTTTTGTCATGGGGGTAAAAAGTTGTATTGTTTGTGTTGGGCCAAGGGCTGAAAGGTAGCTAGGTATGTTGACCACATGGTGGAGTTCCCCTTTAAGATAAGGTTGCAGTATTACTATAAATAAAATACTATAAATAAAACAAGTTGTTTCTCAGTTGGGCAAGGTTAAAAAAAATCAATGGACAAACAAGATGTTGGTGGGCGGGTATAGAGTGACAGCTCCCTAGCTATGAGTCTAGGTGTAAACTTGTAATCTTTTTATTTCATGACAGGCAAAGTACTGGTGGACTCTATGATGGGAGTAAGCCGCTCGGCAGTGTTAGTCGCTGCTTACTTAATGATCTTTCACAACATGACCATAATGGAGGCACTGACGGAAATCAGAAAGAAACGCGCAATCAGTCCCAACGAAGGCTTCCTCAAGCAGTTGCGGCAGTTCAATGAAACCCTAATGGAGGAACGAGACGATGACGACGATACTCTCAGTCAGTGCTCTGTGATTGACACTCGGGGTCGCCTCGATGACGAGGAAAGCATGTTTGGAGTCAAAGCTAATTCCATCATGGTGGAAGAGGAGGAGGACAGCGCAAGTGTTATGAGTAGTGTTGCATCATCTGCAGCTGCTGCTGCCTTAAAAGCAGGAATCCTGGGAGGTCCAAATGGACCTGACCAGAGGGCGACTGCGAAAGACCCTTCCCTTCCTGGGCAAGATGGTGAGGATGAAGATGACGACGTGGACAAAATGATCCAGGAGTGGCAGAAGCGGAACGAGATGTATCAAAATGAAGAGTGGTGGGAGGCCCAGCTACTGTGTGATGAAGAAGACAACGGGTCTCTCGCAGAAGCGGGAAAGCGGCCGGCTCCACACCCAGAGGATTTGGAGAGTGTCACCAGTGAGGATGTGCAGATGCTGAAGGAACGGGTTAAGCGCCGACCTCGAAGACCTCCCTCAGATTCAGTGTCTACCACAAGCTGCAGCAGTTATGCTGACCTGTGGAAGCAGCGTCTCAGGGAGATCGAGGAGCAAGCAGCTGCAAGGTATCGTCTCAAAGAAAACAATGAGGACACAAGTAGCGAGGCGAGCCAAAAAAAGATAGATGATGATGTACAGAGTGTAATCTCTGACTCAAGCTCCATGTACTATTTCTGCCAGAAAAACAAGGACAAACTGACCCCCCTAGAGCGCTGGAAAATCAAGAGACTACAGTTTGGGTGGAACAAGAAGGAGGCGGAAGCAGCGAACAAGAACGGGGAACAAAAAGAGGGTGAGACGGAGACCCCTGCTCCTTCTTTGGAGGACGTCAACCTAACAGCCTATCAGACATGGAAGCTGAAGCAGCAGAAGAAATACGGGGGTGAGGAGAACAAGGATGAGATTCTGGAGATGAGTCGTGGAGAGGACTCAGCCTCAGTCAAGAGGAGACAGAGGAGAGAAGAAATCCTGGAGAGGTCTAGGAAAACGCTAGAGGAGAGCCAGTCCGTGTGTGGCTGGGAAACTGAAAGCTCACTCAGTGGGAGTTGCATCCCACTGTCTGCTTTCTGTGCTGGGGCTTTTCCCTCTGCAAGTGTTGCAGGAGATGATAACATGTCCGTGGTGAGTGGCAGGTCATCTGTCCTCTCAGGGCGTAGCACACGCTCCCAACTCTCTATACCACCGGCCCCACCTGCCCCACCTGAACCTCCTGCCCCTGTGCTGGGACCTAATGGAGAACCTATGGTGAACCTAGCGAGCATTCAGAACTGGATTGCAAATGTAGTCAATGAAACACTCATGCAAAAGCAAACCGAAATGACGATGGCAGGAAGTCTCCCACCTTCTCGAGCAGGGTCAGTTTTCAGCCTGGGCGCCGGCTCAGCCGTGGGACCCGGACGTGGAGTGGACGATGATAAGTCCTCCGTTCTCAGTGGCTCATCCTATTCCAGCACGATTCCCCGCAACAGGGCTGCATCTGTACTTTCTGCAGGTGAACGAGCAGAGTCGGTTTTATCAGCTGGAGGGGCATCCAGTCTCTCCTCAGTTTCTGGGTTAGGCTCCCGTAGGAACAAAATTACCACCACCAGTGTACCTCTCTACAGCTTGTTTCAAGACCAGGTCAACCTGCACAAGCTTGACACGATGGAAAAGGAAATTAAGTCTGATATGAGACAAAAGATGGCCTCGTATGAGATAAAGAAGATTACCGAGGACAACAAGCGCAGCACATTGTTCAAGAAGAAAAAGCAAAAGGATGAAGATGAAGACCAGGAGGACAAAAGTGCCCTTGGAAAGTCAGGAACTAAATTAGGTGGATGTGACGCTGATGATTTATCAGCCAGCAGCTGTGAGAAACCAAAACCCAAAAAAGACTATGGCCGTTCAGGCATACTCAACCTTCCTGCTTCAGCAAACACCGACAGCAGTATTGACGAATGGCTCAAAAATGTAAGACCCCCCTCAAGCAAGCCGAGAACGTACGGTGAAGATCCAGCTGAGCCCCGCATGTCCAGGCCGCCGTATGAAGAACCGTCAGAGCTTCCAGAATTTGATTTTTCAAGTCGTAGAAGCTCAATTGTAGCACAGGAAGGTGAAGTTGAGGACTATGGCTTTGCATCAAATAGTACCTCCCGATATGAAGTTGACAGTGATTTGAGCAGAGATCCCAGTCCAGAATTCAGTTATCGATCTAGGAAGATGCCTCTTGGAGCAGAGGCCTGCTGGAATGGAACATCAGAGACAAGCCATTACAGAACTGGGAGGTTCTATGCTAGACATGAAACTGAGGAAGAGGAGGACAGTTGCCAGGAGTACTCGGCAAAGCGGAAATTTACTCAATCCTCACAATCGGACCGCGAGACAACAGGAAGGACGAGGACAAGACAGGAAGATGAAGACGATGAGGAGGTATCTGCTTTTATCAATCAGATAAGACAGAGGGCAAGAGCACGGGTAGCAGAGGAGTTGGGAGATGATGAAGTCCTGTCTGCATGGAAGAAACAAGTGGAGGCGAAATCTTACAATAAAAGCAATGACTCGTAACAACACATTGTTATTTATTAGTGGAGGAACTGAATCAGAAATGAGTTGAATTCCTCAGTACTGGCCTTCAAAAGCACACAGTTACTAAAAGCACTGCAGACAATGCCTTGTTTTTGGTGCTGCTTTTAAGAACCAATGTCCCTCTGCTGTCATCAGTCCACTATTTCTAATACAAACAGATGGACTTTATGATGTAATATAAAACCACATTCATCCTTAACAGCGAAGCCACACTTTTTTTTTTTATCTAAAAAAACTCATCCTTTGTGTATTTTTGCTATATGCCACATTTTTCCCTGAAACAAATGCTTTAAAAAGAACTCATTGTGTTTCTGTAGTTTTTGATTCCATGTTGAGAAAACATAATACAGTAAACATGCCCTCTTCAAGTTGATTAGTCTCTTGGTCTTGGACATGGAGGTCCATCTAAGAATTTAATAGAACACCACAACAGCATCTCAGTTACACTGTTATACAAACAGGA
>JBBPCX010000088.1:20602178-20641529 GCA_037974365.1 Hydrocynus forskahlii | reverse complement strand
AAATACAGACATCTTACAGTTTCTTATAGTATTAATTGATAAGATAAGATAAGATAAGATAAGATAAGATAAGATAAACCTTTATTAGTACCACAAGTGGGAAATTTGCATTGCTACGGCAGAAAGTGGACAGAAACAAAGAGCAGCAAAAACAGTAGAATAAAAACTATACAAGAGTACAGTATAAAAAGCACACTATACAATACAAATAGTACAAAAATATAAATATGGACCCGTGTATTGAAAATATATATACATATTTAGTATATGTATGTATATATGTACAGAGTAAGAACACTGTGGATAAACATACAGGGACATATTGGAGTGTACATTTGGTTGCAGCAGGTATTGACAAAAACAGTCAATATGCACCAGAAACAGTAATACAGTAATTGACAAAAACAGTGATAATGCACCAAGAATTATTATTATACAATCTAGGGATATAAAAATAGGATAAAATGGGGATGTATAAAAGTATTAATGGTTCTTAGTATTGGGTGGATATGAGCAGAAAATGCTGCACTTGAGTCCTTGTGTGTTGTAGCTGTTACTGTATACTCAAGAGAGCACTGCACGTTTGTTAAATGGAACAGTCGCATTCAAGTTACATGCTCAGGCACAGTGGAGCACACTGGATGCATAATGTGTTCGAGTACAGTTATGCTGTTTCCTGGTACAGCACGATCACACTAGCAGAACAAAATGGTCTTTGGGTGTCAAATGTGCTTAGACACGATGACCTAGTGTGAGCTTACAGTACACCCGAGTGTACAGAATGTGTACACCAAATGTGAACAGGATTGAGTCACAGGGAACCCTGCTCATTTAAGTGATGTACAATAAAAAGTCTGAAATATTTTTAGAGGCCAGAATATCAGTTCTGTATAAGCCGATGCTGAAAGTTGGCACAATGCTAGCTGAGACTCTTGGAATCACTCTAGGTGGCAAAGAAAACCAAATGGATCCAAAACGAGAAGTCACCTCATATTTGGAGCCCCGATGACCAAACTGAAACTCTTATTTTGCACATACCCTATAAGTATTGGGATATCTGACCATTACACCAAAAGGGACTTCATTCAGACACACAGACTTATATATGGAGTAGGTCCCCTCTTAACAGCTGTAACTGCTTTCGCTTTTCTTGGGAGGCTTTCCACAAGATTTTGGAGTTTCTGTGAGAATTTGTGCCCATTCATTCCTTAGTGCGTTTATGAGATCAGGCACTGATGTTGGACGAGAAGACCTGGCTCGCAATCTCCCATCCAGTTCATCCCAAAGGTGTTGGATGGGGTTGAGGTCAGGACTCTGTGCGGGCCAGTCAAGTTCTTCCACACTGAACTCATCCGTCCATGTCTTTATGGAGCTTGCTTTGTGCACTGGGACACAGTCATGCTGGAATAGAAAAGGTTCCTCCTCAAACTGTGTCCACAAAAGTGAAAGCATGGCGTTGGTGAGAATCTTGTCTTGGTGTGCTGAAGCATTAAGATTGTCCTTCACTGGAAGTAAGGGGCCTAACCTGAACCCTGAAAGACAGGCGTGTCCCAATATTTTTGTCCATATTGTGTATTGCAAGAACAGTTTTGCTTGGAGCAACAGACGATAAAAGAGGAATGATGAACAATGAACAAACCGTTAAAGGGCCAAACAGAAGGAACATGTTGGAGAAAATAGGAGCTAGAATCGACACTTAATACAGTACGAATAATTCGAATCGATGGTGTGTCAGCTCTAGTTTTGACCCAGACCTTTTTAGTACATCAAACTTCAGCGAGGACTGACATTGAAAAAAAACGTCTTCAGGGTACCAACGGCCGAGGAAACAGAAAGGGAGGCGGGCAGACCGCAGGGGGAGTCCGGGGGGTGTCTGGAACAGCCCTGCTCGGACGGGGGGTGTAGTTTGCGTAGTTTATTCATGTTCTGTTGTCGGGATGGGTTGTGACTTGTACTAAATATTCAAAATGGCGGGCCGAGGATCAGCGAGTCAAGATGAGCGCCTGAGAGCAGGTAATCATCACATTTTACATATTCATATCCCTTTCCTCTTAGGTTCCTCTCCTCTTACAGTGTCGGAGAGCCAAGGACGGCTCGCCGACGGTCAGTCGGGGCCCTTCAGACGGAAAGACGAGACAAGAGCGAAATAACCGGACTTTATGAGCTCCGGCCCGGAGTTACTGCGGGTTTAGACTGAACTCTGCTCATCAAACCAACACAGCCTGGCTGTTCACACCAGGGGGTCTTTTAGATGAGTCTGGACTATTATCTTAATAACTATGCGTCGATAAAAGTTTTTACACCACAAATTCAGGTCATAAAGATTATAAGACGTGGATGCTAACCGATGCTAGTCGGTCGGGGTGGCTGCTCTCAGCTGTCCGGCTAACCTCACTCCTTGACCGGCTACACCCTCCACAGAGCCCGGGGTACGATAACAAGAGGCTAGATCTGAGTTTACATCAACGAGCCGTTGGTTAGACAGACACTTCGTGTATTAATGTGGCCAGGCTGGACAGAATATCACTTTTAAGTTACTTTTCACTCATAAAAGTGGTTAGTGAAGCGCCTGGGCTCTTTAGCTCTTGTTTTTCTCCTCTCTTGAGAGATTGAACAGACTTTTAGACATGCAGTTACTAAACGCCAGGTCTTCAGTCTTTGCTGACCTGTGAAACTGCTTTAACTCTAACTTTTGTTGTCTAAATTCATACTAACTTTTATTACCAAACTCCTCTGAAGTCTCTTGTGGCTCATGTTTGCTAAAACAGTATTTGAAAGCTCTGTTTACAGAGTCCAGAGATAAAATATTTGGTTTAAAATTGCTTTTACGTGGTGCTGTTTAATTCCAGAAAGCTTGTGTGTGTTTTGGTGCACGGATGCAGTGTGGATGGAGTTATTGATGAATATTCATGTGCACAAACAGTCTGCTCATGAATGATTCATTTCTTTAAGTCGGCGCCATTTGCGTGTGGAGGCCCAGACCGAGCTTTAGTCGAGTGTGACCACAGACTCTCTCAGGCTCCACTAGCTGTGTCATTTTGGCTGTTTTATGTTCATGGTAAAAAATAAAAAATACTAGCCGACAGAAGTGAAGAAGAATGTTGACTTCTGTTGTCTTTGTAAACAGCAGAGTAGTTCAGGGACAGTCAAGTGAAAACACTATTGGGCCACTGCACCAAGGACTATGTCATTGCATTCAAATACATAGATTTTAATATGGAGTTGGTCCCCCTTTGCAGCTATCACAGCTTCCACTCTTCCTTATAGTCATGCGTGACTATAAGGGTTAATACATTAAATTAAATTAAAAAGAATGTACCATACCGTGTAGACAATTTAACCAGGTTACTTGTTGGCTCCATTCTTTCTACACATGCTCTACCATAAAGATGGAGAGCATGTGTAGAAAGAATGGAGCCAACAAGTAACATGGTTAAATTGTCTACATGGTATGGTACATTCTTTTATCCAAGATTCGGACGTTCGAATCTTGGTTAAATGCTCTGAACACCAAACACGTTTTTTTTTCTTGCGTGTTGTAGCTGCGTCTGAATGACTTCAGTGAGGAGTTACAGTGGCGTTCGTTTGACGCTGTTAACACCAGCCTGCAGCCCAATGTGTAGTTTTGTACATTCACCTGTGGGGGCAGTAATTATTTGAGGTGTTTACATGTGGCTCGTCTTTGTGGATAATTCTGCAATTATAATCATGCATCCCTATTCTTTGTTAAAACTAAGCGTTGGCCTTGTTTTATTAAAAATCCTCCTGATAAGGCGTCATAGACAGGAAAGGAACAAACATCGCTGCCGATTCTAGGTTTATCCTCTCACTGCACAATGTCGGGGTCAAATTGACGTTTTTTGAGATTTTTGAAGGCGTACAAACATTTATACATATATGTCTATGCGTTTATTAATAATAATATTAACAATAATGTTAACAGTAAAAATGATTATTGTTAGTAATAATTATATTATTAATAGTAATAATACAATAATATATAATATTTAACAATATTCATATATAATAATTATGTATATATATATAATATAAAATGTAGTGTAAAACCTAAATATGCCCCCAAATATGCTCCCAAAACACTTTAATTTTATTTTAAACTCAGTTTAATACATTACCCTTAAAAAATGTAAAGGTAAACCGTATCTGTACTGTACAGTTTACACTGAACTGCTGTCTCCAGCAGTGCTAGAACGTAAAATACCGATGTTACCCCTGTACAGACTACTGTAATTCATGCAAGCGTGTTTTCTTTGGTATGTGCTGTCATTTTCTTTGGTATAAGCAAGGCATTTACAGTAATAAAAATACAGGGCTTTAAAAAGTACAAAACAAAAAAACAGAAAAACACCTGATTCAGACGTCTGTGTGGACGAGTCCTAAGAGAAACACAAGAAAACTTACTGCAGTGCTGAACGAGCAATAGATATCCATCTGTAGCTGACACAGTAAAACAAGCGTCAGACAAGGCCCTTGTCACACAGCTGTTAGGACTAAATGCGTCGGCACATGTAAACACCGGACTGTATCCTAGGCCAGGGTTTGTGGTCTTGAGTGAGGGGTTAGAGTGACACAGCGGAAGCATTCTGGGCCCATAACCTGGATGTCGATGGATGGAAACCATCCTCTGCTATACAACACCTTTATTTGGGTAGCTGATGGTCATGCGGTTGCCTCTGCAATCAGTCATGGTTTTGAATCCCATGTCGACCAGTGGCACCACTGAGGTACTCTTGAGCAAAGTATCGTCTCCACACACTGAGTGCTGCGTTGCTGACTCTAGATGACTCAAACAGTTTACAATTTAGATCATGTCCCATGCAAACAGTACCAGTTATTTGAGCTATTGAGCACAATGCACAGGACAACTAAATCTTGTGGTGATCAGAGTGCTGCTGAGTGTTCCTTATGGCAGTAGATTAATATTTATTGTAAGGTTATGTATAGTTTATTATTATTCATCGTTTACCGCAGATACCTGTTGCTTTGCCAAAAATGAAAGTCAAGATTCAGGATCTACTCATCTTTCGTGGTTTTGTAGTGAAGTACCATTCAGTCCATCCAGCAATCTGAAGTTTAGTCATTCATGGATATTGTTCACAACGACTGATACACTTGTTGGATGGGTCTAATCTTCTTGTCCTATCTGTGCTGACAAAAGCACTGGTCAATTGTAATAGGGACGTTTGTTAAGTCACAAGCAAATTACTTATGTGTTGCACAAATAGATTGAATAGATTTATCTGTTCAGAGGAATCCGTGAAGATTTTTGTCCTAATCTGTGAATGTGAGTGAAATGACTTGCTGTGCTGTGAGAAACATTTATTTTTACATTAGTTATTAAGCTGGTGGTTGAAAGTTTTGAACCTGTTTTTACATTTCTACATAAATATACCTCGTGCATCATCAAAAGTTCTAAAATGAGAAATGAGTGAAACCATTGTATTTGCTGAGATTACATATCTGTGAGTGGAAGCTAAAGTGTTTTTGCTTAAAGGGGACATATTGCAAAATTCACTTTTTGCATCCTTTTGTATTTCCATCTGGGTCTCTACTGCTCCTATTCAGTTCAATTTTTTTATATAGCTGTTTTTACAACCAGGTTGTCACAAAGCAGCTTTACAGAGTCCAGGTCTGAGCCCTAGTGAGTAAGCCAAAGGCGACAGAGGTGAGGAAAACTCCCTCAGCTGGAGGAAGAAACCTCGGGAGGAACTAAGACCTATAAACACTCCAAGCGCCAAAAAAAAAAATCCATCCGTTCTCTGTGAGTCAATTTAAAGATTTTGGTGTCAGGAATCATATGCATCTATGAGCCGTTTGGACGGCCCCCCTATTCTGACGTCAGGATGAGGAAATTTGCCTAGAACTACCCCTCATCTGTCGAGCCCCCACCCACTAGATTAGTTGAAGACAGGCCAAGGCAAGTCACATGAAGTGTTGTGTTCATCTTGCGCTGAGTCCAACTCGCGGCCGAACATACAGGGCTGGATATCGCCATTCGCCAGGGCTGGATATTTTGACATTTTCACGTGTGTTAAACGTGCAGCGTAAGCATGGGATGGGTGGGGCGTGGCGAGCAACAGTCTATTTGCATAAAAGTGACAGCATTTAAACGGCTCAATTTGAAAGGGACTGAAACTGTCAAGAATAAAACTGGTGAGATCTCTTTATGTGAGAGTGATTTTGTGCAAAGAACTTCATGAGCATGTTTTGTATAGCCCATAGACCTATTATAACTTGTTTAAAAAGAGATATAATGTGTCCCCTTTAAATGAGATGCTTTATGTTTGGAGAAAGGAAAATACTGCATTCCAGCATTAGTACTGTATCTCATTTGTGAAATATGGTGGTGGTAGTATCATGGTTTGGGCCTGTTTTCCTGCATCTGGACTAATGGCTTTCCGTCATTAATGGAACATTGAGTTCTGACGTATAACAGTAAACTAAAGAAAAATGTCAGCACATGTCATTTGTCTGAACTGAATCTCAAGAGAAAATGGGTCATGCAGTAAGTCCCTAAGCATGCTAGTCAATCTACCAAAGAACAGCCAAAGAAGAATAAAGTTAATGTTTGGGAGTCAAAGCCCTCACCATGACCCATTAGAAATGCTGTGGGAAGACCTGAACCAAGCAGCTCATGTAAGGAATCCCAGAGTTCAAGCTTTTGTTTTGGGCCAAAATTCCTTCAAGCCGATGTGCAGGACTGATTAAGAGTTACCAGAAACATTTAATTACTGTTAGTGTTGCACAAGAGGGTCACACGACTCACACCGAAAACAAAGGTTTTCTTTCTTTTGTCACTCGCAGATATATAATATTTACATCAACAAAGAAACGTCGAAGTACAACATTTGTGTCTCATTTGTTGGATTTTCTTTGTCTACTTTTGGGAAAATCTTACTGTTTTTGGTAATATTTCTGCAGAAATATAGAACATTTCAGAGTGTTTACAAACTTCTAAGCACCACTGTAAACTCATAATTGCAAGTCTCTCTGGAAAAATAGTAACCTGCAGTTTCATCATTTTGACCATGTCCTTTCGCTATGTCTGTTGGGGGCTGAGGAATATAAGGGTTCAATTTAGCTGCTTTTATCATTTGTTTGAGTGTGTGTATGTTGGTCCGGAAAAAAACTTGGCCAGCGTATATGTGGTATCAAGGTCTGCACGCTTTTTTTTTGTGCAGTACCTTGTGGTACAGCCAGTGCTGGCTTGTCTCCAAACAAAATAAAAGGCTGTTTTTTGGCACAGCGCAGCAGGGCTGGATTAGCTACACTTATCCTAACCATAAATTACAATAACATGGACATGTCTGCAGTGATATGTCCTACATTCCTGAGGGGAAAAAAACATTTTTTTTTTTTGCATTCTCTATTCAAAATGTTTATATTACCACATCTTTTGTTGTGATGCTGTCCTTAATGTTGGATATTTTCTCTGCCTGATATCGTATGAAATTTTAGATCCCGGAATGTCAGTAAAAAAAAACCCTCTGAGGTTTTAGTCTCCACTGTGCAATTTTATTAAAGCTTGTTTTGTATTCTTCTGAAGGCTACAGAAAATGTTGTGTGTTTCATTACCACTAGCTTTATAAATATGTTTCTAACAACAATATTAGTAAAGGTGTGTTTTGTTATTGCTTCATGTCCGTGACCTGGTCTGTGTGTTTTGGCTGAAAGTAAGTTCAGGTTAGTCAGAATAGGTGTTTTCCACAGTGTCCCAGTTGTCTTTTGTCTGTCAGAGAAAGAGCTTTAGAAGTTTTTGTTTGCATTTGTGCCAGTGTTTGTTGTGATATGAGGGTATCAGGTGCAGCAATGTATTTCAAAAATGTAAGTGTTGAATCAAATTGTGCCTAATGATAAAGATTTTTTTTTCTTCTGTACACTCCCACTGAAATCATCTTTTCTGTGCTCTCTTAACGTTCAGAGTACTGTTGATAACACAAACAAAACAAGCTAGCTAGTGATATGTAACTGATATCTTCTAAACCTGAAGTATACTCTGATTTGTAGAGAACTGTTTTGTCTTGTAAGATGTTTATTTTTTTTTTACAGCATGTTATGTATTCTCTGTGAGACACACCTACATGTTTTACTTGGATTTTGTGGTGGGGAACGTTTCAGGCATGCCGTCCAGAACAAGCTTATTATGTTGATGAGTGCACCATTGCCCCCTAGTTTGAGCTCCGTCTTCATGAGTCTTTAAATCAGAGTGGCCCCTGCTCACATTTTCTTGTCGTTGTCCACAGATGTTCTCATTTTTACTTTGTGTGCCTTGAGTATGGGGCTTTTAAACACTGTGTTCACTCACAGACCTTCCTCTCTTTTACACTTTAGGTGCCAGACTCATAGTCTGTATCTGCAGATTTGACATTAGGGCCGAGTGACACTGCCGGGTTCTCACGTTCCTGTTCGTAAACAAGGTTTCCAAGCTTGTTTTACCATTTTTGGCATATGTGACTCTACCATTCCTTTAGTCATTTGCATGTGCCGTTAGCAGTTCATACCACACCACCCCACCCCCTAAAAAGTGGCTGGCATCTAAAGTTTCATCAGGAAGAAGCAGAAGTGCATTGGATTAGCGTCTCTAGAAAGTTTTCTGACACGTCTGATCACACATGCAAGTCATCAGCAAATTATGCGTGTACACCCACTCAAGCTGATTAACCGATTTATTTAAAAGGCCAATTTTCATCTGTTTGGACTGAGCGTTGCAAGTTCTAAAAATATGTGAGGAACGTCAAGATTTCTGATCCTCACAAACTTTTGCTGTAAGAAATTCGAATAATATACAATATTAGGACGGTTTGTTTTTTGTTAACTTTTTGGACAGAATTTCAGAACACTCTTGTATACTTTCAGAATCAGAGGCCCATACAGCCTTGTTTTAAACAAATAATGGCATCATAAAACCAGCAGAAATTGGCAGTTACCCACAGTCATGATCTGCAGTACAATAGAATAAAGAATATAGAATAAAAAGGAATTGTTAAACTCAAGTAATGTTAGTTAAATCTCCCACTATAATTTTACAGGTAATTTATTTCCTTTGAAAGACTGTAGTGAAGTAGCGAAGGATATTGAAATGGAGAAAATATGTTTAAACGCAGAGAAAAGAGCAAGTGTGCCTTAGTTAGTTTGCCTCTTGTTTTACAGGACAGCAGAACAGAGCTTGCATACATATTAGTCACAATAACGCATACATCCGTCTGTTTAATTCCAAGGGGTGAAGATGTTGGAAAATGATCATATAAAATGATGTGAACATATTAAAAAAAACTTGTGAGCCCCCCCCCAACCAAATTTATTCAGCAGCTCTTTAAGTTTTCAAAGCCACATTCATTCCCCTACCACCCTTTGCTACATGCTAATAAAGTGGGGCTCCCATCTTGTCAGTCTTTACATGATCCCTGCACCTGATTAGAATGTGTGTAGTAGATCAAACAGAACAGCCGAGCACCATCTCGCTAATGTGTAGAGATAAGAAACTTTGTATTTCTTCCCTAGAGCAGCGGCCCCCAACCTTTTTTGCGCCATGGATTTGCGTTTCATGTAAAACAATATTTTCACGGACCGGTATAGATACGACTAAAAGCAAAGTGCGTTTGGTTTTCACTCATTTTTGCTTACTTGTGGGCAAAAATTTTGATGTACCGTATCATGTAACCGAAACAAGCGTTTTTGGGTTTTTTTCAAAATAAAAGATCTTTCAGACTCTGATAATCAATAAAATATTTTTATTCTGCCTTTCTGTGTGGCCCGGTACCAAATGACTCACGGTCCGATACCAGTCTGCAGCCTGGTGGTTGGGGACCTCTGCCCTAGAACAAATCATTTTCAGTGCAGTTTAATCAGATTCATTTCTTGTGCTAAACTGAAAGTGGCCAACTGCAAATTGTGCTTTGGCTCATCTTATAGGTAATCAAATGAATTGTGCTCTGGAGGTCCGAAGAGGTTTTGCCAGATTTACAAACGTGCCTTTCAGAGATTTCAAACAGAGGCAAAAACATAGTGTGTGTATTTGTTCACACTTGTTTACACAGTACATATTTAACATACATACTCACTAAATAGGAATGTGGCTGCGGTCATTCTAGTCTGTCGTTGGTGCAGATATGAAATCAGTATCGGTTGGATCAGTCTAAGGCATTTGGTTTTGGTGACTTCCACTTTAACACCAAGTCAAGTAGTTGATCCTGTTTACATTTTCCATATTAAAATGAAGCAGAAGGAATTGTAAATATAATGCAGAAAGATAAAAACACTTATGTAAAAACACTTTACAGAAAAAGGTCAGTGTCAAACTCATGCCTATTTATGTTCACTCATTTGACAAAGATTTTTGCTGTTTGCTTTTTACATGCATCAGACTGGGGTTTTTTTTTTTCAACTTGGTGGCAAATTGCTTGTCAGTTATTCCAATAAGATCAAAAGGGAAGATAAGAATACGGCAAAAAAGCTGAGAATTCAGTGTCTTCTCTCTGGACCCATTTTCACCTGATATTCACCTGATATTCATATGATATTAGTGATCAGTGTTCAGCGATAAATACAAGTGTATGAAAGATCATGAGTGTCTCAGAGACCGATTCGGAGTTGGTCAGGGACACATTTGCATCATAAATGCTAATCCGTCTTTGTGCATCCTGGCCAATCACGTTGTGGTTCATCAGTAAATGAGACAAGCATGATTCTTCACCAACAGTCTTGACTCCTAGAGCCCACAGCACTTGGTGGGATCGCACAGTCACAACAGCTGAAGCAAACACAGCTGCTTTCCTCAACTTCCTTCTCTTTTGTTTGCTCAGAAGTTTCATTAGTTGGCTTTGTGCATTCAGAAAAGTGTTTATGGGATGGAGATGTCCGCTTGTTCCACTGATGGAACTGTGGCGTTCACCACGGCTGATTAATTTCACCGCCAGCAGCCTTTGAACTTTTGGCTTGGCCGGGAAGATTTGTTTGCTGCCTCTTTTACTGGGACTTTTACCCTCAACCTGAGGACAACGTTGTTGTTATTACAGTTTAATTTAATTATTAGCGCTATGTCATGTGCCTAATCAGACCAGTCTACTACCAGATGTAAACAGGGCCTCCGTAAATGTCCGCTATTTTGTCCACCCTCAGTCTGAAGAGAGAAAACGAGCCCTCAGAGTTGCAGTGTAAGGCCTGCCTTGGGCTTCCTGTTGTGTCCATCCTCATACACACTTGTGTAACACCCACGCCACCCACCCAACGCATCTCTTTAGTCTTTTATTGTGTGTAGTCGGACTTCATTAAATAATGTACTAATGAAATTGTGAAAAAACGCAAATTTGTGATGTGGTTAAAAAAAAAAAAAACAACCCCTAGATATGCCCCCAAATCTGCGCCCAAAAATATAAAGGTAAACCCGTATCTGTACTGTACAGTTTACACTGAACTCTAGAATGTGCTAGAATGTAAATACCAATGTTACCCCTGTATAGACTGTACTGTAATTCATGTAAGTTTACTTTGGTATAAGTAGGTTTGGTGTAAGCAAAGGACTGAGGATTTTGCTTATTGTGCCTCAGAATTGATGAGAGATAGTGCCATGTTTTCATGAAGACGGGGGATCATCAACAGCAGAAGTGGATCGGTGGATCACTGCTGGCAGCAGCGTTCTGCTGTATTGCCCACCCCTACTTTAACAATGTGCTGTGGTTGCCGAGCTATGAAGTTTTAAATGACTTTCTGCTTTAATACGCAGTTTAATGTGTGCAGTCGTGTGTTTATATTGGACATTTTACAACAGTTCTGAGCACAGCTCAAGCAGATTTGGTCTGTTTTATAATGGAGACAAATAACATGTAACAATGTTTAGACTGTAGTAACTCTGGTTCCAGCTGTTCATTCCACAGTAATGTCAGGAATGCTTTGCACAGCTTCATTTAAATTTGATTGCTTAACATCTCTGGTTCCGCACCTCATTTGTAATCTGCACATTCTTCACTTATCGGTTTTGAATTATGCTTCCAATAGAATGAAAGGCCAATTAATTGCTCATTTTAAATGCATTAATTGAAACATTTGCATAATGCATTGTGTGTCAATTAAGGGTTCTGAAGCTCTCGCCACTGCACTATGTAAATTGCATTTCCCCTCACCTCTGTTTTCTTGGCTTTTCAACTACAAAGCTCTCTGCTCAAACTGCCATTTTGCCCCCCAAACCACCCCCCACCTCCCCCTAGCTGAACTATTGTCATAGCAACTGTCTGAGCAGAAAGCCACACACTGGACGTTGATTCATTCCTCTGTACAGTTAAGCCTCCAGTGCTTTTGTTCAACTCCACAAATTCTGGAGAGACACCCCCCCACACACCCCCCGGGCTTTAATTACTTAAACATGTTCCTCCTTTCTGTCACTACAGCGGACCTGTTGGGAAGTATTTTGTGAATTAACGCTCGTTAGGAAATGCGTAGGTAATATAGTTTGCCACAGTACAATATTTGTTTGCAGATTAAGAATTTCAGTGTAGAGTTCCCTTCAAGAGCTCAGTTTATTTTTAGGCCGTTAGTAAATAAAAGGGCACCACGCTTTCATAACAAGTCTGGCCAATGTCTAACCACCTCGCTGTAAGAGTACAATAAAACCGCTAATTCGCCAAGTTTTTTTTTCAGTGTGTAACACCTGGATCTGAACTGTACCCCAAAAATAAGCCTATTTGATTTGTAAGAATAGAGGGGCCCTTTTTATGCTATATAAAGCCATTTTAAAAAAGGTTATTTAAATAGCCATTTACAGCAGGTTTTGATCATAAACAAGAAGCATTAATGAGTGTTTGTGCTTCTATATAGAATGCTTTCCTTAACTAAAGAACTCTTGAGCCATTATTTTAAAGGGGACATATTATGCAAAACTCACTTTTTGCATCCTTTTGTATTTCCATTTGCGTCTCTACTGCTCCTAAAAACACTAGAAAAAAACCCATCCATCTGTTTCCTGTGAGTCAACCGAAAGATTGTGGTGTCAGGAATCATACGCTTCTATGAGCCGTTTGGACGGCTCCCCTACTGTTACGTAATAATGCGGAAATTTGCATAGAACCGCCCCTCACCTGTTGAGCCCCCACCTACTAGATTAGTTGAAGATCCGCCATTTTTGTCTGCTGGTTTTATGAGCACGCATAAGACGCCGAGCACTACGGCTACAGGCAAAGGCAAGTCTCACATGAAGTGTTGTGTTCATCTCACTCTGGATCCGACTCGGGGCCCAAACATATAGGGCTGGATAGCGCCTCTGTTTTCTGCCATTTTCACGTGTGGTGGTAAACACGCAGCATAAGCATGGGAAGGGTGGGGCATGGCCAGCAACAGCTTATTTACATAAAAGTGACCGAGCCCTTAAACAGCTCATTTTGAAAGGGACTGAAACTGACAAGAACAGATCTGGTGAGATCTGTTTATGTGAGAGTGATTTTGTGCAAAGAACTTCATGAACATGTTTTGTATAGCCCATAGACCTATTATAACTTGCTTAAAAAAAGGTATAATACGTCCCCTTTAAGCTTTGTACTGTACGTGAGACAATTTTTTTCAAGAAATATGGCAGTATGCAGTGCATTTATCACAAAGAAAACTAAAGCCATTTAGCATATTAGTTTTGTTTTTTATCTGCTTTGATTTCATTACATCAAATCTTCTGTCAGGTTTATAAGAACTGCATAAATGGCTAGATAACTCATTTCTAATAGAATTTAATTAATAAATTAAAACAAATCATTAGTTGTAGTTACACTGCTAGTAGTAAAATGACTGTTGTTTCAAAATCCCATTCTTGATGGAGGACCCTGACAGCCTGGTTTTTGCTTTTAAATAACTGAGGATCACTTGGAAAATTCTGAACTTTTTGCACTTTTTGGCAGGATGGGAGTTAAGTGACAGTAACCTGTCCGCTACCAAGACCACTTGTGGATTAGTGGATTAGGTGTGTGCATGTCAAGTGTTTGTTGGATAAGAGTAATCCTGTTAGGGTGTTATTTGTGTATGTTATGTCTCTGCTGCGTATATTCCCTCGTTGGGCATTCACATGTATCTCAGTGCATCTAAATGAAGAAACTTTGGGTTGTTTTGAGCCGCCGTGGTCGTTAGCAAATAAATTCCTGCATTGTTGCCGGGGCTAAGCGTGCATGCTGGGAAGGTTTTCTCCTCCTCTGCTTAATTAGAACAGTCACACTCGGGCGGTAATTGGGCTTGGTTTAGTTTTCCCTGGCTGTTGTGGCTGCCCTGCTCCCCCCCACCCTAAAAGCTATCCAATTAATATGCTAATGAGCAGATAAATATTTATGAAAGTTTTGAATTATGCAGAAAGCTTTCAGAGGTCTCTCCGAAATGAATTGCTCGGCGAACTTCAAAGCCTCACTCCGCTAACGAGCAACGGGGTGTAAGATTTGCATACGGCTTTAATCAGCTGAATACTGATTAACATTCATTATGGATGCTGCAGTTCCAGCTGCAGTCTTTGTCTCTGCTTCGTTCTGGTGAGTGGGGAAAATAACTTTTTCCTATATGCCAGTCGTAACTGGCACCATTACAGCTGGACGGAGCGCAGGAGCAGGTGGATACCCGAACACAGGTTTCTTTCCTTTCCTCTCATTTTCGGTGCTGTGGATCGTTTTCCGTTAGCTTGTGTTAGCTGAAAGAGTCACTCAGTGGCAAATTTGCTGGATAGAGGTCATGCGCTCGGCTGTTTCTGGTGAGTGTCTGTTGCGGTATGTGATTTGAGTAGTTTCTTATTTGGGATACAATGTTGATATTTTTCCTCATGATTTGTTACCAGTCTTACTGGTGGTTTATTAAAATTATATTCTCAGATTTCTTGAGGCAGTTTTCCATCTTTAGGTGGGAAATGATCTGTAGGTATGTGAGGGGGAAAGCCTGTAAATTGTTGTGTTTTAAGCAGATCTCTCTGTGATTACAGCCATTTGCTAGCTTTGCTGTTAGCATAGTTTCGCCGGGGAATTAGCTACCACCCCCAATTTATTATAAAACTTTAAGACTGTTTATTGCACTTTGTGTGTCAGTTCTCCACAACTTCACTGCTGTTGCTTATCACTTGCCATCTCTTGTTTCACTGCTATAGTTGTAAATGTTGTAAGCTTAATGAATCTAAGGTCACTTCAATTTAAATGAGAATTCTCTGATTTCCTGCCTGAAATGTCTTCATAATTAAATTAAGACATAAGTTTGATATGAAATGTTCTGTTCTAGATAAACATAGTCCGATTCGTTCAGCGTGGTAGTGAACAGACATGATTACATGAAGTGGTTGTCTGATGCCTGAGACGTTGTTTTATGATAGTTTTGAGAGAAGGTTTTCTAAAGCGTGTTTTTAGTGCATTTATGATAGAGGTAAATGAAGCAAAACTTTCTTAAAGAAAACTTGTTTCAGATTTGCCACTATTTTTCCATCATCAGCGCTACATATAAAATTTCAGAAGACACAAGTGGCTTCAAGTAACTATTTTTATCTTATATTTGTGTTGTAGAGACAGCACTGTAAAGAAATCCAAATCAGTCAGTTTCTCTTCAGTGAATCATTTCACATCAAAACACTCTGAATGATTTTGTTTGCTTTAACTGTTGAATTATGCAGACATTTTGAACAATCAGTGGAATTCCTTTATAAGAGTTAAAAAAAAAAGAAAAAGCTGCAGACCAAATTCACCAAGGCTGTTTTGTGGCTTTAGATTTAAGCCCTTAAATGATAAAAGTAATGTAGTATTTATTCATTTATGTATTTATTTATTTATTTGTTTGTTTGTTGGTTTTTGGGTTTTTTATTGCAGATTCTGCAAGCAGTTTCACAGAATCAAGTAAAACTGCCATGGAGAGTGAAATTCTTGGAGTCCAAGGTAAATCCTCAGAAGCATTTGTTTGAGTGATGCCTTTATTTGTTGTTTATGCTGAGTGAGGTGTTTAACTCCCCCTTCCCCTTTTTCTAGCTCCGAAAAATGGGCTGGACTCACAGGAGAAACCAAATGGACAAACAGCAAGTGCAATCAGCAGCGCGCAGGCACAAGCCTTGCTCCAACAGGTAATTTTTATTAATTTCTATTGAACGTTAACTCAGTGTAGACTTATTCTCAAACACAGATTGCCTTAATTTTCTTCACACCCAGAAATTAGAATCATTGTTTGGAAGATGTGGGTGATTGTTAGAATTTTTTTCAAGAGAAATCCATCAATTTTTCAGTTCAGTTGTAGCGCTGCAGATGTCACGACCTCTCTCCTTCACTCCAAAGAAATCAGTTTTCCTGTGATGCACATCAAACTTTTCCAAATGACTTTGTTTTTCTCAGTGATTGGATTGAAACATTGATAAAAAATGAAAAAAGGTGGAATTCCCCTTTAAGCTTGAAAACTGTGAAGTCAAACGAGTTTTCGATATTTGTGGTTCCCTTTTTTGAGTTTGTCATGGTACACATGACATGGTAAAATGCTTAACGGGGGCTGATCTATTTCCCACCCGTATTGTTTGGCTGCGGTCATGTTATACGGTACTTGCTTGTACGTATTGTGGACTGAATGTTGTACATGAGCGCAGTAGGAACTGCTTCTTTAGTTTCCATGGCAAAGGTTCCTTCAGCCTGGGAACAAGTCAGAAGTAATTTACTGAGGAAGTGCCTTGGCACTTGTTATCTCTTAGAAACAAGTGTGAGCGATCAGAGCGGTATGTTAATTAAACACTGCTGCAGTTGCTCTGAAACAGGTGGGGGAGAATATGCAAATCTATTCAGAATTTATATGCGCTGCATAATGTCCTCATTTGTGAAACATGAGCTGAAAGAATACAGGCTCTCTTCCCCCTGCATGTATTTTTGCATTCATGAAAGTTTCAGAGGCATTTTCCGCTCATAGATCCCGACAGAACAGTCCTTGATCTGCATATTGTTTTCATAGACATTAGTGGCTGCACTATCAAATGATTGCTACCGCAGGAACCGACAGTGGTGTCAGCTGACTAAGCTTCATGCGGTTAATGTTTTGTGAAATCCTTATTAAATCTGTCTGTGTGTCCTTAAAATGGCTTACTTTGCCTGAAATCAAATGTTAAAAGGACTTAAATGTTAAATTGTTTGACTTGTTTAACACATTGCATTTTATGTAGTTGGTTATTAAACCAATGTATTTTACACATTTGTGCTGTCTATAAATAGTCTAAGTAATGGAACCTTCCTGATGATAGGATAGTGAATTGCCGACTGGTGAGATAAAGAGAGAAACTGTTTGTGCCAAGTCTAGAACATAATGGGACCGCCAACTTGCAAAGCACCGCTTTGGCTGTGTCTTTCTCCTCAGTCTGAGGGTATTTACATTTATTCTAATGACATTTCAATGCAGGTGGTGTGCAGCGATTATTCCTAAAACTAATGTTCATGACTGGAGTCTTACCGGCCTCGTCCTTTGCATATTAAGCTGACTATTATCAAAACAACAAGATGAGTGTAGGGAGGTTAGGGAGATAAATCGCCACCAGTTTAAACTGAGAGTTTTCCATTTACTTAATATGTAGTTGACATATTTAGAGGGCAAGACATATATTTGGAGTCCAGATATTTCTTTTTTTAGTTTAGCATGGGTTAAACAAGACTAACAAAAGTCAAATAAGGCCAAACAAAGAGATCAATAGTGACGCAAATAATTTTGGTAAATACATCCTTCAAAACCTCATTCAACCAACTCAAATTGCATCCGGGGTTGTAAAAATGATCAGATTATCATCATGTGACAAAATGCTGCTGGCGGCCACTTTAGATAACAAGATCTATATTCGCTAAAAGTGCTGATGTAGAATCGGTTTTTGTGACGACAACCATCCTAAATATAGATATCTGATCCAAGCTCAGTCTTGGTGATGCTTTGTGAAGACTAGTATCACCAAGTGTTTTCTGAAATGTAGTAATGAAGTTTAGTTTGTCTTTATAGCTCACAGTAAGTCATACAGTTTCCTAAACCACAGTGACTAGTCTGCAACACTTAAATGACGAGTTAAGTGTGGTTTCGGCGACTTGAGGAAAGTTTTGGTGGTGTGTAATTGGGAAGCAATTTAATTATTGACTTCTAGCATTTGTTAGTATCTTTAGTCTTGCAGCTCCAGACGCTTAACTGGTTAGACACAGCATGGGTGCTTCTCAATATTCTTCATGCTTGTGGACTTAATCAAGTTGCTTGAAATGAAACAGCTGAAATTAATTAAATTAAAGTTCTGCTTTCAGTCATCTGCCTGTTGGGCAAGATCATTTGACGCTATTACTTTCAGAGGTTTTCTAAATGCTAATTATTGCTCTGTGAATCACATTGTAAATCTGTGTTTGATGTCTTGTTTGATCAGGGATGAATGAACAAACTCATTAACGTGTTGTACACAAGAATTGGTCGATAAAGCGGTTCGTCCATGATCAGTGTAAAAGTGCACTCAGGAGGCTAAGTGTTTAAATATAGCAACCACAACTGTATGGATGCGAGTTATGGTTAATTGCCTTCAACCTGTCTAATTTACAAGTCCAAGAGAAAAGACAGTAGTGGGTTCTGTCCTTAACCGTCACTTACTTTTCATCTCCCTGCAGCTGAACCTGAACTCAGCCCTGCAGGCTCAGCTCCTGGCAGCAGCCGTGCAGCAGTCGGCCGGCCAGCAGAGCAGCACCACTGGAGCCAACATCTCTGCTTCTGCAGCCACGCCTATCACCCAGATCCCAATCTCGCAGCCAATCCAGCTTGCATCGGTACGAAACTGATTTCCGTTCCATTATCTTATGAGAAAGAACTGGCTGATAACAACACAGATGTGTAGTCTGGTGTATATTCAACCTAAGAATGTGTAGGTGGTTATTGTTTTTTTGCTTCCCCGTAAATTTCGTTTTCAGTTTTTTTGCCAGACAGTTTTGACCTTAAGCTTTTGAACACACACACACTTCATTAGGTACAGCTTGCCAAAAGAGATGGGCTCGGGTGGGCTGTGGCATTTAAATGATGCTCGGGGTTAGAACTAAGAGGTCCAAAGTGTGCCAAGAAAATATACTCCACACCATCACTGGTCGAGGCAGAATGAATCCATGCGTTACTTGTGTGTGTGTGTGTGTGTGTGTGTGTGTGTGTGTGTGTGCGTGTGTGTGTGTGCGCTGCAGTGGACACTCTCTTATTTTTATTTTTGTATTTGTGATTACCTTTTAGCAGCTGCAGCCTTCAGGTCTGAACCTGCAACAGTTTGTGTTGCTGCAGCCTGGCCAGCTTCAGCCTGCTCAGTTCATCCTCTCCCCTTCAGCCCAAGGCCAGACAAGTAAGTACACTGTTCTGTTTCATTTCAACATGGAACAGCAAAAACTCACCAGAGTTGTATTTTACATGTTGCTTAGGTGGAAAAGACTACTGTATTTTCCACTCTGCTGCTGAGAAGCTACCCTGCTGCCAAATGCAGTGTTTTCTGTCTAGGAGTGATGGCGATAAAAAATTAGGTGATAAACATAGTTTAATTATGGTATGCCTTCACTCCTGTTAAAATTAATTCAGCATTTATTTAGTGGCAGGAGACAACAAAGTTCTTGATCTCTGTTAGGCCCTATACCAGGCTTGTCCAAAGTCCGGCCCGCATTTATGGCTCAGTAGCTCTGTCAGAATAAACAAATCATAAAACTTTGAAATGTAATTCCTCTGTTCATTCTAATGCTATCTGGCTCTGCATCCGAGCCGCAAACCCTCCACTCATTTCTGCCGTGATGACTGCAAAGGATTAGTGTCAGCAAGTTACCTGTTCCTTGATCAATCTGAAATTGAGTGTTTTGAGCGGTAACATCTATTACTATTGTGCAAAGCCTAAAACAAACTAATGAACTTGGACTTATGGCACTTATTTTATTAAACTCTTGAATAAGATTTGGTTATAACTGTTGATGTTATGTATCTGTAGATATGACACAAGCTATTGCTTTCTGAAAGATCTTGGAAAAGACAAGGGCAAAATTCACTTGTTTTAAACTTTAATGATAACAGACCACTGTGCATTACTTATAACTCCTATTTAAAATGTTCATAAGGCAGATATTTATCAAACTCATGGAAATTTAAGGTGTTCTATACAGTTTGTTAAATGTTATCTGACTCTCCAGATATGAATGAAAGGCAGAATTGTGTTTTTAGAGTTGTTCACGTCTGCCTGAGTGTCTTAAATTTGGTTACATTGCCATTTGAAAAATAAAGGTAATCGTGACAATGAAAATTGTTTTATAACAGTGTGTGTTTTCATGTAACGTTTGGCGTAAAAAAAATGTCAGAAGGAACTATTGGCCCCCGGGCATCTTCAATTTATCAAATGTGGCCCTCTTTACAAAAAGTTTGGACACCCCCGCCCTATACACTGACGCCATACGTTGGACCGCATATGTTACGTGGCTTGTCCTTAGACCTTTTTTTTAATTAGCCCTGTAAAATCCAGAGATTGCCTTTTTAGAAAACCCCCAGACTTAAAGCAGGAAGCATTTGCACTTGTGTACACCTCTTAGGCTGGGAAAACCTGACCATCGAGCGGTCACAAGAAGTGCTTGCCAAGGATTAGTGAGAACTGATGCCCATATAATCATGGGGGGCTCTTGCACAAGCCATAACATGCCCATGTGACAGATGCATGCACAAGGTATGGGACAGAGGAAATAACATAGCTTGAACTCAGTCTACGGAAAAATACTTGGGAAGGTGGAGAAATTAAAACAGAAGTGGAGTTTTGAATATTCAGTTATTACTCTTATTGGCAAGGAGCCAAGAGTGGGTGTAGTCTGAAAAAGGGGAGCTGTACCTAAAGGTCCATTTAACTTGTGAGTATGAGTTGTAAGAGGAGAGCATTTGATCACTGCTCCCAAGGACCATGAGGCTGCTTCATTCTTCAATAAAGTAGCAAGCTGCATTTCCCTGACTGTGTTTGATTTTTGACGTAGAAAAAGGTTTCAGACTTGGGTTCCTGCTCCAGTTTTCTCCATGACAGGAGCAGAGTTAACTGTAGATGATGCAGTCATGAGTGGAGGATCCCAGCAGTGACACATCTAGGCATTCAGAGCAATATTTCGAGAAGCTTTGCTCGTGACACTTTTATTTTTTTGCCTTCTCTGATTGTTTTCACTTTTTATACTTGTTTTTTCCTTTCAGGCCTCCTTCAAGCCCATAATCTTTTCACACAACTACCTC
Source organism: Hydrocynus forskahlii (assembly GCA_037974365.1). NCBI lineage: Eukaryota > Metazoa > Chordata > Actinopteri > Characiformes > Alestidae > Hydrocynus > Hydrocynus forskahlii. The sequence goes on along the minus strand of JBBPCX010000088.1, from coordinate 20,620,322 downwards.
AAAGCCAAGCTCACCTCTTGCAGTCTCAAGTCACACAGATGGCCTCCATACAGGTCAGGAACTCCCAAGTGTTTTGACCCTTACTGTTCTGACAGTTAAACTTAGTCAACAGGTTCATCTACCTTCATAACACTTTCTTACTATCTTGTCTTTCGAAGTTTTGTAGCTGGTTAGTTATATAGTTAAGTGCACCAAGTTTATTCCACAACCTTGTGCAAGCTGGACCTTTTGTTATTTATGTGATTTAAGGATGAGCTTCTAATCCTGTGTGGCTGACTTTTATTCCATATTCTGACCCTAATAACTGTCATTTACCAGATCGGTAATAGTAAGAATATTTGAATCAGCCTAGTGGTAATGTAATGCATAAACCAGTACTACATGGTTTGTGTCTGGTGTCTCTCTTGACGTGAACATACAGACTTTGATGTCTCAGTCTGGGCTGTCTGTAGTAATTCCTGTATAGAAACTTTGTCTTATCTAAGCCAGGAGTCGAAGTCAAAGTTTCAAGACCAACATCATTTCATTTCCACAGGCTGCGACCCCTACCCGGAAAATAGCTGCCATGCCCGCCCCTGCTCTTCCCCCCCCAAAGCGTGTAGACGTTTCCCTTGTGGAGGAGGCCAGTGACTTGGAGGAACTGGAGCAGTTTGCCAAGAATTTTAAACAGAGGAGAACTAAACTGGGCTTTACTCAGGTATTTAGAACACACGTCTCGTCTCAAACTCTGGTGCTGCTTTCTATAATGCCATGATGCTATTTTATGGTTTTATTCTTTTGAAATTTCAGGGAGATGTGGGCTTGGCCATGGGCAAGCTCTATGGCAACGACTTCAGCCAGACCACCATCTCCCGCTTCGAGGCTTTGAACTTGAGCTTCAAGAACATGTGCAAGCTCAAACCTTTGCTGGAGAAGTGGCTAAATGATGCTGGTCTGTCTCACTTTTTTACCTCTGGTTAGATTTATACTGTAATCTCTTACTGCACAGATTCATTCACCTCAAAGCTTCTAAATGTAGTAACGCTTTCTCTCTTTTTCTGTTCGTCTCTGTAGAGAACATGACAGCAGACGCTGAAGTTTCTAGTCCCAGTGATCTGTCCCCAGGCCTCTGTGAAGGCTTGAACCGTCGGCGCAAGAAAAGGACCAGCATTGAAACCAACATTCGCATTGCCTTGGAGAAAAGCTTTCTGGAGGTCAGATTACCCCTCTACCACCAGGGGGCAAACTGAGCACGGGATCTATATTAACTTTCCCTTTTAAGTATGGACAGTTTCTTCCAGGTGTTTTTCTGCAGAAATCAACAATAGACCATTTAATAAAGATGTACATGCCAACAGTATCTTCAGTGTATGTGTGTATATATATATATATATGTATATGTGTGTGTGTATATATATATATATATATATATATATATATATATATACCTCTAACTGAATATAGGGTGTATACCAACCTACCTGTATAATGAGCATAGGTTAACAGGGGGACGCTGCTGCAAATCTACTGCTGATTATCGTTATCATTCATCGTTTACTAATATAAGGAAACTTGGCTAATTTCTGTCCTACAGCAGAGTCAAAAGCCTACCTCAGAAGAAATCACAATGATCGCAGATCAGCTGAACATGGCAAAAGAAGTAGTGCGAGTGTGGTTCTGCAACCGTCGGCAGAAGGAGAAGAGGATCAACCCACCGAGCAGCAGCGCATCCAGCACACCCATCAAAACCATCTTCACCAACCCTGCATCGGTACACCCTGAAAACACTGTTCACATTTGAATATGTTTTGAAGCAAAGTTAGATTTTAGATAAAATTGTCCAGTGACACCTGTATGACTGCTGCATCATGAATGTTCACAGGCGTCCAATCCTTCAGCATTGACGATAAGTCCTGCGATCCCTCTCAACACCGCCTCTGTTCCTGGCCTCACGCTCACTGGTATGTGTGTTTATAACTTTGTATAAGCGATGTAACTACACATGCATCAGATACAGGTCAGCTTATTTGAAGATTATGTGGGTGCAGAAGGGGGATGGAACAAAAAAGCGTGAAAGCAGCTTTAATAACTTACAAAAACATTGCGGCTTGGGTTCAGGCCGCTGATTAATTTATATTCATTTGCTGTTCCCAGGGGCGCGTTGGTTCTCATATTAGGGGCTCAGGTTTTAATCCTATTTTACAATATATATATTTTTTTATTCTCAATTTTTTAATTCTCATGCCCTTTTGATGCTTTTATGGAAGGCTAAGCCAAGCTATCAGGTGTCAATTCGTGAAAGGTTCTGTTTAATGAGATATGGACAGTGTTGGTTTCTGACCAATTACGGATTTCCAAAAAGTGGAAGTGAAGTGTATAAAATCAAAGTAGAGGCAGTGGGCCCCCAGGACTAAGATTGGGAATCCCTGGCCTATACCTATTGTGCTTGGTGTCTGTCCTGTAACATCAAATCTCTTTAAGCTGTGCTTTAGTAGAAGCTCTTTCCCAGAGCATTTCAAATAGCTATCACACCAACAGTGACACAGCAGTATACAATAAAACTGAACTGGGAGGGGATTTGTTTCTGGTGTTCTTTTTCAGGCCCTTGTCGTACACACAGCAAATTAGACAAATTAGACAGAATGCAGCAGTATGAGTTGTTCTGTTTTATTTCAGGTACAACTCTAGGACCTATGACCTCAAACACGGCTTCAGTCATCTCTTTGGCCCCCGCTATCGCCACCCCAGCCCCGACTGTCACATCACCTTCGCTCACTACCTCTGCCACTGCAGCAGCTCTGGCCAGTTCAAAGCCTGATGCGGTTTCTACAACTGAGCCTAGTTCCACCGTAGCAGCAGCAGCAGCTGCGCAGGGGGCGAGTCAGCTCCTGATGACTTCTGCAGGGTTGGGTGGAGCTAACCTGGCAGCAGTGGCAGCAGCAGCAGGACTCAACCCAGGAATTATTGCACCCTCCCAGCTAACTCAGGGGTGAGCACTAAGCTTTTAAGTGAATGTGTGTCTCTGTGGCTGTTTTTATGCTTTCTCACAACATATTGGCTTCACAGTTCACAGAGAAATGCTGTGTGTTTCAAATATTTATGACTAATATCTCTTTTTATTTACTACAATAGTCACTAAGGCATATAAGTAACACTACTAAGTGACCTCGCGACATACAAGGACATTCAGTGGCCTGTGTACAAAATGAGAAGACTGTGTGACAAGTGACAATGTAGAAGCAAAGCTATGTCTTGCATACAAGCATTTCATACCGCTGCCTTCCTTAGGTTGTCCCCTACAAAATAAGAGCAAGTTTGTATTTGCATCAGTCCATTTGTCAGTAATCCTTATGTTGTGTAAAGAGAGCTTGTGGGGAAAAATATCAAAATACGAAAAAAGGTCAGTTGGTCCATGAAAGTCGCAGATTTCTTGCATAATTAGTACAAGGTGTGATTTTTTTTTTTTTTTCTATTTCCGGATTTTAATTTTCTTGCATCGATAGTTTCAACACACCTGGTTCTCATGCTCAGAAGTTTCTAAAGTCTTTGACTACCAGGTTAGATTGTTCAAGCTAACTCTGGGAAATCAAAGGGAGCACTGTTGGACATCCTCGAATAGTGAAATAACACACACAATATATTAGATTCGCATAGTGGATGTAATATACACTTGAAGTACTGGAATCATTTGAAAAAGTTTTTTTCATTTTAGGCTACATGTAGTGATTCATAAAGTTCCACCATTCCAAGAATGCAATTTTTTTTTTCTTAATTTTTAAAAGTTTTAACGCGCTATTAGCAGTCTTACTTCCAGTGTGGCTGCAGGTGTTCAATTCACCCAAGCAGGAGCTCAGCTCATTTAACTAATGTTATATTTAATATTAATATTTTGTTTTTCCCCAGTGTGAAAAATCAGAGAATACAGTGATTGTACATTAATGTGTGCAGAAGTGTGTTCTCTGTAGAGGATTTGTACTTATTTTCACTTAGAAAATCTATAATTGGTCCAGAGGCTTTTAAGAAATCAGAGATATAACATATTCAGAAAAATTTTCAGAGCTATATTAAATAACACAGTGCAACTGTGCTCACTACAGCTGTTTAACTTTATAAGACAAGTAGTATGAGCGGCTAAGAAGATAGTCATTTATGAGCACACGCTCTTCAGGTGTCTTTGTATTCCTGGGTACCATTTACAAAAATGCACCTGTACAAAACGTTGCACTCATCTTGGCTCAAGTCTTTGCAAACTTGTTGCAAAGGGTGGTGGTGGCCTAGTGGGTAGGATACTTGCCTCTGAACCAAGAGGTCATGGGTTGGAATCTTACCTTCAGAACCACCACTGGGTTCCTGAGCAAGACCCTTAACCCCAAGTTGCTCCAGGGAGACTGCCCCCTGTAGTTAGGGAACAATAAATAAAAGCGTCTGCTAAAAAAACGCCATAAATGTTGTTACACAGTGTCTCAGGACAATATGGTCTGACTCCTGTTAATGACTCAATTATGTGGTCTCTGCCAGGGGAGCATTGCTGAGTTTGGCTCCAGCAGCTCTTGGCAACGCTCTGAATCCAGCTGCTCTGATGAACAACGCCACACTGGCCACCATTCAGAGTATGTGAACTTCTTCTGTATACATTTGTGCACTCTTTAAATTGAATTAACCAGCTTTTCTAGTATATATCCTGTGGCCCATTTCACCTGAATTCATCGTTTGCTTTTATTTTCAAGCTCTTGCCTCTAGCGGAGCATTACCCATAACTTCCATTGACGGAAATGGCAACCTGTTGTTCGCCAACCCCAGCACAGGAGGTGCCACCCCCAGCCTGATGACCACTCCTCTTCTCCTGAACCCCTCCAGTCTGTCCATTCTCCCCACCAGCGTGCTGTCAGCGGGCGGAGCGGCAGGTGGGGCTCTAAACCTACAGGTGACCAATGACATGCACCAGAGCGCGCTCGCTGCAGCAGCATTGCCAGTCAAAAGCATCACTGTGGCCTCCAAGGCGCAATGAACTTCTGGCCTGTTCCCTCGCTTTTCGTAGACTTTATTTAATCCCTGTGCTATTACCAAATATGGAGACGTTTAATTATTACTACTTTGTCCTCCTTCTTGTGCCAGCAGACTCTCTCTTTCTGGACAGTAATGACTGACTTTCTTAGCAATTCCTTCGTTTCCTAGGACCTTCATGGGAAGCATTGGCATTCCTTCATTGGAACCATTCGCTGTACCTTTTTTGGCACATGATGACGAAGCAGTTGGAATTCAACTGTCTTTACCTTATATTTTGCATGGGTTGGTGGGTCTGTTTCCTGTAATTACTAAAAAAAAAAAAAATCTATTTGTCAAACGCAACCAAATTTTTTAGACTTTTTTGATAACAAGTTGATGAATCATCTTTAAAAGAGATTACTCAGCACAGCAGAGTTTATATTTCACTTTGTATAAGGCTCCTTTTATTTCCAGGCCTGTTGTGCAGGTCCACTGTAGAATATTTCAGATTTATAACCAAGATCATTTCATATATTTTATGATTTAATTTAGAAATGTTAGTGATCGTTGTCTTGGTGGATGTTTTCTGGGAGGCTTTTTAAAGATGTTATTGTTCTGAATATTGCATCACTTTATAAACTCGGTTAGAAGGCTTTAAAACTAGTAATAAATCACTGAGGCGCTGGTTCAAAGCAGCGCCTCTTCAAGAGCAATGCAAAGTGGTCTTTGTTCTGTACAACTCACGTCTGCAAACACTGATTTAACTTGTAGTTGTTGTTCAGTAACTCGAGGGTGGATGATGTCTTCAAGACGCACTGATTTTTATGTTCTTAAAACACACTTGCCTTCAGTTACTATCAGATTAGATTCACGATTCCTCCGCTGACCCTGAAACAGCAAGAGCAAACCTGTTGCTGTTCTGTGAGATGCCAGAGTCACACCATCCTCTTTGTATGTTGCTGTAGCTTCAAACAGTCAAAGCAAAAACATTTATCATCACTGTTACAGAATGGGGTCAATACAAACGTCTACAAACACGTTCTTTCATAGCAACTAGTGTTAGACCAGACGAGCTTTACTGAAAATAAACAAGAATCTCATTCAACCCAATGAGAAATTAGTATACAACTCAGTGTTTGCAAAAATACATAAACTTGTGAAATGTCACACTGCTGAGCAGATCAGGGGCCGGTTTCACAAAAGCGTGTTCAACTTAGACGGGCTTTCTGACTTAAACTTGTGGAAACATAACAATTGCAAAACATAATAAATTCAGCCAACATGAACTTATATTACAAAAACAACAACTTTCCCTGTTAACCCAGGTTTAGATACTCAGGCTGGTGCTCATCATCCCACCTGTGTGCATGAATGAGTGGCATTCATGACTAAAGCCAAGCATGAACCTGAGGAGTCAAAGCACCTTATTTTATGAAGGGCGGGAAGAACAAATCTACAGTATGTTGAAAGAAAATGTTTGTAAAAAGAAACATCCCACTTCCAGTTCCTACTGGAGGATCATCTGCTATAGATTTATTACATTAGAGTTTATGTAGTGTTTGATTGTTTTGCTTAAAAAAAAATCATGTGACTGATGCAGCAAACATCTTACAATAAAGAAACTGTCAGTCCCTGAAAGCATTTATCATCTGAAATTCCAAACGTAACTGGCCTTGGCACCTTGGTGCCACATGCGTCATCATCATCATCATCATCATTCTTGTAAACGCAGCTAGCTAGCAGCACCTGAGGCAGGTGAGCTTTCTGCTTAGCTTTATCAGAAGCTCTTCCCTGTGAGCACTGACTTCACAACAAAATAAATCCTCCTAGCCTATTCTAACATTGCAGAAATGTTCAGCCAATTCTGTATACAAAATAAATATCATTTGAAATGAATGACTACAAATACAACAAACGGTATTTTGTAAAGAACTGAGTTGTGTGCTACAGTTTCTACTTTAGTTGAACAGGATTTCACAGCAGTAATTACAAAATAAGACCGAGCATGGATGGGCTCACTGGCTGAGTGAGATGTTCCAATAAACCTGACTTTTTGCCTCCTTTGAACCTCTCTGAGGACGAGCTGAACATTCAGCAGTAGAGTGGACACAAATAGATCCGATAAAAGAACCATCGTGAACTAGCTGCTAAACTGAATTGTAGATGTAGATGAATACACATTAACCAGTCACTGAGTAGCAGAGTCACTAAATCTTGTGTTTTCTGTTTTCTGACATATGTTGGACAAGTACACTTTTGTAGAAATACCTCAGCAGCATTTCCTACTTAAACATAATACTGACGTGTAAAGCATAACCTGGCATAGCTATGCTTCCTCTCATGTAAGTAGTTTCTCCGGAAAAATAGTTCTTTATACCACTGGTTAATAGTGCAGACTAGGGGTCACATGTATAACGTGCCTGTCTTGCTCAGTCTCCTGTATCGCTGTTGGGGACAGTCAGTGGAAAAAGTACAAAGGAGGTCTAGACTTGCCTTGCTGATTAAAAAGACACCAAAGTCATAATTAATGCTATGCAAATGATCTAAACGACCGATTAAAACCTGCAGAAAAGTCGAGAGTCAGGTCTTCATGTTAGCTGTAGTGTGTAAGCAGTTCTTTCATAGCGCTGTTCGTCATCATGAACACAACAAATACCAAATACTACTGCGTTGCTAATACTACTATTTCATGTTTGTAGGTGTTTTGGGGTTTTGTTTTTTTGTTGTTTTTTTGGTTTTTTTTGGGTTTTTTTTGGGTGTGTGTGTGTGTGTGTGTGTGTGTGGGTTTTCACTTACTTGCCAAAGCAGACGCCGTCTACACCGCTGCTTTCTATTAGCGAGGTCTGCACTTTTATATAAGTAGCTAATATATTGTATTCAACTTAAATTTTTGTCTTTAGTTATTTTGTAGTTGTTACATGCACATTCAAAAGAGCACTGTAGACCTAGTTTTAAAAACACAAGTCCGCTTTTTCTGTCCAGGGCTTCTGTGTTTCTTATTAAAGAGAAAGCATTGACAGAGGGGTTCGATAAAAAGTTCTACTTGCCCCAGATAAGACATATTTCTCCTTTACTTTCTAGCTAACATTGCAAGCAACCAATAGAAGTCAGCAGTCCCCCAAATCCTTTCCCCAAAACTCAAACTTTTCATTAAAATGTTCTTCAGACTTGTGGATGTGGTTTAGGACACAATATGACTCAGAATGAGCTCTAAAACTGAGCTGAACTCACTAATTGTCGTATGCCACAGGCATATGTGTGTATATTCTGTATTATAGTTATAAATAGCTGTTCATCTTTATTTTTTTACCCTGATGGTATATTTTTACAAATGGAAACGATTTAAATCACCAGCATAAACTAGCGTCCCTGTGCCAGCTGATGTGTGTGCAGGCAAAGAGGAGAGGCCTGTTGTCTAAAGAGGCTGCACACGGCGTTTGGCTACACTGTGAAGTTTTATTCATTTCTGTACCTCACAGTAAGCCATACTGTGTCCTAGACCACATCCACAAATATACACTACATTAACGAATAGTGGTTTGAGCTCCAGTTCTAAACTAAAGAAGCAAATGTTGGACTCCAAACATTTGATTGATCCTTGTATAAATGACCTGTTTTACTATTCTTTAAAACAAATTTTTATGAACATTTTGTTTCAGGATCACCTGTCCAATTGAATTTTTATGTCTCCGTATACATTTTCTACATCCACATATATATATCACACACACACACACACACACACACACACGCACAAACACGAGTCTCTGTACACGCACACCTTGTTTCCTTTCATCATTAAATTGACATTTAATGACATTGTTGGAATTTAATTGGGACTTTCCTACTTTATACTAATTCAGACTTTCTTCCAGAGTGAATATTTTATATTTTTAAAAACTGTTTATAGATACACTACCAAAGATTTCTTCTCTGTTTCTATTTTTTACCGTTTAGTTCTTTGCTTATATATATTGTTTGAATTAATATTTTTCTCTTTTTCACCCTGCAAAGATTTCTGTAGATCAGTGGTGAGTTTTCTCCTGTGTGACTTTCTTCTATAGTGGCTTTTTTGGTTTTGGGATGTGAACAGATCAGTATCAAGGTCATGCTTTCTGTCACAACAGAATGTGTTTCGTTTTATGTTTTATTGTAGCAAAATGCCTGGTAAAGGTTTTCCTCACACAGAAACAAAGTGCACAGAAATAAGGCTGTTCAAGGCATGAGGCGGGTGAACGAATTTCACCCCAACAGTTAGATCACCTGATGCTGTGGCCTGCTGGGGGATTTATGTCATTTGTGTAGTCTTGGTTTCTGTAAGAAAATGGAAGATGCTGTAGTTGTGTATATCATTAAACAATTTTTACTCTCTTACCAGGATGTTGTGTTTCTGTTCAAAGGTTAACAAGTGCACACATATTCTCTATGGGTTTAACGAAATGTAGTTAATTGCAGGTCACTTGCTTGGTGTATATTTTTTGGGAGGTAAGAAAAATCCAAATACATTAAATCTTGCTGTAAAAGTGATTCATGTTTAAGATTCCCATTGAACAGACCAGTGAAATCAAGGTATGTGTGGTGTAGCAATACTACTTAAATGACTATTGTGAAATTGCATTTTATCAATACTGCTCAATAAATTCAATTCAGTTTTATTTAAACATCACATTTTACAGCTGATGTTACAAAGCAGTGTAAGAGAAAAATCAAAATATATTCACTTATATTCTAAGGCAGATCAGTATATTCAGGTTGTGATTCTTATATTTGAATGATTCTTTCTCTAAATACCATATTCATGTGATTCTGCTGACGAATGATCAAGGTTGTGAAGCCAGGCCTGAGCCGCCAGGGCACAGTGACATGATTAAATCAAGGTTGTTATTCATGCAAACCCTATGTTTTGAGCTGAAGAGTTTCAGAAAAGGTGTTTTCTTCAGGGACGTTGTCATGGAGCCTCACTGTGAAAAGCCATAACATAAAAAGCCATAACTGGCTGGAACCTCTTCAGGGGAGACGATAGGGCTTCTGCCCTGTTTTGATGAGGTGAATGGTCTTCTGCAGACCTCTGCGAAGGTCCAGTTTCTTGCGAGAGAACTTCTGAATCCAGGACTGCCCTGGGTGATGAATAACTCTCTCCTTCTTAAGAAGAAAATAAAGTCTTTGTTCTGAGCGAAGAATCTTTTGTCGGTTTGCATGATTTTCTCACCGGCCGTTACAGCAGCAATTCTGAATCCAGGCCTGAGCTCTTAGGGAGCAAATCTAAGGTGAGAGAGGAGAGGAAAAAGTCCCAAAAACTGGAACCAGGACAAGGGGAACCCATCCTCCTCTGGCTACACTGTGAAGTTTTATTCATTACAGTGTCCTAGACCACAAATCTACACTACATTAACAAATAGTGGTTTGAGCTCCAATTCTAAACAAACAAAGTAAATGTTGGACACCAAACAGATTGATCACTGTATAATTTACACGTTTCCTTTTTTAAGCTTGATTTTTAACTATTCTTGTAAAATAGATTTTAATGAACATGTACATTTTAGGTCTAAATATACATACATACATACATACAGATAGACTCTATCACAGCAGGCAGTGACTTGTTTCACGGATAGGACTTATTTACCATTAGAGTCCATCGAAACCTCGAAAATCCACGAGCCGCCGGGGTCTGAGGAGATTTACATTGAAATGAATGGGGACGCTAGTGAAACATGTTTCACTGAAATTCTCGGTTTCACCGCGACTGGGGGTGGTGCTGTTTCACGTTTTGACCAGAGCGGTACACAACTGTAACGCTATTGAGGAGGAGAGCAACCTTACTTTTATGAGCATTTTTTTGTTTCACACCAATAAAAAAGTGATAATGAAGATTTTTTTTTATTATTTTTCTTGATGAAACATTGTTTCACCTGTAGTCTTATAGAAGCCTCCTGTGAGTGCTGTATAAAAATGTGGAAAACTGCAAGAAATTCAGCTATTATTTTAGACTCTCTAGCCAATTAGCTTACATGTGTGGGCTATATTGTGAGAAATAGGTTAGAAAAACGATTTTTTGCAAAATACTAACTAGCTAACTTGTGTCTCACATACTGAGAGCCAGTTGTAACTCATAGTCTTTATTAATTCCAATAAATAGCAAAATAAAAGTAAAGAATGTGCAACATAGCAACTGTGAGGTTACTCAAACTTTGGACATATTTGAATGATGGCACAGGTTCAGGCTATATCAAGGTTGCCACAGTGTGTGCGAGAGAATGTAATTACGGAAAAGCAAAAGTAAAATTGAGGTGCATCTGAGGATACTGTGGCTCAGACACTGCAGACTCAGCCCATATCCAGCATCCAAATTTGGCCCAAATTTGTTTGGCCCAAATCTAAGGATTCGGTATAAACACTGGAGGACTGTCTGTAGCAGGCTTGGGCAGACGTGGTACAGTATTTCATGATTATTTGGGACTGAATACTGTTCCTTACTGTTAATACCTCCGTTGCTCAAAAAAAAGAGGAAGACAGGCATCAAAACTCCTTTTAGTCTTGGCCCCCCAGTGGTGGGCGGAACTCCCACCTGCAATCAGATGTGTGGAGTCCCTCGCTGTCTTCAAGCGTCATCTGAAGACCCACCTCTTTAAGGAGCACCTAGAGGACTAACCAAGCCTCTTGCTTATCTCTTATATATCTTTTTCTAATTATGAGGCACTTGTCCTCATAATTGTTTTTCCTTACTTGTGTATTAACCTCTGACTTTTTTCTTTTGACAGGGTTTATTAAGGGGTGAAACCTAGGCAGCAGTAACTTGGTTAAAAGCAGATGCTGATTTAAGTCTAGCTTTACAGGTTTGAAGATCAGATGCGGACTACTTGAGCACTCATGTACGTCGTTCTGGATAAGAGCGTCTGCTAAATGCCGTAAACGCATACAAGCTGGTAAAGTCAGTGGACAAATTTTCATTAGAAAATCTCCTTGCACAGATATGATGAAAAAACTTTTCTCCTGTAATCAAAACAATTGTTACTGCTTGGAAAATGCCTGAAAATTCTGAAAGGTTGTGAAGTGCATGAAGTATATGAACTGTGCTCAGCACAAACGTGAAGGACCGAATAGGCCTCAGTTGTAACTGTATCCACAGTGTCCTCAGAGTCAGTCTTGTTCGGTTTTGAGGGGGTGCTGTTGCGTAGAGCTACTCCACTTGGCAGATGGCAGTGTTGCACTGCTAGGAGCTCCTCTGTTGACTGTGGGTGGGTGGGGGGTGGGTGGTTGGTGCCTGTAGGTGGGCAGGAGAATAAGCGTCACCTTGCTGTTGTACTGGAACTTTACTTGCCTTCAGTTTAGCTCACTTTCACTTCCGCTTTCTCTCACCTCTTCTTACAGAGCGGGCCTTCTCTTCACTGAACTCTCTATTGAGCGACTGATGTAGACAAATTACTTAATCAAGTCAACTAGGTCACTACAAAATACCCCTTAAAAGTATCTCCTCACACTGCACTGGATGAATAATAAAAAAAAATAAATTACCGTACACATTTTGCATTCCGCTGAAGAGGTTAACACCATCAACAACTTTTACAATCACAATGTAAACGTTTGGTCAAACAAAAATGCACAGTAACTCCTGGAAACACCTGGAGATCTGGGGTCACAAGAACTGCAAATCTTAGGAAGCCCTCAGTAAGCCCTGTGAGGGTCAAATGAAGAACAGCAATGAGGGGTACACTTGGGCCTGGCCAAGGTGTGACACATTGTATGTAAAGTCATTCGTTTTTGACAAATCAATCCCTCTCAGTAACCAAAGGATCTGTTCATTTGAAGCTCACAATCTTAACAGTACCTGCAAAGTTGGGCGAACAACATAGCGAGGTCTCTCATTTGAATGAAAATACGTTGATTTCAGCATTCTGGACCCGGCTGGCTGAGAAAACCTGCCATACCTCAGAGAGAGACGTGAGGAAGATGACTGCGCAGTTCTGCTTTTGCACAGTAAAATGTTCAACCCAGCATAAGCTGTAGTCACTGAAACCACTTCTGACGTGCATTCAGACCTTCGCACACAGACGAGTGTGAAAGGGGCCTGACGAGCGACGAGTGTGGAAGGGGCCTGACGAGCAAAGCAGATAGGAGAGTTACACTGTTGTTGTCTATTATCAATACATTTAAGGGACACTTCTGTCAAAAATATGTATTTTTTAACCATTGCAAGGGCTTCAAAGCTGTTTATTGAATTATTTGTTGCTAGCTGGCTTACTAGCTAATGTACTGGACCAGTGCAGAAGGAAGGCAGACAGTCTGTTACTGTAAAGAAGGTGATTAACTGCAATCATATAGCTGCCTGACATTCCAGCAGGTCGTTGATTGCATGAGAGACACATAACTCATCAGACCAGGAACGAAAGCTACAGTTAGCAAATCAGTTTCCTAACTTTTCTCTGGTGTTTCAGTAATTCGATCTCTCAGCCTCCTCAGTCCTCAGGTTTGAAAAAGAGTCTGTAATATTTGTAAAGGTAAACATCTTTTTCAACGTTAAAAAAAAGTTCCCAGTTCCGTTTAGCTGGTCTCAAGCTGGTCCTCAGGAACCCCCACATGGTCCAGATTTCTGCTGTAACTTGTAGCTTGTGAACTGGATTATAAATGTGGACTGTCTGGGTGTCCCTAAGGACTGGTTTGGGAACCATTGCCATATTCTACTACCACCACATTTATCAGCCCAGTGGTCCTCAAACCCAGTCCTGGCGACCCCAGATGTGCGGAGCACATTTTAGCATAGCATAGCAAAGCATATTTTATGGCAGATGTCATAAACAGTCCCAACAAATTATGTTTATTTATATGATAATGTCATGTGAAGATTACTAGGGATTTGGTGAGTACAGGTGCTATAATGCTTGATATTAGCATGTGACGAACTGTGATGACATCTAAAGTTGTAGCATCTGTCATGAGACTCATATGAACGAACATAACCTGTGTAAGGCGTGATGGCTCGGGGCAGACAAGATGTGATCACAAGATCCAAAAGAAGTTTAATGCAAAACAAGTAACAAAAACCCAAACATGAACGTCTGGGGTTGCACCAAAACATGAGAAAATATGAACAGGTATAACGACAGCACAAGCACACAGCAGATACTGACGGACCACAAGCAAGATTAACAAAATGACAAGCAAAATAGAACACAGAGAGTGTAACCAGTCGGGTTTACAAGACATTTACATTAGCAGAAGATTTTCCGAAGAATCCGCCAACGCAGACTGAAACACAGTGTTTATATACACAGACGACACTACGGGAAACAGCTGGGCAGGGGAGGAGACAAGAACAAGACACAAGTGAACAGGATAGCAAGGGGAGGGAGGGTGGCAGGGTTAAAGGAGAGGTTAAGACCACTAAAACAGACTCACATGGAAAAGACACATGGCTAAGGTAAACAAAGGCACATGGAGAATGTAAACAACAACATAGAAGAGAACACAAGGAAGATAGAACATTACAACAACATTACAATTTATTGGTTAATAAACTAGAATGAAATCTACCATGAAATTTCAATGGTATTGTTATGCCAGTGTTACGTGCCAGGTTTCAAATGTCACTGAAAGTGTGTTTGTGTGCCTGTGTGCTATTTTTTTAGAACATACCTGGTTATTCAGACCAGACTACGCCCACTGGTTTTCCACAATCAAGCTGGGGTACAATTTACACTGGAGGAACAAATGTGACGGGACACTTCACGGGCAAAACTAATTAATCATGTTGTGGAGGTTACTGAAGTGCAGTTATGGCTCAAGGTTTGGGGTCTCTGGAAACACTCTCCAGACATTCTTGTCTGGAGTGAGATATGTGCTCAAATATATAACAGTGATTAGCTGTGATCCAAACCTATTACACCTTCATGAATAGTCCGAATGATTCTGAGTTCTTCATTTTCACATTTTTGGAGTGTTGGTGAATTCTCTGGTATACCTGTTACTCTTTTTATTCTGGGATGTAAACATGAAATCAGCAGCAATGGTATGCTCACAATAAAAATACGGTTTATTTGTCAAGAAACATTTCATAAATGTTTTCTTCACAAAGCAACAACACATGCACAAATAAGACTCTTTTAGGACATTTATTTATAAAATGCACTCTGCTATTTAGGTGACCTGGCACTCTAGCCTGCTGTTCAGACGAACATCCAGTTTACACAATTTTTCACTTCCCCCACGTTGACATTTTTGTTTTTCTCAAATGTTTCAAAATGTAAAGCTTTTTCTTAAATGTATTTTCTTTTTCTATGGCAACTACTTCGTGTTGCCTATAAAAATACCTTACCTCGCCGCCTTTATTTTACTGTTGGGTTTATAAGGGTAACAAACCCTAGATGCCAATAGTCACCCAAAGTGTCCACAAAACTTATCTCAACCCACTGAAACCACATCCAGTCATTAAGGTGGCGCAGGCTTGTTGATGCGATTAAGGACACAGTATGACTTACTCTTGAGTGTAAATGAATACTTCATCAGCTTACTGTAACAAAAACTGATTCGAGATCCGCAATTCTAATTCAGCAATTCTAATTCTTCGAATCCTTAATAAAAACAGACCCTATTGACTAAGGCAGCCCACAGTGTTTTAGTTGTTTTTGACTGGGCTAAGAGAGGTTTGAGGGATTTGGGTGAATATTTGCTGATAGTGTTTGTTAGCAGCGTTAACCTTGGAACCGTTAACCTTTTTCCAGTGCAAAAAGGAAAGAGGAGAAATTTTGACACTTAAAAAGTCAACATGAAAAACATGCAAAGTGAAAATTGTGTATATTTTTCACCAAACCATTCCTTTAAAATGCCTTTCTGTCATCTTTGCGTCTGTCTGAATTTGAAAACCATTTTCAATGTATCGCCAACACCTTAGACCACCTCTTACATTATATATAACTGTTAACTGCACAAAGCTCACAGAGAGAAATACATTTTTATACAACACAATGCTGAGGAATAAAGCAATTTAACAAATAAAACATACATAGATATTCTCAGTACAAGTTCAGAATCACGAAAGTTCAGAACCACAAAAAGATATTAAAACCCTGCAAAAGCCAAGCAGGTAGTTCTGTCTGTGCTAAAATAGACTCGTGACCCTTATATATATATATATTTATATATATATATATAACACATGAAAACCCCACAATATACTGCCACGAACTGCACAGACTCGTGGAAATGAAAATGACAATCAAAAAGGGGTCTAGTGATGAGTGTCCATGGTGAAGTATACATAGAGATTGGGCGAATGGGCATTATAGCTCATAGTTAAGCATTATAAACTGCCCCAGTGGCTTTTCTGTGTACATTTAAATACTTTTGAGATTTGGTTTTGTTTTCTTTCGAGAAGGTCGAAAAGTGGAACTCGAAGATCGGCATGAAAACGTA
The DNA here is from genome assembly GCA_037974365.1 of Hydrocynus forskahlii. NCBI lineage: Eukaryota > Metazoa > Chordata > Actinopteri > Characiformes > Alestidae > Hydrocynus > Hydrocynus forskahlii. Next base: position 20,603,948 of record JBBPCX010000088.1, on the reverse strand, counting down.
TTGGAATGAACACGCTGAATTTAAAAACCAGATTTCAAGATTCTCCAGCTATTTCAGCCGCTGTCCAGTAATAAGGACTAGAAGTTAAAGTGGAATGGAATAAGTCAAAGGTTGAACATTTTACAGTAAATTAAGAGGTCAAGGACAGACTCAGCATTCTCCAGTAATGCAAGTTGTTGAGTTGGACTGCACTCTTGTGTCACAGCTCAGCGCTCGCGGCGTGGCGGCAGCGGCTGCATGTGAAGTTGGTCATAGGTGTCTTTAGTGGCCGCGCTCAGACCCTGGTAACAGACAGAGATGTGGTGAGCATAATATATTTCGGCCATTTATTCATGATACTCTAGATCTGATTCATATTTGCATTACATGCATTACAATATTGTCAGTCTTCCTGTTCAGGGTTCAAAGTTAAATGTGTGATGTCCTTTCACTCACCTGGTACACTTGGTCATTTTGACGACGCTGTAGGGAGACACACAGAACGATGTCAGCCCAAACCACATGCTTTTCCTGCCACAAACCCCCTCTAACCTGTCCTGTTTCTACTTCACCCTGCTCTACTTGCCTCATTTCAGCAAATAAGCCTGTGAAAGGTCTGAAAGAGCCCGTGATCCACTCTTGAAAAGCAAAGTGCCAAAAGGACACTTTGCGAGGCTTCTCCCAAATCTAATCTCAAAAACATTACTGATTGTTAATCATTAATTATTCTCCTGGATAATTTGGGGCTGTGTTGTCATTAAATAATAACAGCTTGTACATTTATATTCAGTTTTGCACAAAACACAAAGACAAAATATACCAAATATGCATACATACATAAATACGTACATACAGAGAGACCGAGAGAGAGAGAGAGGGAGAGAGGGAGAGACCTTGGGGACAAATTGTCCTCTCTAGCACATCACCTCCAAAAAAAATATTTCACAAACGGGAAACGTTTCTGTAAATTAGGTGCTTGCCAGGGCGGAACCTTTTTATAGGTTTACAGAACATGGTTGTCCAAGCCTGGAACCTTTGGTTTTGGTGGTAATCGTTGAACATGAATAATATATTAATTGAAAAAAATACTTACATCTCTCTTCGTGTGGATCTCCTTGTATGTGTCCTCCGTCTTCTTCTGCAGACGCTACAACCAAACACAAATCATTTCCACATTACTAAAGTTCTCAGTTTCTTTTATATACAGTGTAACGGCAGAGAAGAGGCCCCCAGTGACCCCTCCAACTATTAGCCGTCTGTGCAAAATGTCCTCAGGTTAACCTGAACTGGGCGACACGTGGTGGAGAGCTATAGTCTCTAATACCAGGAACTTTTTCTCTCTTTTTTTCTCTCTCTCAGAATTACAGTTGCGCAAGTCTTTCACACTCCAGCTTAAAAGGGGTTACGGTAATGTGCTGCTGATGAGAGGGATCCTTACCGTATACGTGCCGTCATCTCTGTGACCCTGCACACAGTTACAAACGGCGCATTAGCATAAAGTGTAATTCTTCAGTTCAAAAACATCGTGGTTAAGGTAAAGATGGCTATTTGGTCTGATCATATGTGCCACAGAGACACTCAGACTTTCGCCTGCACTCAAAATAAAAAGTCAAGAAAGTCAGTTGCTGAGTTTTAACTACTCACCCCACGGCCTCGTCCACTCTCGGCATCTCTCGGTCTCAGATCATCATAAGTGGATCGGTTCCCCTTTAGACCCTTCATTTAATAATAATAATAATAATAGGAAGACGAAGAGGAAGGGAAAAAGAATGGAATCACTTTCTGTTCATA
>JBBPCX010000088.1:20567708-20587050 GCA_037974365.1 Hydrocynus forskahlii | reverse complement strand
TTATAAGTTCACTGGACAAAAAAAAACAGATGCATGTGCAATTTATTTTCTAATAATGATGCATGGGACTATTTTTTGAGTAGAACGCATATGTGTAATATACTAATCTGTTCCATGGGCTTTTCCTAATGTCCTCATTTTCAGATCTACTTGACCAGTCATGACTCAGGTGTATAGATCTGTGTGTGAAGCTCTTTGGGGGATGTGTGCGGCAGATGCCATGTCCATGCCAGTTCACTGGTACTACAATGTCCAAGACATCCGAACTGATTTCGGTGGCTGGATAAGAGGCTTCAATGCACCTAAAGATCGGCATCCCTCCAGTATTCTCACCCTCTCCAATGCAGGTGCTCGCCATATGTCAGCTAATTCATTTCAACAGCTCTGCTTGTACTGTTAATAACTGTGGTACAAATCAGGGGCGTGATCATGTCTAAACTCCAGGACATAGGATACATTTTGCACATGATTTCCAATAATTCAATGTGGCCAGAAAAGAAGTGCATATGCTTTGTTGAAGATTCTTATATTTGATTATTATCAATTGCATTTATGACTTTTTTACATTCCTCCTACAAAATACCGTTCAAGGGCCTATTTGACAGAAAATGGTTAAAGTTTCACAGTAGCCTCCAGTCCCTACAATTCATATATGAAAACAAAGCTGCAAAAACAATTTCTGTGATGTCATAAGAACCAACCCATTTACATATACACACAGCTTACAGCAGGTTAGGAAAATGGAGAATATGGGCCTTTTAAATATCATTCAGTTGTTTTAAATTAACATTATGTTCCTCTGTGGGTTGCCATTTCAAATGCTCTGCCTGACTGTCTCTGTATTGACTTTAGCTGGTAGCGGGCGCACGGCCTGGTCGTCTGGCAACTCGCGTCCTGTGGTGGGGAATGTCATCCTCCATGACAAACTGAAGTTCTGGAAACCCCCTGGTGGCTCAGTTCACTACCACCAAGGTAAACCCCTGTTTCAGGAGTGACTAAGATCTACACTTATTACTGTTATTTTGCTGTGCTATCAAAATACAAGTTCACGGCTAATGACATTGTCAGAACAAAACCCTGTATCTCAGTTTTTAATCAGGTTTCTTTTTTATATCATTGGAAAAGGAGAGGTTTTCTTTACAGTGTGACACATTTTGAGGTGAACCCGAAATGGCTTTTAAATACAAACTTACTTTGAAAGCTTTATTTTTTTGAGCTATGAGGGTTTTGTTCCTACAGCAGCAATAAATACATAATTGATTTAACATTGCTGACAACATAGTTGACAACACAGGACAACTTTTCATCAAAGTTACATATTAAATCACATATTAAAATCATTATAAAATCCATTCTAAACAACATAGCATCAACTTGCTCAGTGCTAGCATCTTAATGTTAGCACTGAGCAAGCACGTGCAATGTAGTCATCAACAGCATATTCATTAATAGCAAAGCTGTATCCATTTTTATCTGAGATGTACAAAAAAAAAGGGTATTTTTGTTGTGTTTTGCCACCTCCAGTTAAGCTTGAATCAAATTTGGTTCTCTCTTTTGTAGGCCTGCAGGCAGGAGAGAATACGCTGAATTTACTCTGTGCATTGAGGGCAGCTCACGTTCTCTCCTCTGGCCGCTTTGCCAGTGTTGCTGAACCTGCAGCCAGGGCGGCTGTCCTTTCTGACTACGTCCAGTTCCTCACCACACCTGGCAGCCACAACGACACCTACGCAGAGTCATTCCATCGGTCTTTCTTCTCTGATTGGCAGGAGCTGCGTCCTACCTCACCAAACCAGGTATTCAATGTTGGAATGGTTGTGCAGTCTAAGATGCCATCGGATTTGGCTTTTTTTTTTTTTTTACTTCATTATACTAGAATCGAAAAGACTTTTCCACACTCTGTACATGAATGCATTGGTTATAAGCAAGCTTTATAGAACACTAGCAAGAATCTCATTCAAACATGTTTTGTCAAAATACATCTATAATGTATTGTTGTTTAAGGTCACATTGATAAGGTGGATGGATGTATTTTTGTTGTGCAAACAAGGTACTGCTAGCATGATGGCAAACTGATGTTTTCGAATCTAGCTAGGAGTTGCTTAGCCACAAAGTGATCCTTGTAGGTCCGTAACATTTTTTATTTTAGTTTCTTTTTTTATTAAATATTTATATATAAGACTTCATTTAAAATGTATATATTTATATTAGAAATTTTATATTATATATAACATATATATTTAACATGTATATTTTCTTTTTCGATTAAAATGAAAGAAGTGTTTGTTTTGTTTGTGCAGTGTATATCTTTAAAGGGAAAACTGATGTTTATATAGTAACTCCAAACAAACATATCAATCTGCTGAATAATTTACATAGTTGTGTAAAATCTGGACTTTTCATTATGCTGTCCTAGGTCTTGGACTTTGCAGAGAAACGCTACAAGCGAATAATGAATACATCCGTCCCTGACAGTCAGCTTAATGCTATCGGCTGCCTTCCCATGGCCATTCCCTTCGTACTGCTCTCTGCTGTGGCCAATGAAGATGAAGCGGTTAGTGTGAGGCTGTTTTTTATATCTGTCAAAAGTGCGTCTCATGCCATTGATAACAGTCATAACCATGCTTTGATGGACAAAAGACATGGAAAGGTTAAACTCATCAATAGGAGATGTTGTGATGGTACCTCAGTCAATTCTGTCCATTTTAAACAAAATATAGGAGAAACAAAGCACTGCTGTGCAGTCATTGAGCTGTCCTTTAAAAAAAATAATGCATTCAAGCTTTTAAGTTTGAATAAAAATCAGTCTCTGCCCACAACAAGCCAACAGTGGATTTACATTTTTTTACCAATAACAAAATGTCTTGTGTGAACACAGCCTTGTGTCAGACGAGCCCTGCGCATCATGTAAATTTGCATAATTTTGCACATAAGCATACGTAAGCATGAGCTAAAATGCCAAAAGGGAATGATTTGATACCTAAAATCAGTGTATTCTTAACCTACAATTAGCTATAAGATGTCATTTTCCATGGGGCTCAGAAACCTCCAAACTTCAGAAGGAATTCATCTCAGTGTTTGTCCCTTTTTAAATTTGCTCAGGTATCTGCTGCTGTAGAGCTTGTGAAGCTCACCCATCCCTACCCAAAGCTGGACACGCTCGTGGCCGTGTTTGCTCGTGCACTCCACGCCACTGTGAACGGGGCATGCCTTAAACAGCAGGCCGAGCGGGCTCTCAGATCTCCTGCTCTCAACGCGTGGGACACCTGCCAACACTACCTACTCCAGGCAGAGAGGTACCCTGTGTCCTTCTCCCAAAAAAGTGATTAAAAATTCTATTTTTATAAAAATGAACTCCTGTGGAACAACAAGGTAGCACACTACTTCTCTTAAGATGAAGAACTTGAGAAAATGTGGAATTTTTTAGAACTTAAAGATAGCCTAGTAAGTTGTAGCAACCTTAAACTAAGTGCTGACTGGTAGACCATTAAAGCATTCGGATACGTTAAGGTTCCTTTAGAACAGTGCAGAATCATAAAGACGCAGACGTCAGGTAAGGTTGAGCAAGAGAACGATGCGAGATTGTCATGGATTATACAAGGATGTGTTGCTAAAAGTTTGTTGGCCCACTTTTAAAAAGGTACGTTGTGCAATTAGCCAAGATAAGTTAACGGTCGCATTTTTTTTGCTTCACCAACAACTCAAGATGTGACCGTGAGCTAGAACTTGAGAAGAAGAAGAATTTTATAGAACTTGAAGATAACCTAGTTAGTTATAGCAACCTTAAACTGACTGGTAGACCATTAAAGCATTTATGTATGGTGTTGGATGAAACAAATTTGAACTGATTATAGGAAATTATACACAATATGAATTACAATATGAATGAATAAATAAATAATTAAAAAATAATTTTGCCAACCAGGAGGTTGAACTTATAACTGGTGTGAAAATATGGTGTCACCCACTGGTCTATACTGTATCACAGCTGCATCTTCTAATAAGAGGAATAGCTGGTAGCTATAACACAATGTTCTTATGTTTATTATTTTGAAACATGTTATGTACACATGGTCTCTAATGCGGTACAGGCTTCCAAACTCTTCGGAGGAGAGGCTAAAGGTCCACCAGAAAGCTGTAGAAGCACTTGGACTTGCTTGCTATACAAAAGGTATCACTTTGTGCTTAAATTCTGTACACCCCAAAAGAAAGTGCTGTCACGTTCTGGTCCCATTTGTACCCAAGGCCAGCTGGTATTTTTCCAGTTTACACAGTTTGTCGTTTAGTAGGTTTGCTTATCTTGTCCCTACACCTTTTCATTTTATCAAGTAGACCTATGATATAGTTTGAAGTAGAAACTCACACCAGCTTATGAGTTTACATGCCACTGTCCACCACTCAAGTAATATCTGATCCTGTAATAGTGGCCTAAACTGGTCCCTTTCCATTGATGAACAGGGTAGGGCGCGCTGATAAATTGTGTAGCGACAGGTGGACTAGAGTCAGTAACCGTAACTCTACCAAGGGTGTGCTGCAGGTACAAGGTAGATTTACCAGATAAACCGAAAACTCAGTTTAGATCTGTCTTGGTGATTGTGGCTGTATAGTTTTACTCTTTATATTTGAAATCATACAAAAAAACACTGTTTAATAGGAAACCTGTGTCAGATCTTTGATTTCGTGTGTTCTCACATGGCTGTATGTGTGATGAGAGTTTTTAGGAACACTAGGGTTTCTCTCTTGTGGTTTTAAGTCTACAGCCACTAAAAAAGTGTAGAACGCAACACAAAGTGCAAAAATAAACCTCAGCACTTTTTTTTTTGCGACAAGTGGAAAAAAAAACAAAACTTTTGGGTGCTTTATTTTTGGTGTTGTTGTTTTGGTAAAATGAAGTAGTTCTTTCCATTTTATACGGCAAAAGTGATACTCATAACCCTTCATTATTTGCACACTGCAGGTGCTCTTAGCAGTCTTTTCTATTTGGCTTATGTCTTTCACAATGACGTGAAGGGGGGAATCCTGGCCAACACCAACTGTGGAGGTGAGTGGCAATATGAGTGTGTTTGCGTTTCTTTCGGTTAGCGTATTTGGCAAATAACGCCGTATAAGTAGAGCGATTACAGCTAAACGTATCGGATTGTTTTTCGCATGTATAGGACAATGACAGCTCTGGGTTTTCTGGTAAGTTAATGGTTTTGTGCGTATTGTTTTGTGTTTGTTGGTAGGTGGGGCCACACATCATAAAGATGGTGCAATGCATTCAGCCTGCTCTAAAAATGCTATGATGGTTTATCATCGCTTACTGAGAACTCCTTGATTAACGTGCCTTCAGAATAATACAGAATCAGTCATAAAGACGCAGACGTCAAGTAAGGTTGAGTGCCTATATGTGTGCAAGAGAACGATACGAGATTGTCACGGATTGTACAAGGATGTGTTGCTAAAAGTTGGTTGGCTAACGTTTAAAAAAGGACGTCGTGCAATTAGTCAAGATAAGTTGACACTAACGTCAAATTGATGTTGTGTTGAAAGGCCGTAGGTCTATATCTCTAGAATCCACCCTTTCACTGTGATATTTTCTGAGCAAAGACCAACAACTCCAGCTGTGACAGTGAGCAAGACATTTTTGTAAGAAATCACGGTTAAAAGCCATCACATTTTATACATACCTGACCATGAACTCACGTAAACTGTGATTAACCAGAGGCTTACCAGTAAGGAACACTTTCTTTAAAAATGACAGCCGATCATTTGCCCCCTCTTTTTTGATCATTAAATATGTAGTCGTGAGTGCTGAGCTGTTCTTTTTAATTCACCTGAATGGTGTGATTGCCTGTACAGGCAGGAATGCCGCAGCTGTACCTTAGAGGCAAGTCTGTCCACTCGAAAGCAACACATCCAGGCAGTTATTTTTACTCGTACAACACCAGGCTTCAGTCTCTTTCACTGAGGAGAGAAATGTGATTTCAAAACTAAAGGCCACATTAACGTTTTCAAAACCTATCACTGAAACAATCAGATAACAGTTGCATGAGCAGTTTGTAGAGTTTAGCTCATACAGGTTTTCAGGTTGTTCTGGTTGCTGCACTTATTTCATCAACAAGGGTGGGCTTTTCCTGTTTCCGACTACACACACCACACTTCATCTGGGGATTACAGACCGTGTTTTTCATGTAATATTTGGTGTACCAGGGGATTGGTATTGATTTCGGACACAGTGAAGTGCTCATCATCAGTTGTTGCTGACAGCACAAAAAAATCTGCATTTATTTCTGTAGGTGAGAACTGTAACAGAGGTGCAGCTCTAGGGGCTCTCCTGGGGGCCGCGGCTGGATATGCCGGTGAGATCGTTCCTCAAGACTGGAAGGATGGCCTGAGGAAGGCAAAGGAAGAAATTCCAAAAATCCTAGAAAATCTGCCGTAACAGCTGATAATGAAGCTCGCTCTCTTTCTCTCAGTCTGAATTGTTTTTAATTTTTTGCGCATGTGCTCTCACACTCTGATACCAGTCACACAGGAAACGGAGCCCACGAGGATATGTGGTTTCTAAACTCCTCTGTGGCACCTTCCTTTCACAGAAACATGCTTGATTTAAGTTCTGAAAACAGTATATATATAAAAAGCATTACTTCTATAATAATTTTATGTTGCATTAAATAATTTTGGAGTACACAACATGATGACCTCAACACTTGGAAGACCATTCCTCTTCCTTTTCTCTGAATATTTTCTTATGCCTTACATTCCTTTAGCACTCTAGTACTTCTGGGTTTGTGTGTGTATATATATTATTACACACAATGACTGGTAATATTACAGTTACTGTTTATAATGCATCAATCATGTATAATCTACTATCATTATCCTGCGGTGTGGTCTCTTGCTGCTATTTGTTATGCTTGTTGTTATTTTTCTGAACAATTAAGCTGAAATTGTAATATGTTGCTTGATCATTTTTGTATGAATGTATGTATTATTCTGATTATGATTATTATTATTATTAGCATCTAAGTTTATATTGTATGCACAATTTGATTACAGCCAATGTGTGCCGAACACTCATTTCTAATTCCATTTTGAAAGGCTGTTTCTAACTCAGTGTGTAGCTGCTAGTTTTTACTTGTGTGCAGGAAAATGCTTATTAAATTATAGCTATTGGTGCTTTGATTAACAGATGTTTTGTGTTCTTTACAAGACATACTGCTGGTCATTTTTTGGTTTACAAAAACATTTTTGTCCTATTGAGCACTTTTTTCCTCAAATCAGCTGAAAGCTATTGCATTGACTGAAGAAACATAATAAACAAGCACTCTGTGGTAAATATATTTGCATCTTTTTTTTTCCATTATAGAGTTTGTTGGTAGATTCACTGATAGAATTCCTTATAACTTCAACAATACACTTTATTCACTAGTTATCCTCCAAGGTTAACAGGCAGTAGTCACCTAGTGGCTGTGGTTACTGCTGCAAGGTCCCTCCCATCCCAGTTCACTGGATGAATGGCACCATCTGCTGCTGAATCGAGTAATAATGAAAATTCCTGTTGTCAGAATGTGTTATGTAGTCCCAGAGCCAACCCCTTTTTGGTGGTTAAACACGCTTACCCCATAGGCTTCAAAGAGGGACCCAGGTGAACTTCGATCTTAGACTAGAAACACAACACAGTGGAGCTCAGCCCAGGCAGAATGAAGTTTTGCCTCTTGATCACACTGCTCAGTATCCCGGCCTGCTTTGGGCTTCCAACAGGTAAGCTGTCATTTGTCTGTACATCCAGATACAAGTATAAAGGATGGTCTGAACGAAACCACATTTTTGGTAAACATACCTCTGCTCACAGCTTACTGACCAGTCTCTTACATTTCTTATTTGTTCATGTCCATTAGTCATGTTTAAACAGTCTGCTCTCTCTCTCTCTCTCTCTCACTCACTCTCTATCTCTTTGCTGTAGCTAGTTGCTAGAAATGTGTTAAACAGAATATTTACAAATTACACACAGGCTGATTATGGGGTAAAACTATAGAATTTTTCAAAATTGCTCCTTAAATAATAGAACCTCCTGAATTAACGCCTTAAATTTAAGACTAAGGGGTTTCACACTCATGCCTTATATCCAGTTTTAAGGTAAAAATAACGGGTCAGTCTCACAAATCAACAGCCATTTAATTCAAGGGGTTTGGTGTATTTTCAGGGGTGAATTAAGGTAGGAGTTAAGCTCATTTTAAGTGCATTGTGTTTCGTAGTGGTAAGATGGTCAATCCAGTCCAGCTCCAGGATCATAATTCTTCTTCAACCTATGAATGAGAAAAGTCTGAAAAAAGCTGAATAATTTCCTCAAGATGAGAAGAGAAACCAACGCTTTTTCTCGCTTTTATGCCCGTCAGCTCCAGTGTTCCTCGGAAAGTCTGAAGCCAACCAAGTGCTTCAGCATCGCCATCGGCGCGCCAACACCTTCCTGGAGGAACTGAAATTAGGGAACCTGGAGAGGGAGTGTCTGGAGGAGAAATGCTCATATGAGGAAGCCAGGGAGATCTTCTCTGTACCTGAGCAACTGGTGGGCAAACCTTCAATGATCACTCTTGCACATGCCAGCGATCTTTCTGCCTAGATGGCTCATACATGCAGTTGTGAGTGTAAGCAGCCACAGAAAAAAATTAAGAGACTGCATCATATTTCTTTTTCTGATTTTTACTTTTGTTATTTGTGGGAGTGTGTCTGTGTAAAATGTGCATGTCACTGTTGTGTTATACACTACTGACCACACGTCAACATCCCAGACAAAACTTTTTGGGGAGAAAATGTTAAAATAATACATATAAATAATTTATTATACCTTGGAAATGTTAAAATACACAACACTCTTACATGATTTTACTACTGCAGCAATTAAAACAGTGATGTTAAGAGCACAGTGTGTGCATGTGTGAGCTCAGAAACTGAATCAGGAGTGAAGCTGCTGGAACACAGCACATACAAAAACTGCTCTACAAATACTACTGCACTTGCAACACATATGGAGGTGTTTCTTATTTTTTACACAGCTCACACTGCAATAGTTCAGAAAAGAATAGCAACATGTGCATTTTACACACACACACACACACACACACACACACACCGCCACAAATTTTACAAACACTGAACAGAGAAAAAAGGGAAAATGGTTTCTTATTTCTTTTCCATTGTTGTATCTGCATATCTGTCCTTAACGTGAACAAAGCTCTGCTCTGAAACAGCCTGCATGAGCACCGAATTATTCATGGCTTTGTTTAAAAGATTTGTTGTGAGCCATGAACAACAACAAAGCAATCTTTAGCTCTGAACAGCTCTTAGCAGTTATTACGAGCAAAATCTGCAAGTTAGCTGACACTGGATGATAAGGATAATATGCATGTGCACAGTGAAAAAAAGTGAATTCTTATCTGACTCTTCTCGTTAAAGGCCCAGTTCGCACCTGGCATTAACAAACGTTTTACATGACCCGATCATGGACCACACTTATGACCAAGTGTGACTGAACCTGCTGTTATGATGTGATCTAATCATTTTACCTCTGGAGGTGGTTCAGACCCACATTAGTACTGTAAACACTAAAGTGCTCCCAGCGTCCTCTCCTGTTTCTTCATGTGTTGTGTTAGTAGTCCACGCGATTCTGTAACAGCCTGTACGTGTACGTGAACAAGGACTCGTGGGACATTAATGTCAAACAATAAATGCTGCAAGAAAGTGATGAAGTAAATGTGGGCTCTGATCCTTCAGCTATGAAGTGGTCACATTTATGTCTAACTGTAAACAGGACCCTCGAAACAGATGCTAATAACAAATCTGAACACCATATTAAGGCAAAAAAAAATCTGATTTGTTTTTGTGTTCTTCTTTTTTCCTTTTTCAGGATGAGTTCTGGAAAGTATACACAGGTACAGTATTACCATTGGTCAAAGTGACCAAAATGAAATCATCACTCATTGTTTTTTTTCATTGTTTTTCTTGAGTTGTACCCTAAACACTGCTGTCTTTGCAGAAGCAGACCTGTGTAAATCATCACCATGTTCAAATGGGTCCACTTGTGTCAGTCAGGTGACTACTTACATCTGCCTGTGTCCACCCAAGTTTGAGGGACGGAACTGTGACAAAGGTAGGGGTGGATGATATGTAAAAAATTTAACATCATAATACTGTAACATGAGCATGGGCAAGTTACATAACCATTTAAATGTTTGAATTGTTTCCAAATAATGTGACGATAGATGTACATAAACATATAAAATGATAATATTTTAATCCTATACAACTTTACATGTTTCCTTTAACCAGAGGAGGGCTAGGAAGCTGTACATAAATTATTCTGTATACAGAATGCTGACAGGGCTGTAGATGATCCTGAAATAATTGAGGATGCTTAATAACTAAGAGTGCTCCTATAATGCTTAATTAGAATGGCACACATTGTAAGGCATTTCTCCTAACAAAATCTCTCCAGATGCATCCATTCCCGAGGTCTACCACTGTTTACTTTCAGCTTATCAGCTTATTTTTCTAGATGGTTTTGGTCAGGGGACTAGGATAGCCATGGCAAAACCTTGATTCTGTGGTCAGGGAACCTCTTTTGCTGTTCTGAGGTGTGCTTTCAGTCATTGTCCTGCTGGATGGCCAACCATGGCCAAGTTTATGGCAGTCATGTTCGACCACATTTAACATCTGCTGATGTTCATGAATCATGTACTTTGAAAAAGTTTTCCAAGGGTTTTTGGAAGACAAACAGCCCTGTAACAGCCACCACTTCACAGAGGGGATGAAGTACTTACCACCTAGCTGTGCATGCAATAAATATAGACATATATCCCTTTTCCAGGTATTTTCTTAATGTCTCCAGTTGCTTTAAAACTCTTAATACCTAATAGCGGACATGGGTATGTTTACTATTTTTACTGTTTAGCTATTGGATTGTAACCTTTTCGTGATTTGGCCAACAAGAAGATTCTTTTGTCGCACGTCATTACTGGATTCTCTGGTCTTTCTCACAGGGATGGATGACTAAAGGAATATAGCTTGTGTGTCACATCATATTTATACTCCAGTGAAACAGGAAGTAATGGCTTACCATTTATTCTGACCCATGCAAACTTAACTCAAAACATAAAGGGGAATATACTTTTAGACACATACTGTAGATCTTTCTTGTAAGAATTCAAACAAGTGGCAGACATAGACTGAATAAAATATTTCATGATTTAGGTTTTCTCAATCATTGTACTTAAAAGAATGGGTAGATGTTAACATTTTGAATTAAAGATCTAAACCAGGCATGTCAAACCACCAGTCCTGGAGGGTCGTGGTCCAGCACGTTTTGGCGATTTCCCTGCTCAGAAACACCTGGTTCACCTCGCCAGTTAATTATCAGGTTTAGTGAATGTGTTTGAGGGGGAGAACCATCAAACTGTGCTGGACACCGCACGTCCAAGACCGGAGCTTGACATCCCTGATCTAAACGATAAGTCATCCAGAATGATGTTTTTTTCAGGCTGCTTTGCTCACGTTTACCAAGGGTGTCAGTATTTGTGGAGGGCAAAACATTTATGGTACAATATGATGCGGTACTCTCTGAAATGCGTCTTGCATCATAGAGTAGCTCCATTACAGACACACTGAGACACTTATACAAAATAACACATAATCCCTTCCTTTGTAATAACAATAATATTTCTCGTATGTATAGATAACAGAGTAATAAGGACTTTGCTCTGTAACACAACTCTAACTGTGCTGTCGGTTGCTCCACAGAAACACTTCAGGATGTTCATGACTGTCTGTATAAAAATGGAGGCTGCGAGCATTTCTGCACAGAGATAGAAGACGCAGTTCATCAGTGTGACTGTGCTCCTGGCTACGGCCTGGCTCTAGACAACACCAGTTGTGTGCCACAAGGTGTGTCTCCACACAGGTCACACTTCAGGATCTGATTTCCTCATGCAGTGTCCCATCATACCCCTTGCCTTCAGGTAACATCACATTTGACTGATGTGCTTTAATGTTTTCTTTAGTCCCCTTTCCTTGCGGTAGACCAGTGGCGGTGACTGTGGGCCCCAGGATTGTTAAAGGACAAGTGTGTCCTAAAGGACAGTGTCCATGGCAGGTAAAACGAGCAAGAGCACCTTCACTGTGGAGATATTTCAAGAAGTTTTGCTGCAGTTCAGTTGTTGGGTATCGTTCTTCTTTGTCTTTTTTGTTCATTTGTACAGGCATTACTTGAGATTAACGGTGTGTATAAATGTGGGGCAATTGTTCTAAACCATCAATGGATCCTCACAGCAGCTCACTGCGTCTGGCAACACAAACCGACCCAACTACGCGTGACAGTGGGTAAGGAAACTGAGGAAACTACCGTTGTTTTATCAAACGGACGTAGTCAGTCAGCCAACACTTGGTGTCTGAAGTTTATTTCTTTACTCTTGCACTGGAGTTATGAGCCTAATGTAACTAACAAATAATAGATTATATCCCACCTAACACTGTGCTGAATAGACACCTATACCATCATACAATTTAATCTCAAGCAGAACTCCTGTATGCGATTTCTGATACTGGACAGTTAATGTTTTGATTCTTGTTCTTCATGCGTAAGTCTTTTCACACGATTTTACACACTTAAACCTGCACATAAATACTCTTTTTTTTAACAAAAAATAATACGTGGGAGGGATGCAAAGGAGGATGAGCTTCATGTGACAGGATCCAACCGTGATTCATTTATAATTTTCTGCAACAACCTGCTGAGAACGCTAAACAACCAGTAAGAGGAGATACACGAACAAGGCCCCCAGGGACCAATCCTGCCACTGCCTCTGCACATGCTGCTGGGTCCCTTCTGAGATCTCAAAGAATCCAACAGGTTTTTGTTGTTTCAGTCCTACTGTATGTTTGCTTTCCTCTTCCTTTAGGTGAACATAAACGTTTCGAGAAAGAAGGCACAGAGCAGTCAAGGAGGGTGGATAAAGTACTGATTCACCCACAATACAACCACACAACCACTGACAGTGACTTAGCACTACTGCGCCTGTGCAGGAACATAACATTGGGCCCCTACGTTTTGCCCATCTGCCTTCCCCCAGTGAAAGGCACATTTGCCCGGACACTGGGGACAGTGCACATGTCCACTGTGAGTGGATGGGGGCGACTTGCTCAGTCAGGACCTGCGTCAACTGAGCTCCAAAGGCTGGAAGTGCCAATGGTTCCCCTTGAGAAGTGTCGAGCCCACTCAGGTCTCAGATTAACCAACAACATGCTGTGTGCTGGTTTCAGGGAGGGAATCAGTGACGCATGTCAAGGGGACAGTGGTGGACCACTGGCTACCCTGTATAAGAACACGTGGTTCCTGAGCGGCGTTGTGAGCTGGGGAAAAGGCTGTGCTCGCTCTAATGCCTATGGCATCTACACTCGTGTGTCCATCTTCACAGAATGGATTACAAACACCATGGAGAAGAATGAGCAGAGTACTTTTCAGAAGTGTCGCATCCAAGTTTGATTATACTGATACCAAGTTTAGTAACAACTGCATGCCTTAAAACCATGCATTAGAGTACTATTCATTATTGTACTATTAAATTCTGGCATTTGTAGAAAAGCTGTTTTGATGTAATAATTAGATGGCATGTTCTGTTGGTTGAGTTGAATAGTACTGACTGTACTCCTGCGCTGTATAGAATTACCTGTAAAATGACGGTAATTAGCTGCCGCCAGTTTCGCAAGTATAATGTTTATTTCCCTCACTGACACCACAATTCACAATAAGACTGTATTGCTCTAATCCAAATATACAGATTACTACTGCATTTCTCTATTTACAGAAGGTAGATGGAAATTACACATACTTTCCAGATTTCTTCATAATTCAGTAGATGAAATGTAAACAGTCGTTTCAGAGTCGTTTGATGTGGAACTGTTAATTATAGACAAACTTGCCAATTCTGAATGTCTTTCAGTGGCTGTTATAGGAACGTGGAGTCTCCATGTCTGCAACACAAATATAAAACATTTTATTAACCAGTGAACCTAGATGTGTCTTTTAAGTTTTTATATGTAATGTTATAAAAAGTGGTAAATCTGAAAAATACAGTTTTTTTATTCTGGACTGTCTTCCCTCACATCACTCTGTATGTATGACTCCACCATAAACTGATTCTAAAAATAAGAAAATCTCCAAACTACTGTAAACAAAATGCATCAGTCACCATATTTGAACCTCTTTTGTGTAACAAGTCTCTGTGAGGTAGCTTTTAGAGGCATTAAACTCTTCAGACATCTAGTTCCCTTCAGCAGCACTGTGAACAAATCTGGCTTACAGAGAATTTCCTATCAGACTACTCTTACTTTGTTTACATCTTAACTGTTTAGCTAATTTAGCCATTTAAAGTCAACAGTAGATAAGACTATTAAACTGTTAGCAAGCACAGTCTACACTGAACCCATTATAGTAGTTACTGACCAGTCTTACAGATTACAAAGCTAAGAGTAACCCTGTAATCATTTAACTGAAAAACAACACCTCCATCGCTGGGATCCCGAAAGATGTAAAGTGAATATAAAAATACCTTAAGGGTAAGAACTACATATTAACAAACAAAAAACTAACGAGAAAAAAAAAAACTGCAGAAATAAAGGCTTATCATCAGAAGCTAAAAAAAAGGCTAAATACATTAATATTTCAAATCTGTAAATAACTGTATGTATATCTAATTACTTCTTTGACATAAAGCTTGACGTGTATTTTCCAGAATGCACCATTTTTTTGGAGTATAAGCTTCAAAGCTCAATTATTAGAGGTTTAGGGGTTTAGCCTCTGCTGATAGTACACAGAGTGTCTAAACTTTGGACTCTGCAAATGTGAAGACCAGAGAGAACAGGACGTCTGCCATTATCCAACATGCAACCGCTTTCTCTGTTTTCCCTGATCCTTGGCTTATGCTGCTGCCACACTGCTACAGGTAAATACTTGCATGTATGTATGTATATATGAGTGAGAATAAATACGTATCAAATTATAAGAATGTAATTATAATAACATGGTAGTTGCAGTCATTGACATGTGTAATACACAATTTTACGTAGTATTTGTAAGGCGGAAGGAGGCCCATGAAGCACTCACCAGAACCAAGCGAGCAAATTCCGGCTGGTTTGAGGAGCTAAAAGTTGGTAACCTGGAGAGAGAATGCTTAGAAGAGAAATGCTCTTATGAGGAGGCCAGAGAGGTGTTTGAACATGATGAAGCCACGGTCAGTATAATGAACTAAAGACACGAGGCAATAAATATAATTCTATCAATATTTAAACACTCTTAAAACTTAAGCTATTTGAAAAGGGTTCTTTGCATGACATCAAAGAAGAACCATTTTAGTTCCCTAAAAAACCTTAATTGGTGAATCTTTAGAGAACCATTTTTATTAAAGCAATGTATGAATTTGACTAACCTTTTAATGGTATGTAACAATTGGTAGAGACATTATGAAGGTTTTTTTTGTACCTTAAAAGGTAGATCTTATTGACAGACATGGTTCTTTGGGGAGCTAAAATGGTTCTTCAAAGAATCCTTTGTGGCACCTTAGTTTGGTCATGAGCCATTTTCTTGCAGTCTGATTGCAAATGCACCAAATACAGCCATTTTTACAACAACTTCATGAAGTTGAACTGAAATGTCATTGATATTATGTAATCGGGTTAAATAGCAGAGGTCCTGGAGATCCTGCAGATTTTAGCTTTTGTAACATACCTGCTGTGTTCCCAGTAGCTGCACCCAGAATTGATATTTTGTTCAAACATTTTTTTTTCCCACAACAGAATGAATTCTGGAAAGACTACAATGGTAAGAGTTTCACTCACCGACAATGATTTAACAACCACGCACATATCGGCATTCGATTTTGAGCTTTTGTTCTTTTAACAGTTAAAAATCATTGTGAGTCGAACCCCTGTGAAAACAACGGTGTTTGTTCCCAACTAAAGGAGACCTATGCATGCCTGTGCCTGCCAGGTTTCAGAGGGCGGAACTGTGAGCATGGTAAGATCACCTCGCTTGGATGGATGGATGGATGGATAGACAGACAGACAGACAGACAGACAGAAGGACAGACAGATAGAAAATGTATTTATCCCCAAGGGATATGTACCATTTTGCAAGTCTGTAATGTCGAAGGGGGAAACTTCTTGTAAACAATTACTAAATTATGGCACCGTAGCCTACATACAGTATAATGATTCTCATAATATAGGTTTTATGTCATTTATGTATAAATGCATATACATTTTAGACCTGTACTACGGGCATCATTATACTGTATACAGTAGAGGTTTTCATTGTACAACTATGTATTTGAGCCTAATCTGTAGCAAATGACAACCTATTTTCAAATACATAGTTATAACCCATATTACGTATTTGAGAATAGGCTGTCATTTGCACCCATTAGTTTCCCAATGTCCTTTTTTTCAGTAATCAAAAAAATCCCTGAGTCCTGTCTCTATAACAATGGAGGATGTGAGCATTTTTGTGAGGAGGAAAAGGACCATCGCAACTGTTCCTGTGTAGATGGATATTATCTTGGGACAGATGGTCAAAGCTGCCTGACTCAAGGTGAGAGTACGACAAGTGTTGTACAATTAATATGGGCAGAGTGCATCATTAAGATGCTTCATTTACTTCTATTGTGATACATAAACGAGAGTAAAGTAATTGTGGCCGAGCAGTAATTGCTTACTTACTGTCTTGGTTTCATTTCTCTTCTTCAGAGACTTTTCCCTGTGGTAAAGTGCCCCTTCTTTGGAATAACACCAGTTCGAAGAAGCTTCTGGAGGAAGACCCAAGGGCTCGGATAGTCGGAGGGTCAGAATGTCCTAGAGGTCACTGTCCCTGGCAGGTAGAGGATAGGTGACAGTACTTACATTTCATAACTCTCACAACAAAACCTTGCTCCTCTAAAACAGCTACACCACACTAAAAATAAATGTGCCAGACAGAATTCTTTGTGTGATGCCCCAGAGAAAACACTTTTGGTTTTCTTAAGAACATTTTGAAGAACTTTATTGTGAGGAACTATTATTGTGAATGTACAGTATGAGAGGGAAGTACCTTTTTATTGTTACAGAAACTGTAAAGGTTTTTACCTTATGTTCTTTACACTCGCACATCTCATTTATTAAAGTGATTCTTTAAAGGCATCACTCAAAGGGTGAAATGGAAAAAGAACATTCTTACCTTTTAATGTAACAATATTGTATTCCAGGTCATTTTGGGCTGTTTTTATCAGTCTAATAGTTGTGAACTATTTACGTGAAAAGCAGTTAGAATTTTTAAACTGATTTTTTAAATACGTTTCATGAAGCTTTAATATAACAGCAATGATATAAACTGCAAATACGGTGATACGCTAAAGTGTGCATGTGACTTTTTTGCATACTCCATTTTCTGCCAATTTAGTGCAAAATGTACCATATTGGAAAAAAATCATAAACCATAACTTAACCGAAGGATGTATGAATTATATTAATTCCAGTATGTTAAATTCAGCTATGAATAGTAATTGTGCATTACAATGTACCGAGGTGTGTTCTCTGTAGAGTGTGCGTACTTATTTTCGTTAAGAAAATCAACAAAATCTCATTTGACAAGGGGTGCCCAAAATGTTGCTTATGACTGTACAGGAAATGACTGAACTGCTTCATCCTGAAATGTGCATGTTCCTCAGGTACTACTGAAATATAAAGACAAGGGATTCTGTGGGGGTGCTATTATTAAGCCCACATGGATAATCACAGCTTCCCACTGTTTGGAGAAGGTCAATGTCAAGTTGCTAACCATTGTCGCAGGTATATATTTCAATAGTTCATTTTATCCATTTCAGCATTTGCTGGTGTAAGATGGTGTGTTCACTGACAGTCTACTTTATCCGACTCAGGTGAGCACGACATTGACGTAGACGAAGGTTCAGAACAGAATATAGAAGTGGAGGAGATGATCATGCACCCTAAATACGTCTCAGCCACAGCAGACAGCGACATCGCCCTTCTTCGTCTCCGCCGCCCCATAGTCTACAGCAAATACGCTGTACCCGTGTGTCTCCCTCGCAGACAGTTTGCTGAACGAGAGCTCTGGGCCATCTATCTGCACACTGTGAGTGGGTGGGGGAGGCGCAGTGAGGGTGGCCCTACCTCACGGGTTCTTCGAAAACTTGAAATTCCCCGTATTCGCACGCAGGACTGTGTGGAGCAAAGTAACGTATCACTAACTATTAATATGTTCTGCGCCGGTTACTTTGAGGGTAAACAGGACTCCTGCAAAGGGGACAGTGGTGGACCTCTAGTAACACATTACAGGAACACCACATTTCTCCTAGGCGTTGTGAGTTGGGGGAAAGGATGCGCCCGCCCTGGGCACTATGGCATATACGCACGTGTGTCCAATTACGTGGAGTGGCTCCAAAAGCACATATCAGCGCCAGCTGACAATTCAGCAATGGCGCCATAGGCCATCTGTGAAACACAGGCAACGTCTAGTTAACTGTCACATTAATAAAACATTCCATCTTTGGTTTGTTTCTATTTATATGTTTAAATATTGCAAATGATATCTGTACTACAAAGCACTACATATACCTTGCACCTACACTCATAATCAGCTCCACTTATCATGTAGGTGCTCTGTAGTTCACAATTACAGCCTGTTGTGCGTCTGTTTCTCTGCATCATTTGCAAGTCCTCATTACTCCCTTTATCAAAATCACCCTCAGGACCTATGAAGAGTATTTATACAGTTGCAACAATGACATGGTGGTGGTATGTTAGTGTGTGTGTGTATGTGTGTGTGTGTGTGTGTGTGTGAGCTGAACAGAGGGATTCACATACAGCAGTTCTGCTGGAGTTTTAAACCCCTCAGTGTTACTGCTTTTCTGAGAACAGAACACCAACAAAAATATCCAGTAAACAATGTACTGTGTCCAGAAAGTGCCCACAGATGAAAGATTAGAGGACGAGCAACACAAACTGTGCATCATCAAAAGAACCTTCATCAAATAAATTACAAGGTGGACCATCAGGTTCGATGCATCTAACACTGTGGACAGAAAGCGCTGAAGCGCTGCTGAGGGTGATCCACTCAGAATAAACACACACACACACACACACACACACACACATACAAACACTCTTACACACACACACAAACACACACACTCACACACACACACACACACACACACACACATACAAACACTCATACACACACACACAAACACACACACTCACACACACACACACACACACACACACACATACAAACACGCATACACACACACACAAACAC
>JBBPCX010000088.1:20537735-20567608 GCA_037974365.1 Hydrocynus forskahlii | reverse complement strand
GAGATCTTTATATGAGTCATGAGTGTAAAACTTTATCAGTATCTATATAGCATTTATAACAGTTTCTACATATATTTTACAGCCCAAAGTTTTTTAGGGTCAGCTGCTGTAATAGGTCTGACAGCCCTACGGGCCCTAGTATTATTAGTCTAGTGTCACTAAACTAATGGACTAATATACCAGGGCCCAAAAGTGGTAGGCTGACATGCTTCATGGCATTATTATGAGCCTGTTTTAGTTGGGCTGAAAGTAAATAACTTGGTCGACATGGGGTCCATGTTAAACGCCTTGATCAGCAGTGGCTTTTGTGTTAAAGATGGATGGAGGGCAGGGGGTTAAGCCTAGTCATGCATTTTATTTTTCTTTCAGTGGAAAATCTTAAAATTAAATCCTGGGTGGTCCAGAGCTAGGCTTAATTCCTTGTCTGGGAAACCGGCCCGGAGTGTTTTTACTTCGCCACAGCTCCTGGAGTAGTCTTTGCACTGTGGATCGAAGGGTGGGAGTGCTGACGGACCACCAGACACCACAGTTATAGTTATATGGCTGAGAGAGGCTCCGATATGAAGACCCAGACGCTGCTTGTGTTATTAGTGTGTTTCTGTCACGAAATATCAGGGGCAGGTAGGAACCGAAACCGAAAAAAATGCTCTAAAGAGTCTTTTGGAGTTAATACCTTGGTATTTTCGCGTTTTCTAAGCTGTTTTCTGGCTGGTTTATCCTCCATCTCCTCTGTCCCCAGTGTTCCTGGGGAAGGTCCAGGCTGACTCGGTGCTGCAGCGCCAGAGGAGAGCCAACTCGGGCTTCCTGGAGGAGATGAAACCAGGACACCTGGAGAGAGAGTGTGTGGAGGAGATCTGCGACTACGAGGAGGCCCGGGAGGTCTTTGAAGACGATACCAAAACGGTAAACTCTCACCATGTATTGTAGTCGAAAACACATACACTATATGGACAAAAGTATTGGGACACACCTTTTGTGGGTTTGAACTAGGTTAATTGCTTACAATGAAGGGCAATCTGAATGCTTCTGCACACCAAGACATTTTGGACAATAACATGCTTCCGACTTTGTGGACACTGTTTGGGGAAGGTGATCTGCTGCACAAAGCAAACTTCAGAAAGACATGGCTGGATGAATTCGTCGTGGAAGAACTTGACTGGCCCGCACAGAGCCCTGACCTCAACCCCATCCAACACCTTTGGGATGAACTGGAACGGAGATTGCGAGTCTGACCTCATAACATCAGTGCCTGATCTCATAAGTGCTCTACAGCAGGGGTGTCAAGCTCCGGTCCTGGAGATATATAGATAGATAGATAGATAGATAGATAGATAGATACTTTATTCATCCCAGAGGGAAATTCACATTCACAACCATCAAAAGTTTGATGGTTCTCCTCCTCAAACACATTCACTAAACCTGACAATTAACTGGCGTGGTGAACCAGGTGTTTCTGAGCAGGGAAATCACCAAAACATGCTGGACCACCGCCGTCCAGGACTGGAGTTCAACACCCCTACTCTACAGAATGAATGGGCACAAATTCCCACAGAAACTCCAGAATCTGGTGGAAAGCCTCCCAAGAAGTGTAGAAGCTGTTGTAGCTGCAAAGGGGGACCAACACCATATTAAAGTATTTGAATGCAGTGTCATTAAAGTTGCTGGTGTAATGGTCAGACATCCCAGTCCTTTTGCCCACATAGTGTATAAATGAAAATGTAGATTTGAGTGGAAAAAATACTGTAATCTTTGGAATGGAAAATATACATTGACCCTAAATCTACTTTTCTGTGAAAGATGTGGGATATGTAAGAAATCATGTTTTAAAAAACTGTAAATAATATATTTTTTACATAAATGTCAAATATATATGAATATTAAGTGTATTTATCATTTATCAATAACTTGAGCGGAAATGAGCGGTTAAACATTTAATTGAAATTGAATTAATAAAAGATTGAATGTTATTTTGGCATGAAACAGTGTATTTAAATTGTATCTGATTTACAAAAAACAATTGTATTTACAAATAAATTGTATCTGATGTTGTTGAGTGGGCAGGTTTTGGACAAACAGTGAGGTAATGTAATGCTAATCAGTATTTTTGCAAGACAGTGAGATATTAATGTTGTTGAATGATCATGTAACTCTTGCTTGTTTTTTTCCCCACAGAAAGCATTTTGGCTGACCTACCACGGTAAGCTGAGAAAAGGAGTTTTTTCATTGTTGTATTTTAAGACCTTTTAATTCACTTTTATACATCATATACAGAATTTATTTTGCAGCATGGATTGCTACTAAATGTGTTGTGAGGAATTTCAGCGTGGGTTTTTTTATACGAGGGTCAATTTCGTACCTTTTTAACTCTGTTAATTAAGAATTTAAAAAAAACATTTTAATGCCATCAGCAAAAAAGGTTTTTGGTTGAGAGCATAGTCACTGATGCACTGGTGCTTTGATGTCATCACATGATGTCACATGACATCACTGAAGCTTCTTTGAGCGGTCCAGAAAGGTGAAAATCAGACGGCGCTAAATGGCATTAAACTCTCAAACATGCCCGATTACTACTCTTCCGGCCTTCAGCATTTCCAACAAAAATATAAAAGCGCTGGAACATTTCGAACATCAATTATATAACAAATAAATATTATTGACTTGTACTGGAGACTTTTGTAGTATTAAACGGCATATTGTGGTTATAAACACCAATCAGCCACAACATTAAAAGTCACAGACAGATGAATAACATATATTGTCATGTTACAATGTCACCTGTCACGGTGTGGGATATATTAGGCAGCAAGTGAACAGTCAGTTTTTGAAGTTGGAAGTAGAAAAAATAAGCAAAGATTAGGATCTGGGCCTCTTGGACAAGGGCCAAATTGTGATGGCTAGATGAGTCTGAGCATCTGTAAAGTGGCGGATCCTGTGGGGTGTTCCTGTTATGCAGAGTTTAATACCAATCAAAAGTGGTTGGTATTAAACACCGAAAGTGCCTACAATAGGCACATGAACATCTGAACAGGACAATGGAGCTTACCTGAGGAGTAGATGGCACCAGGATGCACTCTGTGAAGAAGGATAGCCAGTGGAGGCAGTGTGATGATCTGGGCAGCGTTCTACTGGGAAACTTTGGGTCCTGGCATTCATGTGGATGTTACTTTGACATGTACTAACCTCAAGATTGTTGCAGACCAAGTAATCTTCATGCTGACAGTATTCTCTAAAGGCAGTGGCCTCTTTTCAGCAGGACAGTGTGCCCTGACACACTGCAAACACTGTTCTGGAATGTTTTTAGAAACATGACAAAGAATTCAAGACGTTGACTTGGCCTCCAAATTCCCAAGAACTCAGTTGGATTGAGCATCTGTGGGTTGTGTTGGACAAAATAGTCTAATCCTTGGAGCCCCCAAGTTTAATGTTATGACTGATTGGTGTTTGTGAAAACAATTAGAAATGTGCAAAAATGCTGTATCTGTAAACCTCTTTTGTTTTGTGCTTATATATATTTTTTGTGATTATATTTTTACACCAGCTCGGGAGCCCTGCTTGACCAACCCATGCAAAAATAATGGGACTTGCATATATTTGGAAAAGTCCTATATCTGTCAGTGCCTTGAGGGCTTTGAAGGCAAATATTGTCAAGAAGGTACAGTGCACTTTGTTTCACAAATCAAAAATTGATTTTTCTTTTTTTTATGCATTGTCTGCATTGGATTTTGCTTCGCAATGTAACGTAACCCGATAATCCATTCTAAAAGATTTTTCAGTGATACTCTATAAAACAAAACCATTCTCTCTTTTAGCGTTTGAAGACACTCTGAAGTGCCTGTATTTGAATGGGGGCTGTGAGCAGTTCTGCGATGGTTCGGGCCCCAGGCGCAAGTGTGCATGTGCCTCAGGTTATGCTCTCGGAGTGGACGAAAAGTCGTGTGTTGCTCAAGGTGTGAAAATGGGGTTGGAATAAACGAGTCTGGCAGTCCAGTACTTATACTTTTCATGGATAGAATAAAATTAGTCCACATAATGGTCACTTGTGGTGTAAGATGATGACATACGTTCTACTGTGTCTGTATTATTGGCTTTTAATGATTATTGTGTTGTTTTTTTGTAGTTCAGTATCCATGCGGGAAAGCACCTCTTCAGACTAATCAGACTGCTCTGCCAAGAGCTGTGAGTGGAAACCAGTGTCCTAAAGGCCACTGCCCCTGGCAGGTAACTTACATTAACATACATCAGACCACACTTAGTTTTCCAGCTACACTGAAGTAAACCCCTATGACGAGAGATGCATGACCTACGTCTATTACTCAGCCAACTACATCTACAACTACATAAACTGAAGACACACTGAATCAACCACATCTTCTGTTCTCAAACATAATATTGTATGCAGAATGATTACTTTGAAAAAATAATTGTTATCATTTCTATTACTTTAAAAATAATTTTTTACGAGCGCCTATTGATTGCTTTTCCTCAGTTAGAAGTTCCAGATAAGGCTGCCCTTTGAACGTACATACAGTATACAAATAGGGTGTTGTTTGCACAGTCACTGTTCAGCAGTTTTCTGGCTGAACGAGAAGAAGAATGAAAGATATTAGGATAACAAGGTCTGAGTAATTATTCAATAATACAAGGTACTGATATGATGTTGATAACAAATGATGTTGATCACATATGATGTTGATAAAAGATCCTTGATATTTGCGGTCTCCTGTCTTCTTACACTGCGTCCATACAGATTCTCTTGGATTATAACGGAGAAAGTCTCTGTGGTGGGGTTTTAGTGGATGCCAACTGGGTCATCACAGCTGCTCACTGTGTGGATAAAAGAGATAAAAATCACCTGAAAGTTATAACAGGTAAATTACTACATGTGTGTTAGGATGCCAATAGGTAATCAAATGAAACTCCCATTCTCCAGTTAATCCAGCAGTGATATGGACATTAGGTTTCACAAAGACTAAGCACGAGTTTTACAAAGGTCTTGTTTAGGCCTGGCTGATATGAGCCGGACAGATTTTCTGCAGGTTTTCTTGAATTGAATCCTTTTCTACAGCAAAAAGGATCCTATTAAAGCCATATATTTTTTAGATGAATTCAAATCTGAAACAAATCTGATTCGCCCGGCGATGTGAACAAAGCCACACTTTACCTAAATATGTCACAGACAGTGTGAACACAAAAATGTGATCTTTTCCAAGCAGATTCAGGCAATTTATTTCCAAGCAGGTCGGAGCCACATTTCCAATAAATAGCCTTGTGGCAGTAATGAGCGTCAAATGAGAATCAGTTGGGATTTTTCATTGTTATTTGTGTTTTTGCTTAAATGTCACATCATCGTTACATCATCTAGTGTTGGCAGTGTATCTGCTTCATCTAAAACAATGATTAACTAATAAAAATACAAAAAACAAACATAACAGGAAAGAAATGTGATGAAATGTGCGCATCATAAATGGAACGAGCCAGTAATGTGAATTTAGTCATAATCCCTTTCCACTCTGTCTGCCTTATTTTACAGGTGACCATAATATTGACATAATGGACGGCACAGAGCAAGCTTTTCCTATAACTCACGTGATGATCCATGAGAGCTATGACCCAGTGTCAATGGACGGCGACTTGGCTCTTTTGCGTCTACGTGAGCCGGCTGTGTTTTCGGCATATGTTGTCCCCATCTGCCTTCCTACACTCCCGTTCGCTGACCTCGAGCTGTCCGCTGTTCGCTTCCATACTGTCAGCGGATGGGGTCAGAACACTGAAGCTGGCAACATCCGTAGCTTTCAGGGTCCTAAAGGGCCAGTATCCCCCATATTGCGCAAGCTTGCTGTACCGCTCCTGCCCAAGCCTCTATGCTCCCTTAAGAGTGGTGTTAATATCACTGATAACATGTTCTGCGCTGGTTATTTCGAGGGTAAGCAGGAATCTTGTCGAGGAAATGACGGCAGCCCCCTGGTCACTCAGTATGGCGACACCATGTTCCTCACAGGTATAGTGTCCTGGGGAAAGGGATGTGCCCACCCAGGGTACTATGGGATTTATACTAAGGTTTCCAACTTTCTGGACTGGATTCAGAAGACCATCGCTACCCCTGTTGCCCAGCTGGACACACTGAGCACAACAAAAAACAAAAACATCTCGGGATGAGCAGCATCTCTGTAGACTTGCGAACTTAGAGAAAAACTAGGGCTATCGTGATGCTAGACTTTCACTGCATGATTATCGTGGCCAAAAAGATTCGAGTTAACATTGTGATATCCATCTAAGATTTAACCTCAGTAATAATAATAATTACGGTCGCAGTCATCTTTAAATTTGTTTAGTGTGTGTTTTGTCTCTGTTTTGGCAGATGAATTACACTCAAAATACAAGTGCAAACCTTGTTTCTGATTCATCGACTCAAACATCATTGGCAGAACTGAACCCCTGACTCTGTCTCGCTTCTTTGATGCTGCCCAACAGATAACCAGGAGAAGAAAACACTCCAAAGTTAAGAGCCTTGATAACTGAGCTTTAACAATAAAACTAAGCCCCTAGTGTAACGTTTAGCTGACTAATTGCATCTTGCTCTCTCTGCCGCCGCAAAGTCCACAGGATGATGGAGGCGGAAGTGAATCAACAGGTTGGCGGTATTTCCCCTATTTCGACATACTGTCGTTCAGGATGTCCCACACAAAAGGGTCTTTAACACCTCATTTCTTAATGAAATCTGAAAACATTCACGCGCTGATGAGCTCATTTTTTTCAGGGTCCTGTCTGTCATATCCTCTGACAAAATGGCTAACTGCAGTACTGCTGTTACTGTTTCTTCGTCATCTTTTGTTTTATGGTGGTTGGCAACCAGTGTTCCGGAACAGTACCTTCACTTGTTTTGTTGGAGTGTGCACCAGGTAGTCACTGGTGCTGGAGTATTTACTATGTAATCATATGCAAAGTATTCAAATATTCCTTTTTGTAAAGGTAATGGTCGTTGTCAGCACCTGTACATTGTGACACCACTGGGGCGAACTGAGGGCAACATCTTTTCTGATAGATACGTTAGAAATGCAATCTAAGCCCAACATAATATGTTGCCAAGTTAAAGCTATATATGGTGAAATTATGTTTATCCCTGTCACTTCCCTGTCAGTTCAGTTCACTGTGAAGCTTATTTGTCTCACTTTACCTGATGCATCCTTTCTGAAATAAAGATGTTAAATCAGCCATAGTCGCGTGATTGTTGTCTCCTGTTGTTCAGATCCAGGTAGAACTTGTACTAAAAACAGCTTTTGATAATGTACACTAGTACGTGGGTGCAGAACTTTGTAGTTGTGCCTTGTAGTGGAGCCAGATGTGCTGAAGCAGGGAAATCATCTAGATGTGTTGGACACCAGCCCTCCAGAGTTGTGCACACCTACTCTCTTTTATTACATGACTTCATTATTATGGTAATACAATGAGATTCGGTTTCCAAATTTCTACGAAGCTTTTCTATCTGGGATGACAAATCTTGTCATTCACAACCATATTAGGATACCATTTTACAGTTACGTCTCTTCAGGTACGTGGCTGGGAGAGGTTTGCATTTGAACATGCGTCTCTTGGTGGTAGCGGGGGGGACAGCGGCCGCTCAGCGTAAATATTAGCTGACCGTCCCAAGAGCAGCCTGGCTCGCTCTGCCTCAGCAAGCTGATGTGATTGGTCTAGATAAGCAGTTTGACACTGAGAAGGTTCTTGTTTTCAAAGTTATGTTGTGGAGAACTTCAAAAGTAGTTTTTCAAAGCACTCCCACAGTGTCTTAATACACAGTCAAGTAAACAAATAAACGCATGGAAAGATTTGTATATAGTTATGTCTAACCATTCTCATTATGAGGCTATAATGGTCCTACTGAAAAAACGCTGATATAACTTGATATACATGCATGTATACAGTATATATAGAGAAGAAAACATGCACATATATTTATATGAAAATAATATGAAGATGCTTTCAGTTTACAAAATATTTGTTTGCTGTGTACTGGCCTGTGGCTCTTTTCCTCTCCTCCCCCTCCCATTTATCATGCAGGTCATTGACCTCCCTGTTGCCTGTCTTCCAGAATTCAAACCTTTCCTATAGAGACGTGCCTTACGATTACAAACCTGCCATGTTTTTGGTCTTGGAGACTTTCTTTTGCCTACTTTTTGTACAGTGCGCTGTGTCAGAGGGTAAGTAATCTACATTAAGTAGTCTTTCGAGTTTGGGGAGTGGATTGTTGCTTTCCGTGCGGTTTGTAAACATCTTGCTCTGGCTCATCTTTAATCATTAGAAGACAACATCATGCTGATGTTATTGTATAACCGTTTTATATGACAATACGTAGGCTACTCACCCATTAGTTTGCTACTAGACATGCAGAAATCTACAAGAAATATAGACCTCAGATACAGTGGCTCTGTTAAAAGTACACATTGGACAAGGCATGAGCAATCTCAGTTCAGTTTTCTATCTGTTTCTCATGCTGTAGTGGTAAAAATGGAAACACCCAGGCAGTGTCAGTGTTGATAAGCTGTGGACTGTCTCTAGTGTTCCTCCAGAACCGGGATGCCAGCCAGGTCTTTGCACGGCACAGACGGGCGAACACCTTATTTGAGGAGCTGAAACAGGGTGACAAGGAGCGAGAGTGCTTTGAGGAGAGGTGCAGCTATGAGGAAGCTCGAGAGATCTTTGAGAACAAGGAACAGACGGCATGTTGCACTCACCTTGCTCCATTTCTTTCCACCGAATTTAAGCCTTTTAACCATTAGAAGTCACAGTTATCGTCAGTGATAACGAAAGCAAGGTGTAATTCAATATTAATAATTTCTCACTCTAGATAATTAAAAAAACAGTGGAGGGATTCTGCTGGAAAATTCAGTCTTTCAAACCTAGATGTAATTAATTGCTCACTGTATTTTAATAATCGTCCCATTGCTAATTGCTGTCACTGTTCATGTCCTGTCCCTTCCTCTAGGAGGAGTTCTGGAATGTGTACATTGGTAAGTGGTCAATGGGAATGTTTTTAACAGATATCCAATCAAAATGTGCCTTCTGTTTTAGAGTAAATATATATAATAGCCACCAAAGTAGCCAGATTTTGTCCGATTTAGTCAGGTTCAGAGGCCAGGAAACACAATGATCATTTGAAACGTTTACTTTTGTTTCCAAAGATGGAAATTCATGCGATTCCAATCCCTGTCTCAACAATGGTGTTTGCAAAGATGGAATCAAAAAGTATGTCTGCTACTGCCCTAAACTCTTTCAGGGCTACAACTGTGAGATTGGTAAGACTGTACAGACTGCCTCCAACAACCCTTTCCTTCCTACCGCTTACATACATAGAGAATTCTCATTTCTAATGTTTGCCTTTAGTTATCCCACAGATGTGTGAGGACAAGAATGGAGCTTGTGAGCACTACTGCCAAGTGATGAAAAACAGTGTCGTGTGTTCATGTGCCAAAGGCTATAAATTGGCTGCTGATGGGAAGTCCTGCAGATCTGATGGTAAGAGAATGAAATACAGGCTGAAAGAGAACAGGACTGATTTCATCCATTCCGTATAAAAAACTTAATTTACTAATGGCAAACTCGTATCCTTGATTTACATCTAGAGATTGTGTATTACTACACAATTTTGTCTTTCATATATTAGAGCTAAAATTAACCTATATAGAATGTATATCTCCAGCACGGAGCACGAACCACGCATTACGTCCATCTCGTTTCTGTTGCTTTTATCATAGATCCCTTCAGATGTGGGCAAGTGCATCCCAAGAAGACCAGAAGTAATCTATATCATCATGTAGATAATTCACATCCAGAAAACACCACTGGCACAAGCAATAGCAGCGGGAACGCCAATACCGTGGATTCAGCTGCCAACAATTCAGAGAAACTGATTACAAAGAATTCCACTTACAGCGATCTGTTTGGACTGGATATAGAGAAACCAATTATTCCTGTTACAGAGGAGCCAGTACTTTCAGAAACCGTGGGAGACACCAGAATTGTGAATGGGGAAGAGTGTCTACCTGGAGACTGCCCATGGCAGGTAGACACATCACTCAGAAGCACTTATGAGAGACTTTTTTCTTTGTGTGTCACTACAATATTCCATTGTCAGTAAATCTTGTTAATAAGCAAGCATCATCATGAACTGCTTTCGTATATCCGGTACACATTTCTGATCACAACACCTCAATTACTAATTTCTTCACAGCTCAGGGAGACAGGCTAGCATGAGATGGTTTTCAAGAACTGAAATTTGCTCTATTGAATGGAAATGAGAAACTTGTTTGCTACATTTAATGCCTTCGATACTCTAGAAGAGCAGTTATGCTTTTGTATGACACTCATTTGCAATCTGACTGTTTGTAGCTGTTTTTAGAGAGGTGTTGCTCATAGAAAGCTTCACAGCTTGCATAACTATCCCTACTAGGTCCTGCTGGTGAATGAGGACAAAGTCGGCTTCTGTGGAGGGACGATCCTGAACGAGTACTTCATCCTGTCTGCAGCTCACTGCATGAACCAGTCTCTCTCCATCAGAGTTGTTCTAGGTATCTTATATGTTTGTGCCTTGGGTAGGGGAAAATCTACAGCGCTGGAAAAAAATAAGAGACCACTGCAAAAATGTGCAAGTATCGAACTGAACAGTTTGGCCATAGTTTTTAAGAACTGGCAATATTTTTCCTAATTTCCAAATAAAAATATTGCTCTTTAAAGCATAATTTTAAAGGAAATGACAAACCATCAAAATAAGAGAAATGATGCAGTGTTTACAGAACTTTAATAATTCAAAGAAAACAGTTGTTGAGTTTGTTCACTCAAACAAAATGGCAATAATTGCCTTTGACGTACTTCTAGTAGTGTTTTGCCATCCAACTGGTCACATTGCGAGAGGAGAGTGTTGATTACAGCAGTGTTTTTATACTTTTCCTCATTAAATAAGATTTGATTCAGGTGATCACTAATCAGTACCTCATGAAGCAGAATGAGGTGCTTGTGTAGGAATTTAACAGACACTGGCTTGGAATGGCTGTCATACTCACAGAGATGCTGATTTCAAAAGAAATTGCAGTGGTCTCTTTTTTCCCAGAGCTGCATTTGAGCAGCAAAAGTAATTTGCTGGTGAGGTCCAGAGAGGTATACTTAAACTGAAATCACTTAATTCATCAGGACTTTTCATTATCTGAGCTTTCCCAACTTCTCATATCTCTCTATGGCAGTGCTTATAATGGCTTTGTCCTTGTTTCACATCAATGAGAAATATTCTTTTTTTTTAAAGTTTAATAAATTCTACATAATGTTAATGCTGTTTACCAACTGAGGAAATCTCTATTTTTAAAGTGCAGTTTTTTTTATGAATAAATAATCTGTATGTGTTCGCATTTTCTAAAGGTGAATTTGACACCCTGGTGAGAGAAGGTCGTGAGGTCACACATGCCGTTGAGCAGGTTCTGGTGCACAGGAACTACGTCCCTGAAACGTATGAAAATGACATTGCGCTCATCAAGCTTGTCAAGCCCATCACCTTCTCAGAATACATCCTCCCCGCCTGCCTGCCAGAGCAGAGCTTTGCGGAGCGAGTGCTCATGCAACAAAAAGAAGCCATGGTCAGCGGCTTCGGCCGCCTGTACGAGGGGGGCCCACAGTCCACCATCTTGCAGAAGTTGACTGTGCCCTTTGTCAACAGAGCTACGTGCATGGAGTCCACCCAGTTCAAGATCTCCAAAACCATGTTTTGTGCCGGTTATGACCAAGAGAAGAAGGACGCCTGCCAGGGCGACAGCGGAGGCCCGCATGTCACCAAGTACAAAGATACCTGGTTTGTGACTGGGGTGGTGAGCTGGGGCGAGGGCTGTGCTCGAAAGGGAAAGTATGGCGTCTACACACAAGTGTCCAAATACATCAGGTGGATCGAAACAGTCATGGACAAGATCATGCCCAAAAAGAAAGCTGCCGGAAAGGCTAGGAAAAAGAGGCAGGTCCTGGAGTACACACCTGTGATACGGATGTGAAGGAAGATTACATGAGAGTCATAAACTGAGATACACGTGAATCAACTTAACAACTAAATAAAAATTCTACATTGATTGATATGTTGGCTTTTGTGGTTGTTTCACCACCATAATTACGAGCATGATTATGAGCTAAGAGCAACTACCGTCTTAGAAGGCTGATATCCATTACAGTTTGGTGATTCCCCCTACGCAAACACACTCAATAAAACCTAGCATTTAACAGATGGATTGAATCAAGTGTGTTTGAGCAGGGAAATCACCAAACTGTGCTGGACACTGACCCTCCATGCGTTGTGCACCCCTGATTTTAACACTTAATATCTAGTAACTACTATAGTTATGTGGGAATGAGGAGCTGAAATATGGGCCCACCTGGAAAGGATCCTTAGAATGTAGGGTGTGAAGATCTTAAGGACCGTAGATGGTCCTTCTCAATGGTCCTTCCCTTGTTGTTGGATAAAATGCTTGAAATATACAGTATATAATCTATCGTGTCTGATTCAGTTCTTTTTTTACCACTCATATTATACAGACGAAGAGAAAAACAACAGGGTTTAAGGTCCAAACCCACTGACTTGGTTATTTGCGTACATTCTGCTTGTTAGTTAGTTTACAGGTTAAAGTCCACCTCATGGTAAGCTCAGTTTTTAAATGCTAAAAATTCAAGCCATTCTGCCGTGAAATAGGCATTTTTACACATACTCCCCAGTATGTGTAAAAACAATCCGTATGTAACATTATTTAATCATTTCTATACCTCTGACCGAAAGGCAACATTCTCAGCTTTTGTGAACACAAAGTCTTATCTGTGTGTGTATGTGCACACACACATGTAGCAGGTACTGAGCCTTTGGGCTAGACTGTGTTCATGAACTACTGGAAAACATACCAAGGGGGGAGGATGTTCCAGCAAAAGTGGGCAGTGGAGCGGAAAGGCAAAAGAGTACAGCTGTAAAAGATGAGGCGTTCAGGCATTTATCTGATCATGATGGATTTTCAAACATGGAATTTCCTCTTGCTTGCACTGAGTGTCAACTACCTCCAGATCAACGCAGACCAAACAGGTAAAGAGAAATTAGACATGAATAGCTGAAGAGAAAAAAGAGCTCTTTATTTAACTAGATAATTAATTAGAATCCTTTCCCCTGGCTTTAGCAAGGCATTCATAAATATGCAGGACAAATGGTTTCTGTTATTTAATTTGGTGTACTGAAGTTCAGAATGATACAATTCTGACATTCTTCAGCATTTACCTTTGGGACGATTGCTGAGTGTGGATATACAAAGCAGCCAAATGATACATATGAGTATTTTTGAATAATGCAGCAATAACAGAAAATGAAATAGGACAACACTTTTTCAGCAATCCGACAACTTTTTCAGTTAAAGCTCAATAAAATCTGTTTTACTCCTACCCTAATCCAGGAAATCAAACAAGCCAAACTGCTAGGGTTAGATAAAGGGTACACATTCTCTTCCAGGGTGTCTGCAATTTGCACTGCTTTGGACAAATTCACTTGACAATATGTAACCTAATATAAAGTATTTTCCAATGGAACAACATGGCCAAACATGTTTACAATGAATGGAAGCTGGTAGGCACCATTTACCATGATGTCATCTGTTCATGTTAAGTGGAAGCTGTTTGCTTTCAGTTATTTAGTTTTAACAAAGATCTGTACTTTTATGATGGTTGTTAATCATTGTCTGCTGTGCACCTTTCATTGAACGTAGTTTTCCCCACACACTCGCAAGCCAGCGTCTTCCTGCGGCCTAAACGTGCCAATACGTTCTTTGTTGAGGAGATCCTCAAGGGCAACTTGGAACGAGAGTGTTATGAGGAGAGATGCAACAAGGAAGAGGCTAGAGAGGTCTTTGAGAACAATCAGAAAACAGTAAGCTTTGACTTGTTTCTAAGGCTTTGACACTAATCAAGTAAATGGTAGATACGTCATCAGAGACCAGGTTGAGTAAGAGGAGTGCTTCATTTATAGTAAACGATGACTCATCCACCAACACTGAATCACAAGATTCTCTAAACCAGTTTGACACACTCAGACATTAAAACACTAATTAAAACATCTTCAGATCAGATAAATAGCAGCTTTGTCCCTCTTTAACTTGTTTTATTGTGCAATCCAATATCTAATATACTGTATTTGTTACCTTAAAGACTTATTCTGCTTATTTGTTGTTTTGCTTTGGCAGGAGGAGTTCTGGACTATCTACATCGGTAAGCATTATTCTATTTCTCTCTAAGTAGCTAGAATGATGAGGACATGAGCTGATTTCTTGTTACAGTTAGTTTGTTTTGTGACTTTAGATGGAGACCAGTGCAAATCCAATCCTTGTCAAAATGGAGGCACGTGTAAAGACAAGATTGGAGGCTACACTTGCAAGTGCACAGAAATGTACAGCGG
The DNA here is from genome assembly GCA_037974365.1 of Hydrocynus forskahlii. NCBI lineage: Eukaryota > Metazoa > Chordata > Actinopteri > Characiformes > Alestidae > Hydrocynus > Hydrocynus forskahlii. The sequence goes on along the minus strand of JBBPCX010000088.1, from coordinate 20,553,159 downwards.
GTTCAACTGCGAAAAAGGTGACGTTTTTACTGGTGGTACAGGTTGATAAAGTTGCTTCGCAGGCTTCCACACGTGTGACAAACCAAAACCCTTGCCCAAGTGTCTGACTCCTTTGTTCTCATCATTACTTTTTGCTATTTGTAGATGTAGCTGAATGTCCTTCTGAAGGACCTCTGGCTTGTAAACACTTCTGCAAACCCCTGCATGGATCCTACCGGTGTTTCTGTGCCAAGGGCTACAGTCTTCACAGCGACGGCAGGAACTGCATAGCTGAAGGTAACGGACATGGCAGGAATGAGGCTAACTCTCCAGTCTTAGCTAGCTTTTGGGACTAGTTCAAGACAGAGAAGCTTTAGATTTGGCCCTGAAAGGATGAAATGCAGCACAGTTTGGTGTTTTCCCTACTTAACCATCGTAAAAAGTGCTGGATATTAACGCCCTCTATGACTAGAGCTGGACAACACAACTAGAGAAATCAGAGCACGATTTGGTCACTATGTGCAAGATACCGTCCCTACACACTGCTCCCTGGGCGCCGTGTTCCTGGCTGCCCGTTGCTTCACTTCATGAATGGGTTAAATGCAGAATAATTTCGTGCTGTTCACACTGTGTCCTGTGGTGTGTTCACGTGTGACAGAATGGTCACTTTCACAGGCTTCTTTTCATAATCCCATTACCTTTAGTTTGCCCCCTCAGAGACTCCATCCTTCTAGACCTGCCAGTACATGTTGCTAATATGCAAACGAAACTAGTAAACTAATGAATAAAATTCAGTTGAGGAGGCACTATGTCTAATCTCACAATTCCACTTATCCTTTCACACATGGGTGTCCAGTTCCAGTCCTTAAGGATTGGTAAGCAGCACAGGTTGGTGTGCCCGAGCAGGGAAAATCAACATGTGCTGGACACCAGCCCGCCAGAACCAGAGCTAGACAGCCCTGCTTTGAAGTGCTGTTGACGTGTGGGTCTTGAACACATCCTCGGCTTGATGCAGTCGTTGCCATTATTGTAGTTTAGGTATACTGATCTTGTTCATAACAGTGAGCCCTAATTCAACAGTGCTTTGCTGGAACCTTCATGATTGCCAGTGTTGGTATTCTCATAGTTCCAAACCCCTGTGGGAACCTGCAAATCACCTCTGAAAGACCTGGCAGCCTGAACAAGAACCAAAAGGAACTCAAAGACAAGGTCTGCTCCCACGGACACTGTCCATGGCAGGTGAGTATCATAAGAAATCCGAGCTGGGGTGTTCAACTCCAGTCCTTGGCATAACTTGGATCTTGTAGTACGATTGCCCACCTACCAGTGTAGTGGGTATAGCACTGATAACAGTCTTGGAGGGCTAAAGTCCAGCAGTTTGGTCATTTCCTTGCCAAAAACACCTACTAGACCAAGCAAACACAGAAATTTCAAAATTTGCTGGGCTAAAGCCAGCATAACTGGAACTGGACACCTCTCAAGGTGCTGGCAATCCAAAAGGAATATAAATAAATGTGACAAGTTACACTGTACTTATTTGAATAGGTAACCTTTGAGGATGGCAGTGGTGATGTGGTCTGTCATGGTGTGATCCTAGGAAAGAGGTCTGTACTTACAACAGCTGGATGCATTACAACTGACAAAGACCTTCACATGGTCTTTCGTGAGTATTATTATTTACCAAGCCTAATCAGCTTCAGTTACACTTAAATATGCTGAAAAATGCACAGACTTAGGTTCCATTAGCTAAAATGGCCCACTGGAAGGTTATTTAAAAAAAAGCAATGGAAAGGTTCTTAATTGGCATCGTCTTAAAAACTGTATTTAGTTACAAATACAGCTTTTGTCTTCAATTTTCACAGCGGGCCATCCAAATGAAAAAAGGAATGCTTCAAAAGCCTCCAAGTGGACTCTTCATAAAAGATACACGCTAGGTCAGCCTGATGATGACTTGGCTTTCTTGGAACTAAAGGAACCAATCAACCTGGGTCTGGACACCGTACCTCTCTGTCTCCCAGAGAAAGACTTCAGTGAGAACATCTTAATGAAGACTGGCAGAGAAGGTGTGGTGGTTGGTGGGGTCAGCCCTACCTCATACCTCTCACTAGAAGCCTGCCAAGACAAACTCAACCTGACATTCTCCTTAACCAATAAGATGTTTTGTATGGAAGAACAAGAACCAGTGGTAAATGCCAGGTTAAGGTTACAACAGAGAAGGCTCCAGTGTGATTTTAAGCCTGGAACTCCTGTCGCTACATTGGAAGAAAATACAGCTTTTCTAACTGGACTCTTCTTGTCTCAAAACAACTGTGGTCAGGGACTTGTGTTCACTAAAGTTTCTAGATATCTATATTGGATCCGCCATCTAGTGCTGAGGTCAGAGGCAGAACAGAGATAATATCGAAGCCAGAATCTTATCACTGGCAAGATCTCACACTGTTATTAAAATAGCGTGATAAAACAGTGATAGCGCTTACATAAATTGGAATAATGTCCTGTGCTTTCTTGCTTGCAAACATACTGATTTACAAGAGAAAATTAAATATTTATACACACAGACTGATACATCTTCAATATATACCCCCTGAAAAATATTACACATAGCATAACAAAATCTACAAAGCCACAAGTTTATTTACATAAACAATTAATAAAAAACAACAACAAATGAGTCTGCCTCATAACTGATGTGCAGTAAAATGGAAATAAAGGACATTTCATTTTGTCTACATTTTGAATTACTGAAACTTTTTGGGTGATGTTGAGTTAATGAAATACATTGAAGTAGAACCAGTCATTAAAACCTTTTTTGTTAATTTTGTTGCTGGCCAATATGTATACCTTTTATGACTACATGTTGTACATTTGTCTTTGTACAACAACCCCAGGATTACTTGAGTGCAGCAGCAGTCAGCTTAGAGGATCGTTGTGGTTTCAGGTCCAGTCTGTTAAGAGTGATGCAGCTTAAGACACAGAAGACAATGGAGGGAAAGGGTTCTGTTTACTGACCACCAGTTTCTGGTGCTGGTGTGAGATGTACCCTTTAATGTGACCCTGAGTGAGAAAGAACAATTGTAAATATGGGGAACTAAATACAAATATGTAGATAATAAATAAATATGGAACTAAATATGTAGCATTAAATGTGGTGTGTATGTTAATGAGTACAATACAAAAACCTAAAAAGCTAAAAGCCAGTATTACGTCATTAAGATTCCACAGTAATTATGGACTTAAAGCTGAGTGTACCTGCTATAATTCAACATTTTACCCATTGAGATTGAAATGATACCATAGGAATTTGTGTACTTTCCCATGCACCACTGTTGGCACTGTGTTTACTTTTTGTGTCAGTAAGTCCAAGGTGTGTGCACATCTCACCATGTATATGAGATTGGCCAGGATGCACTGAACTTCATCAATGTCGACTTCCTCCACCTGCATCATCTTTAGTGCCACCAGGAATGCATCTAGAGGGAGCTGGTGTGTCTTTAGCAGAAGATACCTAGTGAGAAAATTTGCAAGACCAGAATAATTTTACAAAAATCTGTTAATTAGTCCTCATACTTACTTTGTTTTTCATACATGGAATCAGCCACATAACACTGTAATGTTCGGTGATTTGTCAAAGACAATTCTATAAAGTCTACTTACACTTTTTTGAAAAGGTTCCTGTAGGTGATGATCTTCAGCTTCTCGAGGATGAGGAAGATCCCACAACGAATGAAGAACGTCTCGTGCTTGGCAAGAGCCTCGTTCAATAACAAGAGGTTGCCTTCACTAGAAGATACAAATAAAGCTGATGGTCTCCTATGGTACTGTGATTTATCAACTGCTAATTTCAAATGTAGAAAGATATCAGACCTCACTGCCTTGGTCACATCAGAAAACTGCATTAGATCATACTTCCTGAGCAGCTGGTTTGTTGGCATGTGGCCCTGGAAAAAAAAAAGTCAGGCCTATATTAAGCACCAACAGCAACTCAGTCAAAGACGATTTTCCAGTAAACTCCCGCTTAATCAGTCTTCAGTAGTCGCAACTTCAGTCTCTCTTATTTCTGAGAACTGAACTAATAATTGTTAGCGGAAACTGCAGATATCCTCTGCATTTTTTTTTTTGCTTTTGTGACGTCCGGGCCTCGTCCACCACGCCCCCTCGTTCTCGTGCTGGTTGTTTTTGTTTGGGCGCAGGGGTTAACAAGGCAATCAGACGCACCTGAACGGAATGAGCCTCCGCTGCTCAGTGTCCCAAACATAAACAACCAGCACGAGGGGGTGTGGCGGACGAGGCCCGGACGTCACAGTCACCTGTACTCAGAGGCGGGAGGTTAGAAAATAGCCAATACGACAACATTATTTATTTCTCCTTGCTGCTGATTGGCTGCTGCGCTGTGACACATCTCTGGCAGCTGCAGTCCAGAATTTCCCCCAGTGGAGCGTCTCGAGTGTTCTTGTGTTTTTCGTTTTATTCTACTTAAAGCCCTGTATTTTTATTACTGTAAATTAAATTTATTTAATACTGTATTTACCCTGCGCATACCAAAGAAAACACGCGTGCATGAATTACAGTACAGTCAATACAGGAGTAATATCGGTATTTTACATTCTAGCACTGCAACAGCAGTTGAGTGTAAACTGTACGGGTTATGTATTAAGCTTTTTTAAGAGTTTAAAATGAAATTAAAGTGTTTTGGGAGCAAATTTGGTGGCATATTTAGGGTTTTGAACTATAAAAATAGGCATTTGTAGGGTTGTTTTTCACTATACAGGGGTGCTCTTGGAATGTAACCCCTGCGATAAGTCTTTTGTTTCCACATATACAAACTTTATGTAATATGAATGATACGACAGAATAATGGCTCCATCACTGGCCATTCATAAATATGTAGTTTTCACACCAAAATCGTACAGCAGGCCTACACAGGAAATCCACACTGGTAGCAACAAGGTTCTTCAGACCTTACACAATCTTGTGTTGTCATTTTGTGTGAATGAGTTAAACACATGCATTTGTTAACTCTATGAAGTTGTCTTGCTTTTGATTGGGCAAAGATCTATACCTAGTGGTGGTAGTAGGCTAATGGTTAAAACAGTTGCCTGTGAACCCGATGACCACAAAGTTACAGGTTCAAACGCCCCCACTCTCTACCATTGTGTTTTTGAGCAAGACACTTAACTTTCAGTTGCTCCAGGGGGACTGTCCCTGTAACTAATGATTGTAAGTTGCTCTAGATAAGGGCGCCTGCCAAATGCCACTTTACCTTTACCTACAAGAAAACAGTGTAACTAGTTTTTGTTTAATCATGCCATAAATTACAATGTTCATTAAGTAAACTGTGTAGTATCTTATACTAATATTCAAGATACAAAATGAGCATCATAAGAATAAATCAGATGGATCCTAGTAGTGACGAAGTGAGCAACGGATGTTAATGCCACTCTACTCGCACACTCTTGTGTATGTAATGCATGCTAACAAAAAAGGCATTTGTCCTGTATTGGACATACAGACACATGAATCACATAGTGATCACGTAGGTATGAGAGCATGTACGTATGGCTTACTAGCAGCATCTTGACTGGCAGAAGGTAGATGAGGATGAGTCGCTTGTTCCTCTGGCAGGAGCGATGGCTGTGCTGGAAGGAGAAGGACAGGTACTCCTCCGCTGAGAGGACACAGAGACACATGGTAAATATGTTTTACTAGATAGAATATCTGCAAGAGTGTCTGCACTTGATATGATAAGAAGCGCAATTTGTGATTCTAACCCAGTTTGAAGTTGCTGTCGAACATGGCCTTGCGGCCCACATAGTATTTGTAGGTCACTCTCTGAGCCATGCTGTAGTCGTCCTTCAGGTTGGAGCTGTCAATGGCCCGGATGAGAGGCTTGCAGAGGTGTAGCTTATTGATCTGGTGAAGAAAACATTGGTTTCTTCTGTTAATGCCACAAAGCATTATTTTATTTGGAAGTGGTGATTCAATTACATGGATTTTTGAATTTTAGAAATAGGCCTTCTCACTGAGATACACTGGAACGGGAGTCCAATTCTGCATTAGTAAAATACTGAATCTGCCCTATTCAGGGGTTTTTAATAGTAGTAATTAATAACAGTAAGGTGAATTACTTTAAGCAAAGAGTCAAATCACAGGAAAAGTGAGATACAAGTGTGACTCAGAGTTTGATGAAATGCTTATCAAATTTCGCATTACCCCAGATCCATCTAATTAGCTAAGACTTAAGAAGATAAGTAATGGCAGCTTTTTAGCAATTAGTAATACTAGATTTAAATCATGTGGTTTCTGACACCGTTTCACATACTTATATACAAAAAACGAACAAAATGTATTACGACCATGATTTTATACGTGTTTGATGATTTAGGCATGCAGATTGTGGCACATGAGCCTTGTATCTCCAAGACTAAAAAAGGAAACACCAAACATGTTAACTGCTTCTTAGGGGGAAACACTGGGAAACTAAACTCCCTTTACAAATATGACAGCGTGCTGCAGTGGAATTTGAAAAATTTTGTATGATTTAGCGGCACATTCAGGTCAGCGTGATGGCACTAAACTTACATATTTATTTCAATCGTTTAATTTTCAATAATCAATAATTTTTTTCAATAATTAAATGACCAAAGTAATTGTATTAGTCAGACCTCATCATAGACACTGACAGATATTTACAGCACTTGCATAACAATATATAACTCTAACCTTAAAATAGATCTTGAACAGCTGGTTTATAAGGAACAACATCCCCCACTTCTTGGAATCATCGATACCAGCGCGGCTGTTGATGACAAAAATCAAAAGAGATGTAAGAGTACACCATTAATGTAATACTGCTACATCATGCCTTACACGTAAAAATACTTAGAATGTATCTTGACTAAAGACTTTATTCATATTATGTAAAAGCATTAAAATGTTAAAATAACTTTTAATGTGGAACATCTAACATCACAATGCTCACAGAAGACCTTGGAAATGTGACTTGTTAGCACCCTTATTTAGATATTGCGGCCTCTGCGATATTAGTATTCCCAAGGCTATAACAAATAAAGGGCTCGTATTCCAACCTCTCTTTATAGTTAAACAGTTACTGTGATGTTACTGTAAGACAAAAAATGCAAATGAGCTCTGTTTTGATTGCTTGCCCTGTTTTGTGTCTCATTAAAAAAGTACTCCAGACTGAAACGTCAATGCGAATGGATAGATCTGAAACACTATGGACTGAAAAGCACTGAATTCATAGTGGGCTGTTTTCTTAGCTTAGTTTCCTCATATTAAGTGAGTTCTGTATGGGCTGGAACATAAACAGAATGTTACGAAAACCTAACATGGCTCAAAACACTTTCACTTAAAAGTTTTTCCTGTAACGTATACACTGCATGTCAATGCATGTTTGTGTACTAACTTGTCACTGGCACACACTCGAAAGCAGCTCATCAGTTGCTCTGCTGCTTTCTCCAGCATGTCTCCCAGCTTCCCCTTGCCCTTCTTCTGTAGCTGCTGCTCCGCCTGCCCACACAAACAATAATGTCTCAGGCACAGCAACGAAACCACAGCAGCTGGACATCCACAAAAAGCACATCATAACTACAAAAAAGCAGACAGCAGTGATGGTCTAATATCATCTGATAGGTAAATAACTATACTGTAGCCTGAACCTCCGTAGCCCTTTCCTATTTTCAATCACAGGAAAGTTTTATCCAAGTCTCATATGTGGGTGTGTCATCCATTTTTCATCCACGAACGGAACAATGCTAACGTCATAATAACTATAATAAGTACACACACGCACACTTCTTGTTTTTTTGTTTTTGCCGTGACGTAGAGCGATGCTACCCCAACATTAAAAATGCTTTCCGCACCCATGCTTTAGAAGCTAAAGTTTAGATGATGGTTTAACGAATATCGCTAAAATTTTGTCTAGGACTAAACAGCAAAGCCAGTGAAGATTCATTAAATGGATTTGAGGAAATAGCCCTAGACATGTCAAAATGCAATTTGGACAAACATATAGATATCTATTGTTCGATCATGATATGCACTGCAGAACCTCAGAGTCTGCAATCTTATGTGGAATCTCACACCACATGACTAAACTCATATCCTGTGAGGTCATGATGTGGACACTGCTAGAGAAATCCACCACTCAGCAACTTTTCTCTTTCCGCTAATGCAAATCACTCAACGCACACCCATGACTGCCCCCACACCACAAACTGCGAAACAGAATTACTTTTATTTTCCACTTTAGGAAGGAAAAGAGCTTGCTTTAACTAATCATACAGTTGTCAACATCACCATATTAAGAAATAACGGGCCGGATTCATTAAACAAACCAGTGACAGCGATAAGTCACAAGTAACATGTAGTACAGTCGCTCCTTATTGCTGCACACAGATGGTATTTGTTCAGCAGAATAATCTGCAAATACGGATGCTTCACTTACTTAATTTCACTTGCCAGGTTGCTACTTTCTGCAGTGCGGCACATTCAGTAAACCGAAATGATCATCAAGAATCTAAAAAAACTGAATGCATTAGTGTTTATCCTAATTTAAAGTAGTCTAGTTTGTGAGGCACCATGAGCAGTAACACCACTGGCCAGAAATGGAACAGGCTAAACCTCACCAACTCCACCCACAGCTTACATTGTTGGCGAATATTCGCAGGTCAAGGGTCACAGCAAACATCACAGGCAAAGCCCTAAAACAAAATCACATTAACTTCATGAAAACACTGCTTGTTATCAATGCATCTTTGATTCGAAAGCAAATATGTATCAATGCCAGTAGAATCTTACCAGTTCTCTTCTTTGTGAGCTTGAAAAGCTTTCAAAAATGACGTATGATGTTAAGGTGGAAAAAAGAAGTTTGGGTGTGTCTTGAATGATCATCAAAGTGTCAAACTTTCATTTTTACTTCAGAAAGTCGACAGAACTTTTAACAATCGGCTTTTAATTTGAAATGCACGTCACTCTTCGCTTATACTACAAGACCTTGGTAGCTTGACACTAAATGGTAACATGTTGGTCTGCAAACAAAAAAACGAATAAAAAGATGTACACTGCTGTTTACCACAAGTGGTTCAAAACAAAACCATCACACAAACTATAGACATACATATACATAGATTTAACTGCAGCTTCCACTTTTGTCACTGTTCCTATTGAAAGACAGAAGAGTTGAGCAGTCTTTGTGACAGAAGGTCCTGCCATCCGCCCCCAAATAATGAACACTCTTTTTGACTTGGGTCTTTTGCTCTTGGCATTCTCATCCAAAATCTAGGTGAACTGGGCCTGCCCACCACTTTCATACAGGTCACAGAGCATGACTGGACATTAGCTGTTTAAGTTTACCATGCAGTTCACCTGTCTGGAAGCATCTGCACTTGTTACACTAATCCAATCATTTATTCAGGTTTGCCCTTTAATTGTCACCTGCCTATATATTAATTATGGTATTTCTTACATTGCAGACAGAGGAGTGGAACAGTCACCACAACGTATTTTGTCTGATGAGGTATTAGCAAATGAAAGTATGACGCGTCACATAGATTTAAATTATACTTTAGTGTGCAAGGCAGTGGGCGAGATCCACAGTTCATACAGTATTCATGTATGTAGCTGACAGTCAAGTGGCCATTAATAGGAATAATGTTACAAAATATTTACAATGTACTGCAAATATTTAGTCAAACCTCTTCCCAGAGGTCCATTTCCTGCAGAGTAACGACTAGCATCTAATGTTCCCTTACGTAACACTAAAGAACAGTATGAAGCCAATCAAATATCTGAGTACATTAATTAGGTTTAGTATGTGTAGCAGATTAGGGTTGGAAATAGGCTCTACAGAAAAGAAGATCTCTATAAATGAAACATTTTGAGCCTTTTTGTCCCAATAGGTCTCATCATCATTTTATGCTCTCCAACTGGTTAGAAAGGCTGAATCAAAGTGTTTTATGATCCACAGCAGAGCCCATAATCACTGGCCAAAGTAGCAAAAATTAAGATACAAACAATACTACAGTAACACTGACTCAAACAGCTGTAATAATCAAAATGTGCATCTCTAATGTACAGCCACTGACAGTCTTACAGTAAAATTAATACTGGATGAATCAATACTGTAACTGCAAAAAGTAAATTCTAATCAAGACTGCCAATTGCATGTAGTAACATGTAATATTATGCAGCTCTAGCTGTTTGCTCTCCCAATGTCTCTTTCACTCTCCCTCATTCTCATTTTTAATGGACCAGAACAATAGGCTGGCATGTATATACCAGGGTGCACCACCAAACAATGAAGTACAAAATGAAAGCATCGAAGCTTAGGCTTATGCTTATTTGTAAACTAAATAAGAAGTCTTAAAAACAGCTTTTGCAATTAATTCATACTTACAATCCTCTCACAACAGGGCCACCCTTTGATCACTCATTTAATGCGCAGCAGACTATTAATCATCATTATAAAAGGATATTGTACCACCACTGTCTGGTATTTGTATGCCTCTACAAAGTCGTGGTTGGCCACAGCATAAGTGCATCTGCAAAGACAGAAGAGAAAAAAGGGGATTGTGAAAGATGAATGCCTTTGAAAGAATAAAATTATTTTTTAAGACTGAAAGACTCTCCAAAAACACACGGTTCCCAAAAAAAACAAAAAAAACAAAAGTGTCAGCCCATGGCCAGTTTACCTCAAGTGTGCAGCAACCATCTCATCATATGGAGGTTCCAGAACCTGCTGACACTTGTCCTCTGGACTGGGAAGCTGCAAGCAAACGTAAGAGTGAGTAACACAGTTTTTTTTTTTTCTGGGGGGGTTTGATGTTCAAAAAATTGCTTGTATAAATATGACATCTTAAAAACGGACAACTGCTGAGACCTTAAGTCTTCTGATAATTGAATCTTAAATAGATGGTTCAAAATTGTAATAATTGCCATTTCCCTCCCTTACCTCAAACATAGCCTAGACAAGTTTACTTGTGTGGTTTGAGGTGGTGGATACTACTGTTTAACTATATGATATATCTTTTGTCCATTGGTGTAGATAATGGTGACAAAACCCCCTTAAGTCTGTCTACTTATGATTACTTGACAAAGAGATGGAATCTGGAGAAAAGTCCAGTGTGGCTGCAAATTTTCATTCCAACAAAGAACATGTCAGCTTTCTAAATTCTGATACCAATTGATTAAACAAGTGAAAGCACTTGAGCTCCCCCTTGTTTCGAATGAAAACCTGAAGCCACACTGGCCGTGTGTATAAGACTACATGCTTGATTTGGGCAAACAGTTTCAATGATCTGGTGATCATTGATCGGTGGGTCTCAGCTTCCATTCAAATCAAACTGAATCAGATATCAAGTAACATGGGTAAAATATTTTGGCAAGAAACATTTCATCATTGTGATGTGATTGGGTTGTAAAAGACAGGCATTCAATGTTTGTTGAAGGCTTGATTTTAATGTGCATGATTTTATGTAAATTGTACTTCTTTATTTAGGCAAGGCAAAGTACCTGTTACTAGGGTAGCCTTTTACTATGGACTATGTAACCCTTTCACCATTATGATTTGAGCGCGAGAGGACAGGTAAGACATCATCTTACCTGTAACCGTGGATTGGCAACATGCGGGTGTTTGAATGAGAGCAGTTCTGCACAGAAGACCCCATCCCTTGTGTCTATGGCCTCCAGTACCTGCAGAAAGAGTGCTTCTACTAAGCCCAACATACAGCTTCTATGGCACAGAGATCAATCATATTACCTGTTAAGGGTGGACCAAACACTGCTTGATTCCTACCTCTGTGATACTGATATTTATCATCATAAACCTGAATAAAATGTGGTAAGCTTCCTGACTAAAATGCAAATGTGTTAAGCAACAGTCAGTGTGGACGTTTGGAACAAAACAAAGTGTGCACAAGTAATTTTAGGTCAAAACAAATGCATCTAAAATTGTCACAATAATTTCCTCCCAATTTGCTGATCTTTCAAGACTGGTTATTGCCCAAGCCCAGTTACAAAAACGCTGTCTAGTGTTTTATGATAGTTTTGAGATTTGGCTTCAAAACATACTGAATCCATTCACTACTGGACACACTACATTACTTGTGAAAACTCAGCAGACACATGTCAGTTCACTAGTTAGCTGGAACAGTTAATAATACTGACTATACTAACTAACATTACAGAAAGCAGCCCCTGGTTTGTATCACCACTACTATGAAATATTCAGGGTTAATATACTGTATATCTCCAATGCACCATTCACACTAAGTCACTTAAAATCAATATGTTTGTCTATGGCTGAATTATGCAGAAGGGGAAGTGGAAGTAAAACACACATTAAGGTGCACATATTGTTGACACAGGCACAGACAGCTGAACAACCTCTACAGGAAAACACGGCTAATGGAATGGGGTGCTTTGGCCACACCTTGGCCTCCAGAATCAGTCAAGCTGCAGACAGAAAGGTATAATATGTCTGGGATGAAATAAAGTAAAGTGGCCCCTTATAGTCACGTGTGAACACACCACAGCACACTGTGTGAACAATGAGAAATTGTTTCACTGCTTTCAACTTTTTCACCAAGTAAAGCGGTGGGCTGCCACCAACGAGGGGCGCCCGGGGAGCAGTGTGGACGATATCTTGCTCAAGGGTACCTCACTGGTGCCGCTAGCAGCCCTGGGATTCGAACCCACACTCTTCTGATCATTGGTGCAACTCCCTAACCGCCAGGACACCAGCTGCCTATTGGCGTGTTATTTGTTGTTGTTATTATTATTATTATTAGTTAAACGTTTGTTATCCAAACATTGATTTCAAACAAAACGATGGATGAGCACAAGGATACACAGTTTAGAAAATACAGTGTACCTCCCACATTAAAACAGCTGGTTGTTTCTGTGGGGCTGTGCTGGTCTGTTCAGAAAGAACTCACCTGCTGGAGGTACTGGTTGATGGTGATGTGAGCCATGCTGATCACTTGAACTGGATCTGAAACAAAACACAACAGCTGCTAGTAGTTCATGTGCTTTTAGGGACGTCCCTTCACAATAAATCGGCGTAGAGATTTCATATCATTACCCAATCTCTAAAATGACCTTTTTATCTTTAAATGATGACAGAATTAGTACATATTAAAGGTTTTTTTTTTTATCTCACGCTGTGTTGAGGGCTAAAGTCAGTTAGCTCAGTTAGCAGACCTGCTGCTAGCTGTTTCTGCTCTCCACCAATGAACAAAATAGCCCAAAGTGGGTAGCTTAAGACGTCAAGTAAATATATAGTGAAGTTCTACAAGAAATAAAGACAATTTTTTAAATATATGTACCTTTAAAGGCTCATCCCAGTCTTTAGCGGCAGAAAATTTAAACCCAGTTTCAGAAAAGTGAGCCTCCATCAGCAACTCATGCTGCATTCGGAAACGCACATTCGCTGTTCCAAGACAGCCGAATCTTAGTTTCAGAATCAAATCTCTTTTTTGGGACATCACAGATGGTATAGCCTCAGTGTTGATAATAACAACAACAATAACAACAACAACAACAATAATATAATAATAATAACAATAATAATAACAATAATAACAACAACAATAATAATAACAATAATAATAATAATAATAATAACAATAATAATAATAATATAATAATAATAATAATAATAATAATGTATCATTATAATAATGTAATTTTGGTCCATTCATTATGAAAGGGCAGCTGTTTTATTGTTTTAAATAATGTAAAAAAAAGAAAAAAAAGAAAAACAAGATAAAAGATCATAAAGAAAAACATCATAAAATATTAACAAAATATAAACTGAAGCATGGTAGGGATAAGAAGAGAAAAAAAACTGGTGTGAAACCCTGCTCTCATGAAGCATGAAATGGTGTTTGACTATTTTTTGACACGTCTGCTTCACAAAGTATAATAGGCCTGGTTGTGCGCAACATGAGTGAACTCCTTTTTTATAAAAACTCCTATACGTTGGTCTAAACATTCAAAACTGATATACACACAATTAACAGCCAAAACCTCCCTTTGTTTCATTTCAGTGTAGTTTATTACTTCAAACTCTTAAAAATATCAGCTGGCATCTCAACCTTCTTGGTTGTCATAGTCTCTTAATATAAAACCTGAAATTTCTCCTTGGCCCAAGCCCCCGGTGAGCAAGCCCATGGCAACAGTGGCAAGGAAAAACTCCCTCTGAGAATCTAAGGACGACCTGAGGAAGAAACCTTGAGAGGAAACAAGACTCACTGGGGGAGTCAGTCCTCCTCTGACTGGCCAAGTGATCCAGCTTTTGTTAAAATTGTGCTTCTGGTTCAGTAATGATTACAGATGAATTGTTGGGACTCTCCAGGGCTCCGAGACCGAATGTGTGTACAGGAGCTGTGGAGCTGAGAGAGGACAGCAGAGCGATCCACACACTGCACAGTTTCTCGTAGAATAACAAATCAGCTGTTCCCCGCCTCTGCCTCAACACTCGCTCCTCCGTTGTAAAAGTGACTTTCTCATCATTACATGACAGCCAGCAAGAATTCGACTGACTGTAGCAGTCACTCGTATAGTGTCCTGAGAGGGAGGAAGAGAGAGAGAGAGAGAAAAAATTTGTCCATTAATGTGTATTACAAAACTTGAAAGAAACTTTATAAATCATAGTCCCCTGTTAATTATAACAGATTATCAGAACACATATTAATATCTGTGTGTGTGTGTATGTGTGTGTGTGAGAGAGAGAGAGAGAGAGAGAGAGAGAGACAGAGAGAGAGTGCTTACCAGAACTGATGGTGGCTCCAGTGTGGTTCAGCAAATTGATTAGTGAATAACTGAAGAGAGTCACCCTAAAAAAGAGACAACACATAATGAAGACCTCATCAAGAGTGTATGTATCTTTTTCTTCTTTACTTCTTTCTCTTCAGTTCATTACGTCTGTCTCATTCCCTACCCCTCACTCTACCATACTTTTCTCTTTCTCTCTATCTCTCCCCCACTTTCTCTTTCTCTCTCTCTCTCTCTCTCTCTCTCTCTGTCTCTCTCTCTTCTCTCTCTCTCTCTTCCTCACCTGTTCATTTCTCTCTGTCCTTCTCTCCTCAGTGTTTTGTTGCCCTATGTAAACAGGAAAGGCCCACAGAGATAGATTAGCTCTGAATGAGTGTGATGTCCAGCTCTGTAGCAGCAGTGTGGATTTTAATTACACTGAGTGAAATGTGCTGGATGTTGCAGTCGTGATGTACCGTTTGTAGGTGTGTCCGAGTAAACGGGCTGAGTGGGAGCGGCCTCCTGCTTGTGGAGGTCTTCTGTCGCCTCTGGAGGAAAACTGTAAGACACAAGAGACCTGAACCTCAAAACAATTCTGTATTTGTGAGAGAAAGAGAGAGAGATCTCACCTCTGCTCTGGAAGGGTCAGCTGTAATTTGGCGTCTATATTGAG
>JBBPCX010000088.1:20514363-20537635 GCA_037974365.1 Hydrocynus forskahlii | reverse complement strand
TTCCTTGTGGATTTAAACAATGATTGAATATTGTTGCGGAGGATGAGAAAATTGGTGGTGGACAAAGTTCTTTTGCTTCAAATTTCCAATTTTACAAATAAATACTAAATATCACATGTTTATTTATTGTAACTATGTGTAGTATGACATGCACTGAAGCTTTAAAGTTTTTATTTTTCTTAAATATTAAAATTTCTATTTCAAAGAACCCAAATACAGTAATGGACACGTTGCGGTAATGAGAATTAGATGTGAAAAAAGTAACAAAAATATTTTAATGATGCTCACTTTAAATTATATGCAACATAACCTATGATGACATGTTTATAAATGTATCATTAGCATTTTGATAGCATTTACTTTGTTCATCAAGATGCTTCATGCCACCTTGTAAGTCTGATTTCGTGAGAACCACCCAGTGGTCTGGTCTTGGGAAGTGTGAGTTTGTGGAGACACCAGGTGCAGGAGCGCAGAAGACATGCCTCGCTTATCTGTGTTGTCATTCGACTGCATTATGGTAGTAATCCTGAACCTTCTGAGTAGTTGTTTGAATGTATGTAGGTTTTTTGTCATTAAGCCTCCTCTTCCGCAGTGTGATACATGTTACGCCAAGTTGCTTTGTCTGGTGAATTAGCCGATATTTTTTTAGAACCTTGCCTGACAGTCAAGTTCTTGTTCTTGCAGGCAGGCTTGTTTTGTTTTAATTCATGAATGAGTGCGTTGTGGAACAGCAGAGTTTTCTATATGAAGGGGTTTTTGAGTTTGCTTCCCCGCAGCAGCTGCTGTTTTTTTTTTGTTTTGTTTTTTTTTTCCTCTGTGGTTCCTGTGGGGTTTTTTTCCTAGCTTGTTCTCGTGACCAACGCTTTTTCATTTTGTTCCTATACTTTGTTACCTCTGTTTTCTTTCTTTCCCTTTCTCCTGCTATGGCCTGCCTACTTCGAGCTGGCTCGCGTACGGCCTGATCCACAGGACTGTCTGGGGGAGTTTCTGGGTGATCTGAGCCCTTTCTCTTACGTTCTCTTGATACCTGTTGTCTACGTTTCCAAGCCTCTCTCTGACTTCTGTTTTCCCTTTCATTCAAGTCATTGATATGTTTTATTTTCCCATCCTCCACCCTTTTTCCTTCTTTGCCTATCTATTCGGGGGTATTCCTCCTTTAACTCTGCCTCACTGTGTATTTTTTCTGTCCGCTTCCTTTGATATTCCCTGTTTCTTCTCTTCCACTGACAGCTGCTGCCTAGCCATAACTTCCTAAAATACATAAAGTTGAATTTAATGACTATGGAATTGGGGGCAATGTTGTGAATGTTGGATTTGGTTAAATATTGTATATATTATTGTATACTATGTGTTATGTAGGTAGGTAGTAGCTGCACTTTGTACATCCCAAATGGCGTAAACCAAATGAACATGGCATAATAATGAATTGAGAGAGAGAGGGAAGGCACACCTCATCCCCTAGGGTTGGACGATATGGAAGAAAAAGGACTTCTACTTCCGCCACCTTGAGTGTGTGGTCGACATTTCCAGTTCGTGGCATTGTTATTTTGATTGCGGAAGATGGCATATTTTTTACCCGTTGTCTACAAGGCCTCCGGAAAATTGACATGAATGACGTCCACAGGATTGTCGACCACTGTTCATCTGCACCCGGTTGCAAGCGTGAAAAACTGTATACATCAAGTTACATCCACAACTTTGAAGGTGAGTAGCGGCGATAGCTAATGTTACTTCAGCTGTTAGCAGCTAGCTCAGCTGTTAACGTTAGACAGCAGCAAAGTATATTACTAATATCAAATCGCAACAATGTTACGACATACTTCATTAGTGTTAATAAATACCTTATGTTGGTATGATTATCAACTAGTTGTGTGTATTTTAATTTGGTTTTGTATTTCCCCTCTGTGTCCAAGAAAGATCCATTGATGGGTGTAGCATGTGTGAGGGCGTTATGTAGCGTGATTTTTCATTCATCACTGTTAATAGGGTACTAGACATCAGCTTTCTGCAATTCAAAACACCTTAATTATGACTTACCTGGTATAAAATCGGATGTCCTCGTCCAATCTTGCAAAGCACCTGAGTCCAAAACAACTCGACAGCTGGAGAGCCTGTATTTGTAGTTCGAGCTACTTTACTTTCTCACGAAGTGTATCATTTCCCTCAGCCAACTGATCTACGAACCTTGCTGTTGTACGAGTGAAACACTAATCATGATCTGGTGCCAGGGTAGCCATCTCCATCTCTTCCTCTGAGTTGATGTCATGAACAGAAACGGCCCCTTTCTTCAACCTTCTCAATTTCCCCGGTTTGTTTATAAAATCGTCCTTTTTTTAAATGCCTGCTGCAAACACAACTCATCTTGTTTGGGGAGAAGTCACCCCGCCGTACTTTGACCTTCCATTTGGCTCTCGCCAACGCATCCTTTGGGAAAGCCATGAAAGCATATAATACTATTGAATGACCACAAAGTAATAGTAAATATTGTTCAAAACTCACTGTTTGTAGTTTTTAATACATATTACAATGTACTCTTTCATGTGGTAAAGATATTATTCAATTCAATGATTACTTTTTGTTGTTTTAATCAAGTTGAAATTGTTATCCCCTATCCGAGCACAATTGATTTTGTAGGCAGTGGGCTAGCATATAATCATTAAATTAATAAAAATTAATAGTAAGCCTATAAAAGAACCTTACATATGTGCAAATGACCCCCTGATTACAACCTTGATTATTTTTTATCATGAAAATGTTTTTGGTTTCCAACAGAATGAGCACTTTTCTTAGTGGGACATATTTTTGACAAAGTTTCAAGAATCATGGTTATATTACTTTGTCCAGTTACGTTTGAGTCTCTGAAAGTGAAGGGAGAAAAGTGGATGTAATTTCTTAAAGCGTAAAGCATAAAATTACAAAAACTGCATCAATGTCCAAATTCTCCTCCCACTTTCTCACACACACTCACATGGTTTGCTGAGACTGCCCTGCTTGAGTAGATCCTGCCTCAGCCATACAGTGGTAGACTGCATAGACAGTGGAAATCTATGTTTATTGTAATACTGATGAGTGCAGTGTGTCCTTTTCCATTAAAGGTGTGTGTGTGTTTTCAGAGCGCTGGAATATTTCCACTCACACAAATGTGCAGTGTGGAGGTTACAGTGAGTCAGGTTTTTAACTTCACAAGTGAGGAAACTCAGAATCAGAGCACAAGGTTTAAACTGTGTCTCCAGACTAAAAGCGTCTCCTCCACTTTCGGCTACTCCCGATTAGGAGTCGCCGCAGTGGATCAAACGTCTTGTTTCCTTCCACCCTCTTCATTTTCCTCTCTCACACCAACTGCCTGCCTGTCCTCCCTCACCACAACCATGAATCTCCTACTAGTCCTTCCTCTTCTCCTCTTCCCTGCAGCACCATCCTCAGCATCCTTTTCCCAAGATACTCAGAGTCTCTCCTCAGTCTCTCCATCGTTCTTGTCCCAATTATCATGTCAAAAATGACTGAAATGAGTAGTCTTCATTCTAAAGTGCTGTCTTTAACTCAACGTTTTTATTCTGTGGTCACAGATTTGCTGGTATAAATGGTCTCTCCGTATATTCTAGTTGGTCTTGACTGAGTCCACCTGAGTTTAAAAATAGTGTTTCCACAAGTAATACACAATATTGACAAAAGTACTGGGACACATCAATTTGGATGAGGCCCCTTACTTCCAGTGAAGGGCAATCTTAATGCTTTACCATATCAAGACAAGAACCCAACTTTGTGGACACAGTTTGGGGAAGACCCTTTCCTATCCCAGCATGACTGTGCCCCAGTGCACAAAGCAAGCTCCATAAAGACATGGACGGATGAGTTTGGTGTGGAAGAACTTGACTGGCCCGCACAGAACCCTGACCTCAACCTCTTCCAACACCTTTAAGATGAACTGGAACAGAGATTGCGAGCCAGGCCTTCTCGTCCAACATCAGTGCCTGACCTTATAAATAATCCACATAATGAATGGACGTAAATTTCCCACAGAAACTTCAAAGTCTTGTGGAAAGCCTTCCAAGAATAGTGGAAGCTGTTATAGCTGCAAAGGGGGAACTGACTCCATATTAAAAACTAAGAATTTGAATACAATGAAGTCTCTGTTGGTGTAATTGTTACTTTTGTCCATATAGTGTAGATTTCAGCACAGGTAGTTCTCATTAAGATCATTCAGTCAAAAATGACTGAAATGAGTAGTCTCCAGTCTAAAGTATTGTCTTGGACTCGTGACGTTTTTCTAATTTTTCTCATTCTAATTTTGTCAGTCTTGGTCTCAGCTCTGTCCTACTCAGTCTTGACTTGGACCTGAACCTCTCCTCAGACCTCTTTAAAACTGCCACCTTAAAAAAAAAAAGCTGAACATAGACATGTAGTGAAAAAGAATTCATACATTTCAGCATTTCTTGTTCAGAGAAGAAATAAAGGCGTATAAATTCTAGCAGATTCTGGCAAGGAGTGTTTGCTTTCTTTATGAATGTGTTTATTTTATTTTTTTTTTATTTCTTGAACTTTTTACTAATGCACTTTATCATTTTTATTTTGTTATTAAATATGAACATATGCAGTGTTTATTTCATGTTTAAATTTATGGTTTAAAGTGATGATCTGAAATTAAAGATAACATGTTATACACATGCTCTTGTCCATCTGCATTTCCTGGGAAAAGTCCTAGAGGACAATCTGCACCTTTCCAACCACACATTTAAAAAAGTAAATAGCTCAAAATAAATTTTAAATAAGTTACTTTTTACTTGTATTTGTATGGATCTTTATACAAGTAACATTTTTTTTCTTTAAATTTTACTATAGTAACAGTGCCTTTAATTGAAGGAAATAATGAGTGTCTTTAACAGCTCTGGAGCCAGTAAACAAACACACACACACACACACACACACACACACACACACACACACACACACACCACTAAACCGTTTATGTACTCTCACACCCACACACACACACCAACCCTTTTTATGTCCTTGTGCTGGGAGTTTTGGAGTTTATAGTGTTTCTTTTTGCCATTGACATTATTAAGGACTGTCATTTATGACTAATATGATTATTGATATTTCTAACTTTATTATCAGTCATATCATTCACTACGTCTTTGTATTCTGTTATTAGTTGTAGTTTAACTTGTTCATTATTGTTGAATATGTATGTTAGTGTTGTAGAACAAACACACACAGCCAGCAGGGTGTGTGCCAGCTCCACAGCAGTGTTAAACAGAGATGTGCATGAACATGTAAAATATGACATCTGTAAAAAGTATTGATGCTTTTATGTCCAATATTTTTGTTTTATGTTGTAGATACATAGATACATATTCTTATTAATAACACAATACGCTGATTTACATATTTTTACATTAGTAACATCTGCACACACACACACACACACACACGTCATTTCATACTCCAATATTACTACCACAAGATTATTTGATGTTTTATGAAATAAAGTCGCTCCACAGTAATGTCTGACTTTATTCAGTGGGTTCTTGTGTCTGAACACGTGTGCTAAACTTCTGCTCCAGGAGGTGAATTTATTTTTCATATTTTTCCATGGTCCCATTTAATTTGATCCCATTCAAATTCACTGTTTCGTTTATTCATTCATTGATTCATTTAATTGGAGCCCAGTTCTCATAGCAGATGGACTCTCCACTCAGCCAGAGCCAGAGGTCGAGGGTCCAGGTGTGACTCAAACCCATCCACACGTACAGTGGAGGCTTTCTGCGCCGCCTCCTTTGCCCAGAGCTGAATTTCCTCAGAGTGAGCGGAGACCAGGTCCACATGCTCCACCCTGCGGTATCTCAGAGCTTCTCTCCAGGTCTTCTGTAAACACTCAACACACACCAGTACATTTATACTGGAAGGAGGTTAAACCACTATTTAGTGAAAGTGGGAATGGACAAGAGAGCATGTTTGTGTGTGTGTATTTTCATAAACATCTTTATATATTTAATATGAATGTTTTCTTACTCATATAAATGACATACATTATACTCATATAATTGATTTATTAATATATATTGTACATTAGTAACACACACAGACATTCATGTATGTCATATTATACACGAATATTACTGCCACATCGTGTTAGATACAACATAGTAATTTTTGAGTCTGTTATCACGGTTTAAGTGCTAAAGAAGACCTAAATATAGAGTGATTCATGTCTTATGCCATTTGTTATAAATATGTGACTCATTTTAAAGAAAACATGAGTAAATGAATCATAGGGACAGAAAAGTAATTGGATAACAAAAGCGACTCTGAACTGATCAGGTCTTTGGACGGAGGCCAACAGATTGAGCATGTTTTACTAAAAAGGGCAGTTTCCTGGGGCAGCTGGTGTTCTGGAAGTTAGGGTGTTGCCCCTGCAATTAGAAGGATGTGGGTTTGAATCCTAGGAATGCTAATGGTACCACTGAGGTACTCTTGAGCAAGGTACTGTCCACACCTGTGGTTTGTTCATGCCTGACTTCACTACTTAAGACAATATTACTGATCTCTACTAAGTGCTGTAACACACCAAAGTACCATTTGTGTATATTTCACCCAATTGTGTTATTGCTCTATAGTATTTACACACAGCATTTTTGTATATAGCATAGTGTATTTTCATATTTTTTTGCTGCAGATTTTATTTTGATTTAATTCAGACTTTATTTTTTACTTTGTCATAACATAAGCAATTTCCTCCGGGATCAATAAAGTTTTCTGATTCTGATTCAGGGGGCACTTTACTTTGCTTTCTCTCTCCATGGTGCTGAAATTCTTGTTTTTTGCTTTTGAGTGTTTTATTATTAGATTAGGAAACAGTTCAAAATAGATTAACGCACAATTTACCAAATTACTGCATAATTAATACGTGATTTAAGACTGAAAATGTCTGAAGAGTTCAAAATCGTCCGTGGGCTCGGTGAACTCCGCACGGGGGGGACTTTTATCATCGCGCCCTGGAGGGGGAGAAGCGGCACACGGGCCATTTTGTCACGGCTCTCGGCCAAAATTAGCCTTTAACTATGATCGTTTTGCATTTTTTTATCGAGACAGTTTTATCTCGTACGAGAATATCGGGCCGGTGTGCTACATGACGACTGAAAGTGTCGGGAATGAGCCGGACGGGTGGCAGTGTGGAGGTTTTCGCCGTATTTGGAGCTGTGTTTTGATGTAGCTAGCTGGTTAGTCGCGAGCTAACTGAGCTAGCCGGCCAAGTTTGATCAGAGCCGAGAAGCTCCAGCCCAGCCGCAGTTTCCTCCCAACTTTCTCAGAGAGAGAGAGCAGTTATTCAGTGAGGATATTGGGTGTCCACAAGCATTGGGAGTCCCTGGCGCTCATGCCGAGTTTTGACTTGCCACTTTATTTTGGCTGGAACACTTAAAGCATGAGACTTTAGGTCCGTCCTCTCCGGAGCGTTGAGAACAAAAACAGCTTGCAGGAAAATAAAAGAAATCTGTCGCTAGGTTCCACCTGAGACATGATGGCAGAAGACACAAGACAGAACAAGAAAACAAACTTTTCCGCCTTGGCAGAGCACAGCAACGGGGTGACTAAGGGCCCCGCTTCTGCCGGGATGGCTTCAAAAACAGGAGCATCGAAGAAACTGGTGATTAAAAACTTTAAAGGTGAGTTAGCCCTGTAGCTAACGCCGGCTAGGCTAGGTTATAACCCCGAGGACTCCTGCCAAAAAGCTTCTTGCTGCTCAAGTCAGGTGGAAACTTATGTAACCCTCAGTTAAATGTCAGGACACGCGAAACGGTCGCTGGATGTTATTTAGTTTTCAGCTGAGCTGAAATAAAACCTGATCACAGAAATGCGAGCTAGCCGGCTAGCCGCTGTGTGTTTGTTTAGAAAAGAGGACCCGGCCTGCTGCCCAGCCCAGCAGAGGCCCCGAGCTTTACCACACTCTCACACACAACTGTTTTGTAGAAGAACAAAATAATCCAGAAACACAATTTTTAGCAGTATAGCCCATAAATAATTTCAGGTAAACTTCTAAGGTGTCTAAGATCTGTACCGGTTCTATAAGAAGTCATGATACAGGTGTCCGATTGCCTATTTAAAACGAATCTGTGCCGTGACGTGCGGGATTACACACTTTATTCATGTATTTTGATTTATTCTCAGCAGGCAGTCAGTGTTCTGGTAGTTAGGGAGTTGCCTCTGCGATCAGAAGGCCGTGGGTTCGAATCCCAGGACTGCTAGTGGCACCACTGAGGTACCCTTGAGCAAGGTACCGTCCCCACACAATGCTGTCTGGGTACTGTGTTCCTGGCTGGCCACTGCTTCATTTGGTGGAGAGGTTAAATGTGTTGTGGTGTGTTCACATATTACAAGTGGACACTTTACTTTTACACTTAATTTTGAAAGATGTCATGACATGATGTAAAATAGAGTGAAAATTGTTCGTATGTTAGATTATGTCTTTCTTGTGGAGACTGTCCTGGTTGTTGTAATTTTTTGCTTTTGCTGCTTAAAATGTCACTTCACATTATTCTTGACTTGATTTTGTATGTTCTACTAGAGAACCCTTGATTGTAATCATCTCACAAATCAGGCCTGTTTACAAATTGGATTCTGCATCTGAGTGCATGTGTGTGTGTTTAAAATCTCTCACTACATTTTACTGGCGGACAGGGACAGAGCACCAAAGTGGCTTTTTTCTGTATTGAAAGTTCTTGCCTCATGTTTTATAGATCGACCAAAGCTGACAGAAACCTACACAGAAGACACGTGGCTGAAGCTCCGAGATGCTGTCGGTGCTATCCAAAACAGCACCTCCATCAAATACAACTTGGAGGAGCTTTATCAGGTAGATTGATCAATGGACCATGGCTCTGATGGCTCTGTGTCTTTAGAAATTCCCATGGTGGTCAAAAAAAAAGAATAGCAAAAGCCTTTCAACATGTCCCGCACCCTTCTTTTTCTGCCAGTTTGCAGTAAATTGGTTAAAAGTCATTCTGAAGTCGCACTGACACACTTTTCACACTTCGAGGACCCTGCACTGTAATGACAGGATTCTCAAACCCTTAAATGAGAGCTGTTAGATTACCTGTTTAGCTGGTAAGTTGATTGATTAGTTTCCCTAATTTGAGTTTTGTTGACCGAACTGTGAAAAACAGCCAGAAAAGTGTTCAATAGTAATATAATAAACATGTCAGAACACAGGACAGTATTGAATAGATTTAAATAGAATAAAGATGTTAAACAAAATATGGTCAAAAACCTCAGTTTTTCTCTAGATCAGTATAGTGTGTCCTGTGAATAACCGGACAGCGTCCGCTACATGGGCAGTGCAGTTTGCCAAAACACATTTTTCGGTGTAAACTGATCTGTCACCTATGATTACCACAAGGCTTATGTGGGTTGTCCCATCCCCAGGTCTTTAACCAGAGAGGGTTTCCCACCGTCCCCAAGTTGGAGATATTTGGCAAGTTAATGACCAAGTTAAAACAGGCAAGCTTAACTGACTGAGCAAGGTCCCTGCCTGCCATGCCAGCATTCCCTGGATACACATCCAGCAGTAATGTCAATAAGAACCTTTCCGTATAAAAGCTGCATGTTTTTAGTGAGTCATGGACACAGCGGGAAAAAGTCTCATCACAAGTCCTGTGTATCATCACTGTCATGCCAAACCCTTAACTTTTAAAGGAGAAGGAAAACAAACATTTGCAAGATGGAAGGATAAAGGAATAATGGCAATATGTACACTCTTAGAGGACAGAACCTTCAAGACCTTTGATAAACTCAAAAGAGAATTTGGATTAGAGAATGGGGACTTGTTCAGGTATCTACAGGCGAGACATTTCTGTGAAACCAAAATTAAAAGAGGAATTTCAGAAGGGTGTAAGGAGGTGATTGATGTGTTTGTTAGGGCATACAAACAAACTCCTGTCAAAATAGTTTCTAAATTGTATGAGTTTACAGAAGCGAAATGGAATAAATTCATTGTACATTAAATCAAAATGGGAGCAGGAACTGAATATTCAATTATCAGAGGATGATTGGTACTCCATGTGTAAAACACAGCATTCGTCCACTAGTTCTAAAAGGTGGAGAGAATTTGGTTGGAAGACCTTGACTCGTTTTTTCATTACACCTCATATTACTGTGTCTGATTGTCGGTGTGTGTACATGTCTGCTTCTGTTATGTTATTTTATTTTATTTATTTTATTTTATTCTATTTTATTTTATCAATTTTATTTTATTTTTAGCTAATCTACCTCTTACTTTGTATATGCTGCTGGAAATTGTGAATTTCCCTCTGGGATGAATAAAGTATCTATCTATCTATCTATCTATCTATCTATCTGTCTATTAAGAGTAAGCAATTAGAAGTACAGCAGCAATGCTGGAGACACTGTGGACACAGGAATGACAATCACGCCCACGTGTTTTGGACATGTAACAAATTACAGCAATTTTGGGACAGAATACTTCAGATTTACGGGAGGTATTTCGTTTCAAAATCCCCAGGGATCCCAGATCAGTGCTCCTGGTATTGGTACCTGGCTCTGTATCTCTGCCGGAAGACACATATCTCTTCAGAATCTTCTCTCTTGCTTGCAAGGCAATTACAAGGAAATGGTTGAAATGTGATCCTCCGAGTCAGGGTCAATGGTGGGCCATTGTAGAGGAGTTGTACTCCATGGAGAAACTGACTTACTCTCTCAGGACCAATGTTGGAACCCATACTAGGTTATGGACTAAATGGTTGGACTATAAAAAGAAGGTTCGGACCTCCAGGTGCTAAGAGAACAGTCCAACTAAATGTGTGATATAGGCAGTGACACCCCCCCCCCTTCCACCCCTTCCACCTTTTATTTATGTTTTTATTTATTTATTTTACCTTGTTAATTTATTTAGGTTTTTGCTTGTGGTGTCATTTTGTCTCGTCTTGTTTCCTGCTGAAACTGTATAAATAAGAGTTTAAAAAATATATTCTTAACTTTCAGTAAAAGTTAAAATAACAGTGGCTCACCATGTGAATATTTATTGTAATAATCAAGGTTAATTTGTGGTTTTGGCATTAAACAAATCACCAGTTGTTCAATGCCAATGTTGTCCTGTAGATTCAATATACTTATGTTGAGGGCAAAAAATTAGATGAAAATCTGAAGTGAGAACACAAAACTGGTTAAACCTGCATCAATTTTAAAAAGAGTAAAACCTCATTTTTCCAAAAATGTCACTGTATAAAATAATGTTTTTAAAAGATAGTTTATTCTGAGTCATAATCCAGTCCTGTTTGTCCCATTAGTCATGAAAATTGTAAAAAATGTTGACAGCATCTGGCATTTCTGAATTCTGTTTTTAAAGAAATTACAGAAGCGGAGATGCACATTTTGGTTCCAACCGAGAGACAGTTTCCAGTACTTTTGTGTGACTGATTAGATTTGCCTTAGTGCTCTCTCCATCGAAACTGATTACAGCATTACTTGCAGTGCATATATGGTGATGTAACTTTACTTTTTGTTGGTGTGTGCCAAGTGGGGCAGTCAAGTAGTAAACAAGCAGAACATTCCAGCATACCATTCCAGATTATTGAACATCAGGTTCTGCCTGTCAGATTCAATTAACGAATGAACGGCAGTCTGATTATTATGCTAATAATGTCAGGATGTGTTTCTGGCAGAAACTACCATGGAACTAATAGGCAGGTTATGTAGTTATGAGAGTGTGGAGCTTACAAAACTTTAGGATTCAAAGAGCAAACTAAGTCAAGTTCAAACAGCTGAAATAAATAACACGTGTAAAAAGTGGCAGTGTTTTATTCAACATATTGGTGTATGCAATGTTCATGTTACTGTTCATGACTCTGGTATACTGCTACATAATATTCGCATTTCACTGACTTTGTCTTTTCTCTCACTTTCCTTCAGGCAGTGGAGAATCTTTGCTCGTATAAAGTTTCCCCTATGTTATACAAGCAGCTCCGGCAAGTGTGTGAAGATCATGTCCAAGCTCAAATCCACCAGTTCAGAGAATATCCTTCACTTGAGCTTATGTATGTGTATGTATGACGTGAGTTTTTTTAAAAGTGTTTTTCTGTGGTGGTCTGTTGATCATTGATAACACTTGTTTACCGCGCCATATCCAAGACCTCTCGAGTTTGCTCTTCCACTAGGGGGCAGCATGATGCTGCTTTCGCTACATGACATGACATGACAGTAATTACAGAATTGCCATGGATTGTTTGGCTATGAGAAGGGGTTGAAATCCTTAACCTGCTCTCACAGATTCGTTGGACAGTCTGACTTTCCTGAAGAGGATTAACAGATGCTGGCAGGATCACTGCAGACAAACTGTAAGAAAAAAGCAAGTAAACCACTGGCTGAGCTGACAAAGTGCTGTTTATTTGATTCAGCTCGATAAAACGCATTGTCCATTAAAATGAGTCAGCAAAGATTGGGAACTAATCTAGTTTGCTTAATGCTAACGTATGTTTATAATTACTTTGTTGGTCTTGCTTAGTAATTAAGAGTCTGGTGAGTATATACCTATATTTACATATTTATCACATAGTTGTATTTAATTTTGTGAAGACTTTTAAAAGGTTTCTTATCTTTTTCCAAAAGAATTATGGACTCTTGAAAATCTACTTATGGTCTTTTACTGTTTACTTATTTTTTTTTTTTTTATCTTATTCCTCAGGTGTAGGGCTGAAACTTGTGATTATAGTAGTAATCAAGTAATCTAGATATGACTTTGGCAAATAATTGTGTAATCCTATAAACACAAGTTATTAAAAGTAAAATTACAGACATACACACTTTCATAAGATCCTCCTGGTGTGGGTTCATTCAGATTGCTAACATCAATTAATTGAGAATAATTGTATCCTTTTTTCATTGGATAATCATGACAGCTCTAAATTAGCAGATTACTGAATAGTAGAATCTGTGTGGAATCTGTAGTGATGCATTGTGGGACCTTGAAAAAAGGTTAGGAGAGGTAGAAAAGGAAGACCAGAACATGAATTAAAGCTGGTGTAGAAATGACTCATGCTGCAAATGGTAGACTAAGGCTTTTTATTGCATTGTGAAATATTTTATAATATTTGAATGTTTGTATGTTGTGCAGTGTTCTAATATGAACCTATTTTGTTTCCAGATCATGATCCGTAGCATTTTTCTCTTTCTGGATCGCACATACGTCCTCCAGAACTCCCGGCTTCCCTCCATCTGGTGAGTTAACCACAGAGAAAGTTTCCTTACAGAGTTCACTCACCCGTTTGCTTAATTCCAGTATTAATTTTTCTTAAAATCCTATAGGGACACAGGACTGGAGCTGTTTAGGACGCACATTGTGAGCGACAGCATCGTCCAGAGTCGCACAGTGGAAGGAATTTTGGAGCAAATCAAGCGAGAGAGGAATGGCGAGACTGTGGATAGGAGTCTCCTACGCAGTTTACTGGGCATGCTCTCAGACCTGCAGGTAACTGGTGGTCTCTTGGAAGCGTTATCTTGTCATTATTTGTACATTAATTACATAAACGTTTAAGAATGCATTGGGCTCCAGGCTATTAAAACTATTTTTTAAGCACCTTGGACTAAAAAGAACAATTTAACAGTGCAAAGAACAATTTAAGCTTCAGATATTTCTTTAAAATTTGGTTCTACGTTGCCATTGTCTTTAACCAAAGGCTGCTTATATAGAAAACTCTTCCTCTTCCATTTTATCAATATATAAATTCATTTAGAGGACTGACAAAATCTGCATTGACCACACTGCTTTGTCAACTGAGTAGTTGACTTGGCTATAATTGTTTTGGCCACAGCAGATTATACAGCTTTTAAGAATGCATCAGTACAGCAGGTCATCACTAGCATGTGTCTTATGTGTTTGCTGGGGTCATTAAAGCATAAGATTGGGGCAGTAAAAGGTATTTTTGTTTGTAATAAAATACTTTTAGAGCAGCGGTCCCCAGCCTTTTTTGCACCACGGACTAATCTTTCTGTGTGGCCCAGTACCGAATAACTCATGGGCCAGTCTGCGGCCCGGTGGTTGGGGACCTCTGTTTTACAATGTTGAATGGACCAATAAAAAAAATAATAATTAAGAGACACTTTGAGCTGCTTCTAATTTTTTTATGTTTTGGAAAAATGTGCAGTATTGAGACACCACTGCATTAGATCAAATCAAATTCAGAAATTTGGAAATTTGCACACCCTTAGCTGAAGTTACTGGTTTACCTGTCTCATGACTTTCCTTTCTTTTTTTAGGTGTATAAAGAATCTTTTGAACAGAGGTTTCTAGTAGAGACTGATCGTTTGTATGCGGCAGAGGGACAAAGACTGATGCTAGAGAGAGACGTAAGCACAAATGCCTTCATATGTTTTGAGTTCTTTGTGTGCTCATGAAGTTCCAGACTATTTGGATTTGAACTGAAGTTCGTATGTCTGTGTGTTTCCCTCAGGTGCCTGAATACCTGCACCATGTAGCACGACGACTAGAAGAGGAGAATGATCGTGTTATCAGTTACTTAGATCAGAGTACTCAGTGAGTTCTGCCTCTGTATTTGACTACCAGTCCTACTAGTTATAAAAATCCGGTTTTATATCTCTTTTTGTTCACTACAGAAAACCACTAATATCAACAGTAGAGAAGCAACTTTTGGGGGAACACATGACAGCCATATTACAGAAAGGTATGTGGGGGAAAACTAATATGCATTTGGGAAGGAATTTGTGTGGTATTTTATGAATTTGTGTGTTTTTGTGTGGGGGGGGTGTGTTTAGTACTGCAACAAATACTCAAAAATACATAATGATGGAGGTAATGATAAAATTTTTAAAAAATCAAATACTAAATTTACATTTATGAATCAGAATCTCTTTATTGTCAGTGTAGAAGCTGTACAACAAAATTTAAAAGTGCAAATCTCTTAGTGCAAGAATCAGTGAAAGAAGTAAAAAAGTACTAACATGTAAATATGAAAGACTTTTAATATTTCTAGAATGCAGAGTATTTCTAAAGAGTATTGCAAGAATGTTCAAGTAAAAAAGTACAGATGTATAAATATGAAAGACTATGAAAATATTTCTAGGACTATTATAAATATTCTAAATCTATTATAAATATGCTACATAAACTGTTAAAAAGGAGCATGTAAACATGTGGACCTGTAAAGATATGTAAACATATGACGGTAATAATAAAGTGCACTACATGAACGTAGCAGCATTTATCATGGTAATGGCTGAAGTGTTGAAACTGTTTCTGAATCTGTTTGTCTTTGCCCTGAAGGCAGACGTTCAAACAGTTTGTGACCAGGGTGTGATGTGTCTTGTACAAAACCATGAAACCATTCACTTCTGAAAAACATAAATGTTTTTCAAGCTAAAAGCTATTTTGTCTGCAGCGGTTTGCAGTTGCCAGCTCTGGCCAGTTTGTGAGACATCGTTTCTCACCATCTTACTGGTTTTAACTCCAGCTACAGACTAAATAAGTTTCCGGATTGAGTGCTAGCTTGTGCACTCTGAGATGTTTATTCCTGAGAATAAATGATAACATAGCTGCTGTCTTGAGCAACTTTTATTAAACTGGCATGGCTGAGTTTAGCTTGTGCCCCAAAACAAAGCACGACATAAACTTTCCTCTAAAGTGACTTCGTAACATTTCTCTTTTACCATAGTTCCAGCTGAACCTGGCTGTAGTGACAGCTGTAAACTGCTTGTTGTTCCGAATGTTTTAGAGAAATTTAAAGATTCATAAAATCTTAACTTAGAATAATAAGCACACTTTGTTTGACTTTTCTGTAAACATTCATTAATGGCTTATTTTCCCAAGCAGATGTTTTGGCCATAATCTCATAATGCAGTGGTTATTTAATGTGAAAGATTGTGTGTGTGGGGTGGAGGGATGGTTGGATGTGACAGGGGTGGTTTGTCAGACTAAATAAGGGACAGAGAGAGAGAATGTGTGAGACAGAGTGTAAATGTGTGAGTCAAAGTGTATATGAAAGAGTTCATGTGAGCAAATGTGAGCATAAAATCCTGCTCTCTGACCCTCAGGGCTGAGCACTCTGTTGGATGAGAATCGTGTGACTGAGCTAACTCTGCTGTATCAGCTCTTCAGTAAAGTGAAGGGAGGTCTGCCTGTACTGCTGCAATTTTGGAGAGATTACATCAAGGTATACACAGTCACTGATAATCGTAGTCATATTTTGTTAATTTTTACCTTTTTTGAATGTTTTTTTTTGTGTGGAAGTGAATCTTTGGGTAAACGAAGTAACTGCTTTAAATGTATGAATCTGATAGTTTGTACAGTAATATGTGGGCTACAGTTAGGAGTGTATTTGGTAAACCTTAAATTCAGTGTATTGGGAAGGAAAAAGGCGCTAGAGCCATGACCTTAAGTTCAGTGCTAGGTTGTCAGAGGCTCAGCTGTCATTTACTTCTTCTGAATGGTTGGGAAGGACAGCTTCTGCTGGCTCCTGCTCAGTTTGTCTCTTGTTCAGACAGTGTCATCTTTCTTCTGTAGAATTTCGGGGGTGAGATTGTGGGCTCTCCAGAGAAAGATAAGGACATGGTGCAGGAGCTGCTGGACTTTAAAGACAAAATGGACAATGTGGCTCACCGCTGCTTCCAGAGGAATGAAACTTTTGTCAATGCTATGAAAGAGGCCTTCGAGAGCTTCATCAACAAAAGACCCAACAAACCAGCAGAGCTGATTGGTGAGAAGGGTGAAGGGGTGTGATGTTACAGGGTTGCCCTTTTTAAACAAGTTGACTTTTTTATTAGGATAGAGTTAATGCAGCACAACACATTGTTTTAAACCACACTGTTTTCACCTGAGTAGCAAATATTGTTCCGATGATGGAGTGAAAGAGACGATGCTGCATTGAATTCAGATGTAGCTCTTTATTGTCGCTGTAATACTTAGGTTATACTGAGCTCACAAAATACAACTGACAGCAGAGCAGAAAGCAAATGTAGAGCAGAAGAGGAGGTGCAGCCTCTATATCAGGCATCACCAAATGGCGGACCTCGGTCCGGATCCGGACCGAGTGATGGTTCTGCCCGGACCCGTGACCAGACTGGTAAATTCATGAGATTAAATAATTTTCATGGAGCATTATTTTGGAAGGTCGTGGCCATTGACAGCGGGCGCTGCTATTCGAGTTAATACGACAATAGCTTCAGTCAGCCGAGCCGATAAAATAATTTGTCTGCCACAGCAGGGAGGAGGAGAGTTAAGTTAAGAGACAGCATGGCTTGCTCCAAAAGGCGGAAAGTAGATGATGAAAATCGTGTTAAAGATGAATGGATGGAGAAATATATGTTCATTCTACCGGCGAGCAGTTTAAAACCAGTGTGCCTCATATGCTCCGAAAACGTGGCATTAATTAAGAGCAGCAACGTGAAGCGCCACTACGAAACACCACTCTTTTGAGCAAAGTTATCCCCTGAAGACCGAGCTGAGGGCAAGAGAACAGACTGCAAGTCCAGTATCACAGACCTACCCGACTCATCACACATACATTTACAGCCCAGCAACGTGCAAACGAACGTTGCTTAAAAGTAGCGTGGATTTGGGGCAATATAAAAAAACTTTTAGTGATGGGACAAGTGTGAAGGAGTGCTTATACGCTGTTGCTGAGACGTTACTTGAGGGAAAACAATCAGGTGTGTGAAAAAATCAAACAAATCCCGATGTCAGCTAAAACAGCAACCAGAAAGTCAGAAATATTAGCAGATGATGTACTGGCACAGCTTGATGCAGCTATTCAGAGTGCACCATGCCTGTCTTTGGCCATTGACGAGTGTACAGATGTTACTGACAATGCCCAGCTTTTGTTGTATGTGAAATTACGTTAAAAATAAGAAGGAGCTCTGTGAGGACCTGCTGGGTGTAACACCACTTGAAACACACACAAGAGAAGAGGACATATATGCAGCAATAAATATTTATGGTAAAAGAGTTGGAAGACACAAGATGGACTTCGGTTCGGACCTTCTACTTGGACGAAATTTAATAATTGGACCTCAGGGACTTTTAATTAAATACCCCTGCTCTATATCATTACTGTGACAGACCGGAATTTTTTTTAAAGCCATTCAAACTCTTTAAATATAGTGTGAGGATAAGTTAGTGGGTAAAACAGGCCAGTAAGACTTGAGACGAACTGCTGAGCAAGATCTCACTGGTACTGACCTGAACTGTTTTTTGGCGTATGGAGGCAACTCTCATGCTTGTGGTTTAAAATTAAATAAGCAGATTGTGAACACAGTTACTGATGCAGTTGCTGTTTCTGATGCATATGCCTTTGATACAATTATGATGCATATGCCTTTGATACAATTATGACAAGCCTGCACCAGAAAACACTCATTAACATTAAAAGAGCCATTTTAAAAGATGCAAAGTTACTTTCATCTAGACTAATTTTCACAGAATTTCACAAAATAACAGTGTCATTCTGTGAAATTCTCTTATGTTTTTTTTTTTTTTTTTTTTTTGGAGCTCTTGTGGTTTAATCATACAAATATTTCAGTAGTGTTTGAGTCATTCCTGTGTGCTTACCCCTCGTGTGTGTGTGTTTCCTGCAGCCAAATATGTGGACTCTAAACTACGAGCTGGTAACAAAGAGGCCACAGAGGAAGAACTTGAGAGGATCCTTGACAAGATTATGATCATCTTCCGCTTTATTCATGGTAGTGTGTTCTCTGTTCTCACATATGTGTTCTAAAATAATAATAACAATAGTGCTAATCTTATTATTTGTGATTCACTTAGTTTCTTTTTTGACTGCACATTCCCCAGCATGTGTGCAGCATGGAAATTCCCCCCTATATCAACAGAGTAAAGCTAAAAATTATATGTCATGACTAGGGAAGCTATATAATATGTAAAACTTAAAGCTATATATATATATATATATATATATATATATAAGGTTTTATTAAAATGATGTAAATGCCTCCTGTTTGAAAAGTGAAGATCTCCAGAAAAATAGCTTTGAAACTATTCATTAAAAATTACTTTGAATAATTAATAGTTTATTCATCCATTCATTCATTTTATGCTTCTTATCCTAACTAGGACCACAGGGGAGCTGGAGCCTCTCCTAGCTAATTACTTGTTGTTGTTCCCCCCCCAAAACATTGAAGTTTGCATAATAAAATAACTGAAATGACAAATTAACCCCAAAAAAGTCTTTGGCTTCTGGCTTAAAGTTTATTGTATCATTTATTGAGTGATTTCAAGCTTTTGATGTACTTACATTTATGTTGTCTCTACAGGTAAAGATGTATTTGAAGCATTCTATAAGAAAGACTTAGCAAAGCGTTTGCTGGTGGGCAAAAGTGCCTCAGTGGATGCAGAGAAGTCCATGCTGTCCAAACTCAAGCATGGTAAGCCCAAGCCCCTAGTCCGCCTGTTTATTACCAACTTTTTGTCTCCAGTTCTTTTTAAGAGGAAGTAAGGAGGAAACACCCTTGATCAAAGGATATGATTTGTAGCCAGTGTTCAGTAACTATGAGAACCCCACACGTGGATTTCACAACCTCAAGACACGAGGCTGCCTTAAGTCACATGATAATGCAATTGGGAAGTGACCGAGGCAGCTGTGGTTTAACACCAGTGCTGGCCTGGTTTGCAGTGTTGGACTTGCTGTGCTACATTGATCTCATCGTGCAATGCTTTAAAGCAGTGGTGTCAAACTCCAGTCCTGGAGGATCTGTGGTCCAGCACGTTTTGGTGATTTCCCTGCTCAGAAACACTTGGTACACCTCGCCAGTTAATGGTCAGGTTTAGTGAATGTGTTCAAACTGTGCTGGACACTGGCACGCCTGCATTTGTGAGAAAATGGATGCACAGGAATTAAAGCAGTAAATCTATACACAAGGGCAGTTCAGTACAGTCTAAAGGATGTTTGTTACATTTTTTTTGTTTTATGTGGGAAGTAGACCTTTAGGATTACACTGTAGAAAGAATACAAATGGAATGTAAATATTGGATGGGTGTTTATTATTTCTGATAAGTTAGTAATTTAACTAGTGCTATCCTATCAGTTTTTTGGGGGTGATAATGGGCCAGTTTGGGTCATTTTTGGACAAATTCTTTGTATTTTCTTTTGTTTTTTAAAGCTCAGATCACTTTCAGACTCATTTACAGAGGATTATACTTAGAACAAGATTACATTAAATTTAA
Source organism: Hydrocynus forskahlii (assembly GCA_037974365.1). Lineage (NCBI taxonomy): Eukaryota > Metazoa > Chordata > Actinopteri > Characiformes > Alestidae > Hydrocynus > Hydrocynus forskahlii. Next base: position 20,517,435 of record JBBPCX010000088.1, on the reverse strand, counting down.
CCTGAAGGTACAAGACACGATATAAGAATATATTTACATATATAAGCTAGGGATGTGTATAATGGAGGCTCTCAAGGGTTACTGAAGCTTTCCAATTTGCTCTTGATGTTAGTTTTCTGCTCTTTGTTTTATTTATAGGTCATTTGCAAGCACTGGCAGTGCAGTCTGCTTAAGGTTTTGCTATAAGAGCTGTTTGAAAACTATATTTGAATTTGAGGGGTACAGTCAAAGATTTGATCGTGGCAACACAGCACACAAGCAGCTGAGCTTCAGTGTGCTCTAATACAGGTTCAAACTAGGAAAATGTTTTGGAGAATAAAACAAATTGGCGATGTTAATAATTTGTCAGGTTAATGTTGACACATTTACTTTTGAGAACCTTATAAAATTTCCATAGCCATGATACAGCTACATGAGCTGAGACACATTTAACAGGTACTCTTTTTGAAACTTGCCCCAGGACTTTTCTGTGTGTAGGGTGATATGCCGTACTCTGCTTCAGTAAGTGATATGTTCAAGTGAAAATGGGGCACAGAGTTGGTTATCATCAATTACCATTTTTGTGTCTGACTCATCAGTTTTGGCCTTTATCAGCATGTAATACATCAACCACCAATACTGTGTATACCTAAAGAAATACAAAGAAAAATAAATAAACAGACAAAACATCGTAATATGTGAGGTAAATATACCGCATGCTCAAGGATCTTGTGTTGAAAGATGTCTTTTTCTCAAATCAAAATCACTACTTTAGCACTCACATCCTCCCTCATCTACAAACGCCTAAGTGTATAAAAACTACATGCTCAAATTACAGTTTTGATGGAGACTTTTTCTTGACAGCACAGGCTCTAATGTAAGACAGAATGCTGAGCATGGTCTGTGACTTTTGTTGATCACGTCTCCTCAGATTCCTCAGAAATGGTGATATGATATGCAGGTCTTTGTCTCTTGCAGAATGTGGCGCGGCCTTCACCAGCAAGCTTGAGGGCATGTTCAAAGACATGGAGCTCTCCAAAGACATCATGATTCAATTCAAACAGGTATAGGCTCACAGACATGCCTTAATCCCAAGAGACCTCTAAAAACCTTCAGACAAATATATGCTTACTTTTTTCTCTGTTTTCCCCTTAAAGTGGGTTTTGGACATATATTTCTGGTTTAGAAATGTAGTTTTTCCCAAAATGTATCCAGTTAAAAAAAAAAACCAGAATCGCATGTCAAAACAAGACCAAAGTTTCCCCAAACACTACTCTAATGGTTTCACTTTTTGATTCTTAAGAGACACAATATTTTAGAAATTAAGTCTGTACAGTTATAGCTTTCTACACAAATGTAACCTTGTATGGAATCATAGGCTTCTTTTCTTTCACAGGAAATTAGTGAGGTGTTGCATCTGCCTTAACAAGGCAGCAGCTCTTCACATGTGGTTAAAGCAGTTGGTTTTTTTTTTCTCACGAGTTAGAGCCTTACTTGTTAGCATAGACGAGCGCTGGCTCAACACGTGGTTCTGGGGAGTGAAATCATTGTTTCCTTTTTTTTCGTTCTCAGTACATGCAGAACCAGAGTGAACCCAGCAACATTGAGCTAACTGTCAACATCCTGACTATGGGCTACTGGCCAACCTACACACCAATGGAAGTCCACCTACCCCCTGAGGTTGGTGTGTGTGTGTGGTTGTGTGTTTTTAGCCCAACCAGCAACTTTCTGTCCACAAATCTTAACTGATCGGATCAAAGTGTGCTGCAGGCAAGTTATATTGTTGTGGTCATGGAGTCTGATAGAACAGCTGTATGTTTGTGGAAAAGCCAAATTGTGAATGCAGCCACAGTTGATTGCTCAGACACTTTAGGAAGTGAGAAACATTTCAACTGTGCCAAGTGTAAATGTATGTTATTCTCTTCAAGCCGCAAATGTAATTTCAAGAATGCCCCAATCAAAATCACAAACATTGCTACATCTCTCTTAAACAGGCCAACTTTCATTAGTGAAATGACTCACAGATGACAAAAGCTGCATACAGTAGGCTCTTAGGCCACTTAGGCACTGTGAAAAAAAGTTCTCTCTTTGTTGTTTTTTTTTTTTCAAATCTGTAACTATGTATAAAAACCTTTTTTGTTCAAGTGCCAAAGTAATTGTGTGACATGCTGGTGTGTGGCTTTGTTTGTTCAGATGGTGAAGCTTCAGGAGGTGTTCAAGATGTTCTATCTGGGGAAGCACAGTGGGCGAAAGCTTCAGTGGCAGCCCACCCTGGGCCATGCAGTACTCAAGGCTGAGTTTAAGGAGGTCAGTCTCTCCTAATGTCGGTCTATTGTCCCATGAACTAAGGAATAGTTCTGTGATAAATACTATTTTGTCATATACAGTTGCCACATAACCTAATTATGTGTGTATCTTTGAAAAAGCTTAACATTTTTACACAGTTTGAGGCAAGTGTGATGCTTTAGGAAGTTCCCCAACACTAACTGGTTCAGTTGATTAATTCCATGATCTGAATCTGTTTTCTGATCTTAGATTTGCCTCATAGCTCCAGTGCAAAATTCGAGAATTTAGAGAACAGCGATCTTCAGACAAACATGTTTTATCTGGTTGACTACATTTGGGGGCAAGGAGAAAGGGTGTAGATTATGAAGATTCTAGCTGTGAGCGTGTGAGAACATGTAAATCAACCCTTTTGCTCTGTCTATATTTGTGTAGGGTAAAAAGGAGCTGCAGGTGTCTTTGTTCCAGACACTTGTGTTACTCATGTTTAATGAAGAGGAGGAGTTCACACTAGAGGAGATCCAGACAGCGACTGGAATAGGTAAAAAAAATAATAATAAAAAATACTCTACACCTAATTTTTTCAGATTTCTTCCAACTTTTGTAAGGCTTTGTAGCTTCTCTGTCTCACCTACCTTTGATATTTGCTTGAGAATTAAGAGTAATATGTTGCGTCATCAGCCCCTATCCATTAGAATGGGTGAAGGAGGCAGAACTGATCTAGTCACAGCTTTTGATTGTGGTTATTGCTGTAGAACTGCACAAAAACTGAAACTGTTAAACAAAGGAAAAATATGTTCCATAGATGTT
>JBBPCX010000088.1:20491049-20504682 GCA_037974365.1 Hydrocynus forskahlii | reverse complement strand
GTTGATTTTTGTATACTTTTAAATTGTCTTATTTAAATAATACATAACTTGTTTATTCAATTAATTTTGTCAAAGGCAGAAAAGCAGAACAAAAGTCTGTAAGAAAGTTCAGCCTAATAAGACGCTGGATTTATGTTATTTACAGATTTCTCAACAGAATTAAGAGCAGGCAGAAGTCACAAATCCAGTATAAATAACCATCAGTCTGGTTGATGCACCATGTTGCTGGATTGCCTTCTCCACATCACCGACTGATCACCAGGAGGCATTCAGCAATGCTGCAGGCCAAAACCCAGCTTTAAAAAAAAGCAGGCTGTGTGCTACATGTGTTCTGCATGAGACCTGTGCCCCCCTAGATTTCTAGATCTACCGCACTGTGACCTACAAATCTGAACAGGAACTGACTGCAGTGCGAATGCAGTACTTTTACACTACTTGTGTTATTAATACACACTTCAATTCTTTAATCTGGGGTAATACAGCTAACATGGGAAAGGAAGTCAGCTTCCTGTGTGAGTGAGTGTGTGTGTGTGTGTGTGTGTGTGTGTGTGTATAATGTGTCTCCCTCTCCTGGGTGTGACCGGAGTTAAACAGGCTTGCAGCAGATCAGAATCATGTGACCTGAGACAAGGTTTATTCATAGTTCAGGAGGAGCGATGAGGCGCTGAGAATAGCTCTGGTTGAGACACCTAAACACACGCCAGTCGACTCTCATACATATTTATAGCTGCAACTCACCATGAATACCATGAATGCACAGTATGTTGAGACACAAACCGATGGAGTAAAGGCAACCACTGTAATGTCCAATCAGTGGTTTGCATTTGGTCAACTTTTAGATAAATGAGTGCTGAAACACGCATAATGAAATCGCACTAAGCTCACATTTCGTTTGTTTATATGTTGATTGCGATGATTTATCAGTAAGACTGATGGTTTACTATCACAGCATGATTTATGTGCCAAGTTTCTGTACTTTGTGTGTCGTATACTTTGTAGCGGTAGACACACTCTGTAACTGAACCGGATAGTGTGAATAATACAGTAACATTTATAGGGGTCCGCTTTTTCCCTCATTTATTAAGAATTTTATTCCCTTCAGTTTGCAATACTCACCAGGCTGGACCCCACTGTACTTTTACAGTTCGTAAGAAAAAGTTGTCTACTGATAAGATTGTGAGCATGGTGGACCTACTCTGGTTGTGGGGGTGGGTCACTGTCCAGCTAGTGTTATTAGATAGCATACACAGGAGTAAAACACTCAACAAGTAACCAGGAAGGCTAAGCTACTAAGCCTCTTCTTTATAATGACAGGACAAGGCAGGAGTGATAAATTGTATTACATCGGTCTTTCTTTCTGGAGAAATACTTTATTTATCTAATTTTCATCTAATTTTGAGGAGCTGAGTACATTAATCCACTATATATGATCCATTATCATCCTATTACACTATCTGCACAAACATAAATCTCACATAGATAACACAAACCTGGAAGTATTCTGCCTAAAAGCGCCTCCATCAACCAGAAGGACTTCTCTTCATCTTTGGTGATGATGATGAGGTACCCAGCGATGAAGTTCATCCCCTGTAAAAGAATCCAGGGTTAAAATGTCAGAGTTCATGATATACTAGTTGACTTCAGCTTGACTTTAATTAAAAAAAAAAAAAAAAAAAAACATAGGGAAAATTGTGTCCACTACGCGGAACAGGAACAGAGCAGGTGGCAGGCAATGAATTTGTGAAAATATTTGCATTGGAAATCTGTTGTTCGGTGCTACTGAAATGTTTACATTGTCAAGGTGGAAAACATTGTTTCATTGTGTGCAGGGAGGCGTCAGCACGCCACAGAAAACACACCAGGAGCATTAAAAACACCACATTATGACTAAAAGGGGATCAACAGGAACCCAGGTGTGGTAGACTTTGATCTCTGTATCAACAACACTAGAGCTTCGAAATGTTAACTCGCATTCAAACCCTTCATTACCTCTCTAGAGAGTAGACATTGTGCCCATCCTGCACAAAGACTTTCCTCTAGCTCAGCAATGTTGAAGGGCAAAGATCAAAGTTTAGCAAGGATGTTCTTTGACCCTCTTACCTGACAATACCCAACTGCCTTGTTGTGGTGTCCATAGGCGAGCAGCACATTATACAAGGTCTTCTGCAGACAAGGTTCGGCCGTCTTCCGGAACTGCACGTTGTCTGGGAAGGTCCTGTGCAAATCTGTAAACACACAAACACGTTTTGGCTGTACAACTGATCAATCAAAATGGACAGTGCTGCCATTTCATATGTAGCAAATCTATCCATCCATCCATTATCTACCCCTTTGTCCCGCACTCCGGGTCAGGGGCAAACATATTAAAGACTAAATTTAAACCTAATGTTTGTTTTGATGGCTGACTGTGTAATCATAATCAGAGCCAACAGCCATGAAAAGTCTATTATAAAGGAAAACAATAAAAATGGACTTTAGTAGACTTTAAATCAAAGGATTATAGGGCAATAACCTGGACATGGATATTAAACTGTGCAGTGCCAAAGGTTCTTCACCAATGAAAACCTTTTAGGTTTTCAGGAAACCCTCCCCTTGTTCCAAAAACAAAATAAAAACCCATATAAATGAGTTTTCCAACAGGATTCGCAGTGAAATTCAGATGAACATTTTTTTTTTAAACATTGCCATCATGCAAACTGCTATTGATTTTGCCAATTCATTGCGAAGGTGATTTACGTTTACTTAATTTACTCAAGTAACTGAATTGAAATGGAGCAATCCTGACAGTCCTAATTTTATCATACAGTGTGGACCATGCCAACCTGTGCGAATGGCCTCCACCAGTTTAGGGTCATGCTGGGCCTGAAGAAGTGAGTGGTAGTAGCCTGGGTTCTTCTCCATCTGCTCCTGGGAGCCACTCGCTGCCATCCAGACCAAAGCTCGGTGCTCATTCGGGACTCCTTTCCGCACATAACGCTTTACTGTGGGAAAAGTAGAAATTGCGGCATAATCTACGCCTCCAAGATAGTAGTTCTCAACCTTGGTCCTGGCGTATCCTGCATATTTTTGAGTTTTTTTTTCTGCTCTTGCACATCTAATTCAACTATTCAGCCGAACAACAAGCCCTTGCTGAGGTGTTAGAGCGGAAAAAACACAGAAATGTGCGGGACAGAGGTACTCCAGAACCATCACTGAGCAAGCAGTATACTTCAAACAAAGACAACATTTGAAAGTTAAAGGATGTGAAAGGAGGAAGCTCCCAAACAGAACACAGTATTTTATTCTGAGACCTCCCATGTCTGTGATGGTCTAAATAACACATATTGCCTTGCCTCATGAGACAAAATTAGGCTGTCAAATTAAATTAATCAGACATCTGCTCCAAGCTAAATACAATTAACATTTTCACAAGCGACACTTACTAGGCGGCTACGCCACACCAGTTACAGATTATTTCTTTCACTAGCTTATAATGACATGATATTTACATTTACGGCATTTAGGAGATGCTTTTTGTCCAGAGTGACTTCCATTCCCGAACTACAGTTTCGCTGGAGCAACTTGGGGGTAAGGGTCTTGCTCAGGAACCCAGTGGTGGTGCGCTGAAGGTAGGATTCAAACCTTGCAAGCATCCTACCCACTCGGCCACCACACCCCCTTCAATGCCTCGGAGTTTATGATTAAGCAGTTTCCATCAGAATAGGCCTTGGTAGCATCCTGGACAACAATCTTGCGAGGGAAAGGAAATGTTCAAACTGGACCATCTGATATCCCCAGTATGGAGGACCAGTTGTTCCATTTCCACTGTTGTTCTTGTGAGCGTCTGGGACTGTATGTTTGTGCAGCGGTCCTTTCATTTTTAGTTTTTTTTTTTTTCGTTTGAAGTTTGCAGCCACTTTAAGACTGCTATAAGACGATGCTTTGACACATCGGACTCAGCTCATGAGCTGCTTAGCAAGCCCTTAGTAAGCAGGGTCAGGTGTGTGAGCAGCTATGGCACAAATATGTTAGACTGGGGGAACAACGTTTAGAAGAAAAACAGTCCTTTAAAAATAATGCTTAATGAAGCAAATATTTGGAGGACAGTGTTTCACATGAGTCAAGGCCATTTAAACAGTGTGTGAAGAGTCTACGCAGTTAAAGCATGTTTTAAAGGCACAGTCTATGACAGTGACTCCCCTCCAATTTTTTTTATATTCCCACTGCAAAAACAGACATCATGCAACAAATGTATATGACAAAAAACATAATCACATATTTCAATGGTAATTCTGAACTGAAAAAAACGTACATTTGTCATTTTACACAATGCCACGTGTTCCGAGGTGCGTGTATTTGTGTGCAGCTAACAGAACATGCAAGTGCATGTTTGTGTTTACGTCGTAGTTCCTACTCACCCTTCAGATTCTTCTCGACTCGGCTCTTCCCCTGCAGCAGTTTAGACCACTTGATAGACCGCCTGGTGAGTACGACCAAGTACTCCGACATGAGCTCCTCATAGGATTCGTAGTCAAAATCATCAGATCTCTTGAAGCCATATGGGTCCACACTATGGAGATCAGTGAGGGAATGTATGTGAATATAACAATTTGAGCTGGATAGTTTTGCCTTGAAGGGGTACTGTTCTGTGATTTCTAAGGGAATTAACTGGTCGATTTGTGTGGCTTCAAGTATTTACACAGTTTCCTCAAACGTCCCCAGTCAGCACAGACTGAAATGTAGCCCAGATGGGGGCTTAACAGTACAGTTTCAATGCATGGAGATATGGAATTTTAGTGACATCCCAAAACCAGACTGTTTTAAAAGTTTACAGCATAATTTACATGTATAAATGTATGAATGTAATGTATAAACTACGGAGCAACTTGTACATTTCAAACAGTGTAAAATGTCAAATGCCACATCTTACATTTTAAATGGAAATTTTAAAAAGAAATTTGGTTGTACATGAAACTGACCCTTTAAGACAATGTTGGATACAGTAGAATTGGGTAGATATGGTAGAATATTAGTGATACAATCTTTTTTCCCCAGACAAACCTCATCCTGCATCTCTGGATTATTCGGTCTGATCAGGAATGGTGTGCTTTTATAATTTGGACACCATTATAACCACCTGGCACCACCCTAGTAACCAGTTAGCAAGAACCTAACAACAGGAAGGAACACAATATCAACCACCTACCAACGCCCAAGCAACCACACAGCAACTTCCTAGTAATTGCTACAGTGTACCAATCACTCTTAATTTTATTTTCTATTTAAAACTCCAGCTTTTGTACTATGAAAATTCCAGAAAAAGCGCACTGTACAGACAACAAAGAGAAAAGTTTGGTATTTTTGCAGGAATTAATACTTGACAGTTTCTATAATATTTTCAAGATGAATCAGAAGGATGTTGGTATCATTGCACCTGTTCTGATAAGCGATCTATAAACGGCGAGTATTGTTTTGGTCTTGTGCTGCTCCTAGCGCCTGCAGAAAGCTATTCAGTGTTTGCTTAAAGCACAGCTCCATTGATTCAAGATGTTGGAGTGATGATAATTGTGAGCCTCTGCATGCTGTGTTTACCCATTAAGCCCTGCTATACTTATGTGCTTCTTTGCAGATTAATGACTTACACTGCTAATGACAAACACTGCTAATGTCCATTTGTAAATTGTCTTGCACTCAATTGTCTTTGCCACTCAGATTTGGTCACTTGTGGTTAGAAGACTCAGGACTAAGAATCAGATTTAACAAATAAATCCAAAACGCCTTGCAGGGAGTACAAAGCCTTAGAGCAAGTTTGGGTTGGGGCAGGAGGATGGGTTTACTGAAAAACTGTTTTAGGCAAACAGCTCTATATTTCAGTGTCTGACTTCTTAAGATGATGTAGTGAATATCATCTATGGTGGTGGTGGCAGCGGCCTAGTGGATAGGATGCTTGCCTCTGGACCAAGTGGTCATGGGTTCGAATCCTACCTTCAGCACACCACCATTGGGTTCGTGAGCAAAACCCTTAACCCCAAGTTGCTCCAGGGAGACTGTCCCCTTTGGTTATAGAATGGAAATCGCTTTGGATAAAAGCATCCGCTCAACGCCGTAAATGTAAAGCTAGGATGTTTCAAATACACCAACATTAAAACAGAAGCGGTAAGTCTGGGTTTTGTTGCTGCATCTTCAGCGTTCATAGTTGTGCAACTGCCATTCCTCAGAAACGTATGAGGTATGTGGCATTTGAAATTTTAACATGCACCTCGAAATGCATTTCAAGATGCTCATTAAATACAGCTACATTTCTCACATTTCCAAGTAGTGCAGTTTTGTTCTCTGGGTTGGATTTTTTATACAAGAAAAAAAGCAAGAGACACTAAGTGAACGGAAACACAGCTCCTTTGTCTTTCCTCCTTAAAGCACCTGTATCCTGCACAGGTAGTTCCGGGTGGCTTACATTAAATTAGCGCAAGTTATGCAACAGGATCAGTAGCTGCTGTGAGCCTTCCTAGAGATCGAATGTAAAAAGATTCCGAGTTAAAGGAGGAGTTAAAAGTATTCTGCTCAGCACAAAGTAACAAGATCAAATGGCTTAGAAGCACAGAGAAAAGGCATGAACTGGCAACTCTGCTGGGATTCCAAAAGGGCCTGTGTTTATTAACGAAGACCCCGTGACACAAGAGCTGCTCTAGGCAATTCAGGATAAAGAGGCGTGCCTCACCAAATGTGTACAAAAGGGCTGAAGCTGTGAGATGTGGTGAGATGATGTGGTTTAGTTAGCAGCAAGTTTCAGTGGTGCAGGGTCATTGTTGGAATGCAGCTGTTGGTTTTAACAATGTCTCGCATGAAGCTCCGAACTTCAGTGGTGTCTCACTGGTTGTGTATTTTAGTGGTGTGGTGTTGACAGTTCAATTTTGTTGTATTTGAACATTGTCCAAACAAGTTTAAACAGTGGTGCCGAGTTTGTGGTCTGTAGTTGAGTGTTTTGACAGTGTAGGTTTGTAGTTGAGTTTAAAAGAATCTAGGTTTGTAGGTTAGATAATTGTATAATGTTTTGATGCTGTGTGCTTTGATGCTAGTTGGGTTTTTAACAACGTAGGTTCGTAGCTGAGCTTTTTACAGCGTAGGTAGATTCGTAGTATAGCTTTTTACAACGTAGGTACGTTCGTAGTTGAGCTTTTAACAGCATAAGTTAGTAGTTGAATTTAACAGTGCAAATTTGTAGTCGAGTTTTTAAGAATCTAGGTTTGTAGTTGAGATAATTGTATAATGTTTTGATGCTGTGTGCTTTGATGTTGAGTTTAACAGTGTAGGTAGGTTTGTAGGTGAGTTTTAAACAATGTAGGTTTGTAGCTGAGTTTTTAACAGTGTATGTTGTTTGTAGTTGGGTTTTTATCAATGTATGTTTGTAGGTGCCATAACTGTATAATGTTTTGATGCTGTGTGCTTTAATGTTGTGTTTAAAGTGTAGGTAGGTTTGTAGGTGAGTTTTAAACAGTGTAGGTTTATAGTTGAGTTTTTAACAATATAGGTGAGTTTGTAGTTCAGTTTTTAACAGTGTACGTTTGTAGTTGAGCTTTTTACAATGTACATAGGTTTGTAGTTGAGTTTAACAGTGCAGATTTGTAGGTAAATTTTTAGTGTAGGTTTGTAGTTGAGTTTTTAAGAATCTAGGATTGTAGATGAGATCACTGTATAATGTTTTGATGCTGTGTGCTTTGATGCTAGTTGTGTTTTTAACAGTGTAGTTAGGTTTGTTGAGTTTTAAACAGTGTAGGTTCATAGTTGAGTTTTTTCAATCCATCCATCCATCCATCTCACATATTGCAATATTTACAGTAGTGGGGGAGATTACAAACACACAGCACAAACAAGTAATGTGTGTAATGTAAGTAATTTGGTTATACCTGGGGACTCGTTCCTTGGCTGAGCTCGGCAGGTTGATGCGAAGTTGTGGCTCCTGCGAGGAGCCTGTCCCGTTCTCCTGCTTTCTCTTCTTCTTTTTGTCCATGGTGAAGTCGAGTTCAGACACAGGTCTTCACACACCCTTCATACACCATACTCTCTCACACACACACAAACAGACCCGAGTGTGAAGTTAAGTTGTCCGACTGCACTAATCCATTAGAGTTCAGAGTCAGAAGCGGGACTCGGGTCCACAGAGGAGGGAATAAACTCGACAAGCACTAGAAACTGAGCCTAAACCAAGCCACATCCGACTTTACTGAACTCGACGGTGTCTCCGGTCCGAGGAGTACAGGATCTCACTGAAATGTTAAAAAGGAATAAATCGCAGTGTCCACTGCAGAGTAACTTTATCCCGCTGTCCCCTCGCGGGAGCCTGCATCAGCCGTCCGGAGAGCTCTCACTCGGGCTGGATAACACCTGACCGGCCAAAGGGGCTTTCATCCTAAACCGGCTCTCCTACTCGCCAAATGTCGAAGCATCTAACTTCTGCTTGGACGTGGGGTCCGGCAGGATAAGGTTTCCATCCTCGTTTCTTCCACCAGTAGCCCACTTCATTCCACAGCCACAAACACGCTTGACTGAATCCTCTCGGGAGTTCAAGGGCAGACGTCAATCAAGGCTTAGCAACGCCTCTAAAGCCCTTGTGGCCTCGCCTCACCCGCCCCCCCCCTCCCCCTCCGAGCTGGCATTGGAGTCCTCCCGAGCAGCTCTGGAAGGTGCCACTGAGACAGGTGTATTTTTTGTGCTATTTGTCAAGCCTGTTTGCTGCAAATTTGCCTACCGCAGCACCACAATCAGCCGATTCTTTTGTAATTAAGGTGCTTACTGCTGCAGCTGTTTCAAGCTATTTCCAAAGTATCTTCTAAAAGCAGTTTCTGAGCTTCTTACATGGCGAGCAACACTCCTTCAGGCTGTTATACCGCTACTAAAGGCGTTTTAGGGTTAGAAAATGCTAAAGTATGCTTCCACACCTGCTATATCAGGAAAAAAAGCACATGGAGCGAAATAGGATTTTGAACACCCCTATACTGGGCCATACCATTTCACAGCATAACCACTGAGCCTTGACTCCCTCATTGAGTTCATTCACTCAAAAGAGAAAATACAGGTTTCTGAGCGAAACTTTAGTTTTAATATGAGCTCATTTGAATTAATTCGCCCACCATGTTAATTTTATTAACACAGGTTTCTTGCGTGGTGTTTTTAAATCTGTATTTTCTGGATTACTGAATCATAAACTGTACCCACACAACCCTTAATGGAACTTAGTCCTCCTAACACAGTGCATATACACACTGAACTGTTCTACCATAACAACAACAATAACAATAACAATAAGAATACTGCTACTACCACTAATAATAATAATTGTTGTTTTTTATATTGTAAATGTTATTATTGTTGTTGTTAACAACAACAACAACAACAATAATAATAATAATGATAAAGTACATCCCAACGCCACTGTAAACAGTCTTTATTTATAATATACTGCACATTCTCTGTTCTTCTGGTCCTGTTGTTTGCACAATTATTTATTTATTGTTGTCTACCTCAATATGTGCACATTTAATGACTTGAAATCTGTCAGCTATCATACTGTATTTACACTTGTACTATTTATGCAGCTGTCAGCTGCACTGTATGTTGTTTTGCTGTAATATTGTATTGCTGCTCTTGTGCTTTTCCTGCACACTTTTCTCCTTGCACTCTGTGTAGTCCTGTCCTGCCTGCAGTAATGTAGTCTTGTGCTGTTTCTGTTTATTTCTTGGTGTTCAACCATGGTCCTGGAGGAACATTATTTAATTTCTCTGTGTACTGTGTATGTTGCTGAAATGACAGTAAACTTGACTACAGTTTACTCCCTACACACACATGGAATAGCTACTCAACAAGCTTGTAGCATCCTGTTGCGGTGACTTTCTTTCATTTTTTGTCTTCTTGCATGGCTGGTTAATATTTTTTTGGTTAGTGTTTTTTTGTCAGTGGTGTTAAAAACAGTTCTAAAAGTGATGTATGAGTGTTAATGTTAACAGATAGCAGGCTGACTGAGTGAGTACACACAGCACAAGCAGAGGATAGCAACTAGTGTAACAATAATAATAGTCTCATAATAGACTCATGATAGAGTCTAGTCTCATAATAGACTCATGTCCTGAAAAATAACTACTTTTAAAAGTATCTCCCCAAAAAAGAGTTAGTAAAAGAGTCACTGAAATATCAGCAGTAAAATCGGTCATATCAATATAAAAAAATATTTTTTTCTGATTATGGAGAAAGCAAAATATTAGGTAGTACATACCTGTATTACCATTTATTATTATTATTATTATTATCATTAAAGTAAAGTTGCCCCTTATGCCACGCCTGAACACACCACACCACAGCATATAGTGTGAACAGTTTGAAATTCTTTCTCTGGATTTAACTTATTCACCAACTGGCAGTGGGCTGCCAACAACGAGGGCCGCCCGGGGACCAGTGTGTGGGGATGGTACCTTGCTGAAGGGTCCCTCGGTGATGACACCAGCAGTGTTAAGATTCGAGCCCACAATCTTCTGACCTAACTACTATGCCGCCAGCTGCCATAGTAGTAGAAGTATTAGTATTAGTATTATTATTCTCCAGTTATTTACTTATTTTCCCATTTGTTAGCATCACAAATTACATTTCATAGAAAACCAGTATTGTACTAAATGATCAAAGAATCAATGTTGATTCTCAAAAACGTCAGGATTAATGCTTCAGCGCTGATTCACTAAGTCATTAGATTCACATCATAATCAAAGAACAGGAACAGTATACTGTGAATGTTTATGTTTGGAGCATTACATTTCTGTGCTATTAATAAATAGAGAAAGTGTTTGCCAGACAGTCTATCAACTGTAACTGTATATGTGTCTTTAAGCCTAAGTAAACAGTTTAAAGTCATTTAACTGGTTGATATGTGTATGTTTACTATGGTAGACCTCCAGGACTATTATGTGGCCCTAGATTTAGAGCGAAGGAGTTAGCTGAAATACAAAATTCTAGAACATAGGAAACATGCAAGATTCAAGTCTGAGCATGTTTTTGTTTATTTTAGCTATTGATGATACTATTTTCGACATGTTAACAATAAAACAACAATAGTATTGAACAATAGTAACAAGCCAGATTTAGTAGCTACACTGTAGCAGAGGTACTTGTGGTTTAGGCAAATTGACCCAACCCGACCAAACTGTTGTGATATTAAGTATCCAATTTATATTAAGAGCCAGTGGTATTTATATGTTTTAACCAGATTCATACTCAAATGATTGAAGCTTGTCAGTTTTGTGTGAAATATGAGTCATGTTGCAGCCAGGTTATTTAGTGATCCATACCTTCCTGACTCATTATGAGCGCCAACCCACCTGACCCCCAAAAACATTTGTTAAGCAATGACCCGACCAAACCTGAACCGCACGTTCCACACACCATTTATTTTTTTGTATTGCTCGGCGGCCGCCACTAAGAACTGTTCCCAGTGGAAACGCAAGCGTATGTACTTTGGTGAGGGTACTGAGGGTAGGCATCATTTCCTCTATCATTGCTTGTTTTGGCAAATGCAGTGCCATCTGCTGTGCCAGTCATGCTAAATCCTCCAGCTCTGATCCCTCTTTGCAGAGCAGAACAGAGGCTGAAAGTGGATTATCCCAAAATTCATCAGTACGTCACCACTCTTCTTCTATCACTGAAAACTCATTTCCCTAATCATTTTACTATCGGTACTTGAATGACCATAAAGAGTGTCAGCAAAAAACATTAGTTATGATTCAGCCCTGTCCTGCTAGCTCCAACCAGGATGATTTGAATAGACACCCCTCTTTTGTTTACAGTAAATACTGTGTCCTATTGTGTGCAATGGAAATTTGATTTCTTAGTGCCGCAGGTGTTATCATCACTCACCCTATTGTCAAAGTTAGTCAGTCAGAGTCACTGCACAAGCCGCACCTTTGTTTGGCATTACATAGCCTATAAGAAAGGTGTAACCTTTTTGTGCTGGCAAAAATTAAATACATTTCCTGAAACTGACAGGTCAGCTGAGGTCTGTGGTCATTTTATTGGAAAAAGACTAAATGTCGTTCTGAAAAACACATATTAGATTATGGGGTGGCCAAATCAACACTCAAATAAAATCTAGTATTTTAGTTTCTTCAGCGGAGTGCCCGTTTGCCATGATAATTCGATTAAAGTGCCTTCAAGCTATTAAAAACATACAATCAGTCAAGTGTGTTCAAACTTTGGACCAGTACTGTATTAATCCAAACAGCCAGCCAGTCCTGTGTGTTTTGCTTTGCTGGTGCATTTTGGCAGTTAAAGAACTGTGTATTTTGACATGAGAAACATTAGGGCCATCTGACTGAAATGCAAAAGAGCCAGTCACAAATGTTTTGGTATGATGGGTAAAGGCAAATGATTTTCCAAACAAGAAAAGCAAAAATACCCCTGCAGGAAACAAAGTAGTATGTTGCAGCAAACAGGGATATCTTGCTTACTTGTTAATAAATGTAGGCAAGATATTTTGAATCCGGTAACTATATCTCAGTCCAAAACTCATCACACTCATCATACGGTTAACTGTTTTCAAAACTTCTACCCACCAGACTAAAGCCCTTCACGGGTCATAGTTTTCTGAAAGTGTATACACATGGATGATCCCATTCCGGGTTTGATTTGGGCCTGATTTTTTCTGAAGCTATTCAGTGATTATCACACATGTATTCACTGAGATGCACATTTACAAAGACACAAATGTGATGTTTCCTATTTACAGCTGTTTAGTTATAAAACTGTATTTAAAACATCTAGCTACTAATTAAATGTCCCTCTTTTTGGTCTTAAGCTTATGTTTAGTCTAACACTCCCTTGTGTATTATTTCAGACTGTGATTAGGGAAACTCTGCAGAGAACACTGAAAATGCCCCAGGAGATGCCCAGTTTCTCCAAAGTAATTAAAGTAAAAATCATTTTTTAAAGATTGATTACTTTGATTAATTTAAAATTAAATTTACATCTGTCAGGTAATTTTAAAGTGTATCACTTTGATTAATTGCTATGAACTCTTAATAATAACTAGCCATACATGTATTTCTGAAGTATCCCTTACCCATAGGACTTAAGTGCATTTGAGTGCAGCTGGAATGCAAAATTGTGTTTTTATCTGCTTTGCCCACAGTGCATAAAACTATTATGCATACCGTGATAAATGTAAATATGGCTTTACCCTGTCATTGGTCAAAGTTTTCTGAATTTAAATAAATTGTAACTGCAGCCACACCCACATACAGTACCTCCTATCCTACATTTGCACAGAATTAGACTCTCCATGGCAGGTTGCTTCTTCTTGAGCATGCTTTTCAGTAGGCTGCTCTTTTTGGTTGCAAGTGTTGTTCAGAATAGCAAGTGGGGCAGAGTGAGCAACAGATGTAATCCACTTTTGGTTTCACAAGGCTGAGGCAGAGAAATGCTTGTTTGTGTTGTGTACCGAAGCAGATTGTCACACACAAAGGTCACGTGACGTGCAAGAGGGGTGCACCAGGGGACAATCTGGCCCTCGACCGTATGCATATATATATATATATATATATATATATATATATATGATATCCTGATATATTCCAAAAACTACGAAAGACATATGCAGAGCATGAGGGCGGTTCTTTAG
>JBBPCX010000088.1:20446971-20482507 GCA_037974365.1 Hydrocynus forskahlii | reverse complement strand
CCAGAACTACGAAGGACATGTGCAGAGCATGAGGGCGGTTCTGTGGAAGTTGCTGGCCAACCAACTAGTTGGAGAAATGCGATTTCCACCAGCGCTCCACCACATTCCTGGGTTTTGTGATAACCCCTAAGGGAGTGGCCATGGATCCCTAAAAGCTGCATCCCTCCATCCTTGCAGTTTCTTCTCCAGAAAACCCCACTCAGCAGTGATACGGTGTAGGAGACCATGAGCAGTTGGCCATCAAGTGGGCTCTGGAAGAATGGCGTCACTGGCTCCAGGGCAGCGGTGAACCATTTAAGGTCTAGACGGACCATCAAAACCTGCTCACAATTCAAAATCTTAAGCAGCTGACCCCGAGACAGGCACTCTTTGAGCAGTTAAAATACACCTGTCCTCCCGTCCGGGGTCGAAGAACATCAAGGCACTGTCTCATCAATTCGAGGCTGAAGCACCTCGGACGGATCCCGTGCCTGTTCTCGCTCCTCACATCATTGTTTCTCCATTGAGGTGAGAGCTGGAAGGTCATATTCAACAGACACACACTTTGGAAACTTCTCCAGCAGACACCTCCCCCCCGGACGTCTCTTTGTTCCTCCTCCTCTTCGGCCGGAGGTTCTTCAGTGGGGCCACAATTCGTCCCTCTTGAGACATCCTGGACTGCGGAGAACCATCTCCTTCATCAAGAGGGCCTTCTGGTGGCCCACCATGGCTGAAGAGATTAAGACCTACGTCTAGGTGTGTGCGGTGTGTGCCAGGGCTAAGACTTCCAATCAGACAGCTCCCGGAGCTTTACAACCTCTTCTTGCTTCTCGGCGTCCCTGGTTGCACATTGCGCTGGATTTTGTTACTAGTCTGCCGGAGTTGAGTGGGAAAAATACTTCCTTGACTATTGTAGATTGCTTCTCCAAGGCTGTGCACCTAGTCGCCTTTGCCAAACTCCCCCCTGCCAAGAACACTGCTGAACTAATTATCGAGCACGTGGCACCCATTATCTGGTCGACTGGGAGGGCTACGGTCCTGAGGAATGGTCTTGGGTGCCCGGACAGTTTATTTTGAATCGATTTCTGATTCAGGACTACCGTCGTCGGGTATCCTCCCAGCCGGGTTGGTCGGGATACGGTCCTGGAGGGGTGTGTACAGTCACGCACACGGGTCACATGACATGCAAGAAGGGTCGAAAATGACACGCGTCACACGGTATAAAAGCCGAGGTAAGGAGGTAACTTGCTCAGACATTGAGTCAATATTCCTTACTCTGCCAGACCCAGCTCTCTTCAGAATCATGACTACTCCTGTATTTACCATCCTCTGTGTGTGTATGAGAACGCGGATTCCGGGTGGGAATCAATACCCTATTAAGGGAGTGTTCTCAGATCAAAGTGCTTGGACTACCTACTCTCTCATGTTACTCCGCGATTGGGTTTCTCCTCCATTGGTTTCTAATTTCTGCCAAAACCCCTGACACAGACTGTGCTGTAGACGGAAAAATATGCCACAGATTATATAATAAATGGGATGTGGTGCGCATTTTGATTTCAGAGTGATTTTACATACACAGTGCTCTACCCCCGGCTCAGTTGGCCCAAAGCCGCCATGAGCTGGAGAGGCCTCTCTCACTCAGTGTAGAACGGAAGCCCAGTGGCCTGCAAATACTTCCAAGTGAGTGTGCTAAAGCACTCTGTAACTCACTGAAAAGTCAGGGGCTACCTTGATGTGGTTTGTTCAAATAAGTGGCTTGCTGTGTAACCACAAAAAAGCAAACAGAGTGTATAGGAACCATGAAAGTCTGACTTTCATTTTTATATAAGTGTATTATCAGCGGCAGACTGTGGGTTGCCTTGCTTGTCAGTGGATTGCCTTGCTTGTTTTTTTGACCATTTGTTTACCACTCCCTTGCGGACTAGGTGTGTCACTGTTGTTTCTAAACTTCCTTCCAGAATCCCTTTTAGCTCGCTGACAGTACAGCACAGAAAACAGTAACACAGGTCAGCCTTTCATTTTTTATTAGATAAGAACTGTCAGAAACATGTGGTCAAGTGGGGTGTGGTGCCTTACACAAATACTAATGCATCTATAGTTTCTTTTCTTTCTTCTTTGATCCAATATGTGTATAACAAAAAAACAATACAATACACTTGCTCCAAAATATCCACACATAAAAGGTAACATTTCATCTGCTATAATTTCATATTCAGTCCAGACAATATTTAATCCAAGCTATCAAATAGTACGTTGTCTCTGTACACAATTAACGCACAGTACTGCTGATTAATATGAGCATAGGAATGTTGCAATGTTGTTTCATTGCACAATAATGATCAAAGATCAGTGAAGATGTTTTTTATTCTCTTTATTGACTAATCCACAGTGGTCAGAAATTCCTAACTGAAAACTGAATTTTCTCTAATAATTTAGCAGTTCTGGTCCACGAACCTCTTGAGATGGGCCAGGCCTTGCCTGTTGGGAAAACCACTGTACCCTCTGACCGTGCTGGCACAGTTCAGTGTGTAAATGCTTTTGCAACATTTTTTTCATGTTAATAGACAGAAACAGAGGACAGCTATCAAGAATGACCTTTGCTCAGACTTGGTGGATTCCAGAAGTGCCGAAGAAGACGAGAGAAATCTTCAGCATCAGAAGTTGAATGTGTCGGTGAATCTAATTGTTTTGGGTATATAGGTTATCTTTGCAGAGGGATCACTGTAATTTACTGTCTTGTATTTTGGCCGTTCCTCTTTCATTTGTGGTGTCTGACTGTTTTGACAGGTCGGCATCAATGAACTGCATGAATTTCTTTCTTGGATCCCGTCTTTCGGTGTATGGTTTGTTTGAACGCTTTTAGGGATATCTCTTTCATTGTTATTGCCACTTTGACTCATTAAATCAAAGCAAACATTTGCTGCACATGGGTTTTCTGTTTGAAATGTGTTTTGAGACATCTGGCTGTCATAACACTTAAGTGTTGTGCTGTTTGACTGGTTCACCAGATGGACAGAACCTGTAGAAACAGTAATGGACTCGTCTGGTGGTGCAGGATTCTCACTATCATTGCCCATAGAGGTAGTTACGTCTGATGAAATGCAGTTGCTGGAAACCATGGTCTTTTCCAGTAAATGTGATCCAGGCCTTTTTTGGTGGATCAGGGAAGCAGGAGAGTGTGCCTGTGGCTTCACTGACACACTTTGGCCCTCCACCAATTTCGGCTCCACTGCATTCCGTACATTATTATTTGGCTCAAGTAAGGGACTCTGGTTGCCTTTCATGTGCAGCTCTTGCTGGTACTCAGCTGTTGTATTTGCATCTTTATACTTAAGTGTAGAGCTTTTCAGGCAATCACCACACGGATCTTCTTGAGGTTCTGTTGATGAATCTGTGTATGAAGCAAGTTCTGTACAAGTGTGAAGGGTCTGTGGCTCTTTTCGAATCTCAGAGATCAGCGGTTTGAAGGGTTTTACGGGTGCTTGTACAGGACAGGGCATGTCTGTAGTTCTACTGTCTAATTGCAGATAATGTTCCATGGCTAGAGGCCCTTTGTGTTGTAGTTTTCTTGAGCCTTTTGAGTGTGGGGATTCAGAATTTTCATGTGGTTGGTCCAGACATGAAATTGATGCCAACCACTTGTTTTCTTCATTTTCCAAACTCTGAATTAAAGGTCTTGATGAGCAGGCCAATGTCCAAACATCAGGCTGTTGTAGAACTGTGGCTAGATGCTTCCTCTGAGGCATCTCAATGACTGGAAGCCCACAGTGAAGTGAATATTCAGAGTTCTCCACCACAGCCAAGGAAAGTACCTCAGCTCTTTTAAACCGCACTTTCTGCTGCAGTACATTCATATGCTTCCTTTGCTGACTCAGAGAGTGGCCGGAGGTATCTACATCATGGTACAGCTGGTCCAGGGTTTCTACATCATTCCTCAACCGGCCTGAGTAATCTACATCATTCTTATGAGCCATAATATTCATAATATCTTGGTTTGCCTGGCCAGAGGAATCTACATCATTTTTCACCTGCCCAGAAATCTTTACATCATCATTTACTTGACCCAGGGTATCTATATCAGTGTTCTCTTGATGTAAAAGTTCTCTGTCACCGATGGTGTGTATAGAGATATCTAAGCCATTATTTATGTGCCTTGCGACCTCTACATCATTGTTCTGTATTCTGGAAGCGAGGGCTTTTTCCTGCTCAGCTGAACTACACTGTGTCCACTCTAATACTGGCAGAGCAGTTTGGTGCTCCTCGGCACTGCTGTTACTCATGTTTGTGCTTGGACAGACACTGTCTTTTACTTGTTTTAGGAAACACTTCTGTTTGTTAACAATCCCTAAACCTTGATTTTTCTTTTGTTCTTGCGGTTCCCTTGTGCTTTTTGCATGGGAAACATCCGTGCGTTTTTGCTTTTTGCCCTCAGTTAAGTCACTTCTACTGTGCATTTTTGCCAGAGCCTCAAATTTCTTTATCATGCCAGACAAAAGGGGGCCCTTGCTGATCTGCCTGACTAGTTTCTGTGGCTCTAGCACTTTCCTGGTCTCAAGCCCTCTCTCCTTCTGCTCAGCTGCTGCAAACTTGGCAATCACATCCTGCACCCTGGATCTCCCTCCCTTTTTCCCTCTGCCCGTGTCACTGCTGGGTCTGTCTGCTTCCTTGGCTCTTTGCAGACCCTTTAAATGCAGGGAGCCAACTTCTCTTCTGTGGGTAGCTGCAGGCTTTGGGCTGGTCAGGAGAAACTTAGATTGGAGAAGCTGAAAGGCGGTAAGGCGACGAGCAGCATTACGTCCTTCTGTTTTTTTGACATTTCTATACATGCTGTCCGTTCTTACTGTCCTCTCCTGGCTCTGAAGACCCCGATTTGGCAGCTCCTGGGTGACGTAGTGCAGTAGAGTGTCCAGAATCTCTCTGAGCACTGGATCCAACGAGCGATCCAAGACCAGCCGTTTAAGTGTCCTGACATCCCCTGTTGTGTTGGTCACCATGGTGACAGCTCCTTGATGCCTCTTCCGCTCTGGTCTGCATGAAATAAAAGGCCCTTCTTTGTACTCAGAATGAAGCCGTGTCCTCAATAGAGTGTCAGTGCAACAGTCACTCCTCTGTGTAATTAGATCTGCACTGTATATCATCAAGGGCAAGGGCAGGAACAAGGATTCAGTGGTGGTTATGCTGTAAGAACTGAGGCCACTCCTGGAAAGTTGTATTATGCGTCGGAGTTGAATAAGGGCTAGGGAGGTTGATAGCAGGGACATAACAAAACAAGACTACAGCAGGTTTAGAAGGGGTTTTGGGTAGTAGAGGTTACTCAAGCTCCTTTCACAATGCACAATTTTGGACACGGTTTTAGTTTAAAATGTTGAGCTCGATGTTCTCAAGAGCTTAAGAGACTGGTGGAGGTCTAGAGAGAACATCTGATCAGTCAGATTCACTGCATCATGCAAGAGTCCTAGAAAGTTATGCAGTGTGAAGGGAGTTGCACATTAGAATATCTGACATTAAGGCATAAGGTTTTCCATGTTTGCTGTTACATGCTTTCTGGTGTATTGCATTTAAGAAGAGAATTTTGTTAAGAAATAAAATAGCTACAAATGAAGGTCTCTTCATATGGTCTTTTAATAAAATGACATAATATACATGCATACATGCACCAGAAGATTTACTTTACTTTGACCAGACAATCATGGACACATATCTGGTCAAACTACATGTAAGTCACTTGTGGCGCCATCTGCTGGCTCTCAGCTGTCAGTTGAGTCAATTTCCACAATCCATGTGACTGAACTGTCTATTTCTTTCAAGCACAGTTATTTCAGAGTGGGATCAAATTTACATTATGTGGTTGCAGCTCCTAAAATGCAGTGAAACCTAATCAGTGACTATTTAGCCTAGTTCAGTACATAAAACATGGATCTGTTAATTGACAAAGGGTGGGGTGTCAGCCGGGAGGATGTTTGGTACAGGATTGGGAGGGTGAGCAGCTGAAAATCATGTTCTGGTTTAAACCAGAACGTGAGGGGCAGTTACTTCTCTGTGCACTTTTCTGCGGCTGCGGCCCGGTATAGTTTGGCTCCAAGCTCCTCCAGTTGCTCCCTCTTGTCCAGGTTTTGGTACAGTCCAGCAGGCACCTGGTCCAGACCGTAAAGCAGCCCATACAGACAGCCAGCAATCAGACCTGTGGCATTGCCCTCACCTAGAACAGAGAGATCATCAGTTGCTTCAGTTATTAACCAATTAAATGGTTCACTACGTGGTTAATAAAAATAAATACATAAAGGATCGTGAAGAGAAATTTACATACAGCCAGTGGGGTTTTTTTTCTGAATGTTTATGCATTATGTTGAAAACACTTCGAAATACTCCACATGACAAGTTTGGTTTCAAAGTCTGATGCCCAATCAGGGCCTCACTGTGAACCAGAGTTCCCAGTGGGCTGATAAACAAGTGCCCTGTTACATTACCAGTCATGTCATGTGCCCTTGAGCGCACTGTATGTGTTTGCTGGTTTTGTTCTATATTGATGCTTCACCTCCGTGAAACATGGCCCGTTTGCACAGCTCGCCCCAGTCCGATCCTGCAGCCAGCAGAGCATCATAGGCAATCATAGGGGCATCGTGGCCTCTCCGCCCTGCTCGCCCTTCTGAGCTCCAGCGCTTATACACCTGTGAGACATGCAGCATAATAAGTAGATTATAGCTGAAATAAAGGTGGCACTGATTATTTCATTGGTCTGAAGCTGCGTAAAAAACCTGATAAAAGATCACACTTTACAAACCCCTTCAAGGGTGCACCTGATAATAGCATTCCTGAGGTTTATACTACTGATGAGATTTGGGTTTGCTTGAGTAAACGTCTTGGGATGCATAAAAAAAATGCAGATTCTGGCATAAACAGTGGGTACTGATTGAAGAAATGCTAATAAAGTTAAGGCGGCATAAAAAGAGACCTTATCTGTTTCCTCTGCATCATAGCTGTTTGGAAAAAGAGGCTTGTTCTGGCCTTCTGCCTCTATTCCCCTCTCTTCCAGATAGAACTGCCACTTGGCCTCAAAGTAAAACCAGTGCTCCTGGTATTCTGAGGAGAGAGAGATGACATGGTGCTACTATTTTTTCAATATCAGTACTGAAACCTTGAGTATTGGCCAACCCCAATTCAATCATTTTCTAATTAAAACACTTAGTTAAACACAAAGTTATGTTTGTTATTTTGTCAGTGTAATCTAATCACTGCATGAATATTACATATTTCTCAAAAGCATTTTATTTGTAATTTCAGTAATACATTGTCACACACACATTTTTACATTTTAAAATGTTTCCTTCCTTACCCGCCATGTGGCGTATAGTTTTTTTGCAGTAGTCCTCCGCCTTCGGGATGACCTTCATGAGATCACGCCCCCAGTTCACCACTGGCTTGCCTTGTAAAGCATATGAAGCGAAGAGGGCAGTACTCAGAGAGCCAAGGAACCCTGAACACAAAAACACAGCCTTAGTCCTGCTCACATCTAGAGTTTTGAACTGAATGTTGGTTGCTAGGGCTGAGGGATGATGTGCTACCAATGGGGTGGTTGTGGGTCATCCGGCCTACTTCGATGCTCACTTCTACCAGGCTGTCCAGTCTTTCAGGCTGCCAGTAGCGCATACCCACACACATCGCCTTTGCGGCGGCTCCAAAACCAGTGCCTTGAGGCGTAAGTAAGAAAACAAGTTTTAATAATGTATGCAGGCACGTACCAAAGACGCATCAACCACAATACATTGCTAGCTGGATAAGCCATTCAAATGAATGTGTACCTTTTTCATTGAATGGTGTGTGCCAGGCAAGCAGGAAATTGTTGGGTTTGAGAAAGGCACAGCCTTCAACTGTGGTGGGGTCAGAAGTTCGGCCCTTCAGGGACACCATGGCACCCACGTACAGCCGTACCAGCTCTCTGTACAGATCCTCCAGACACCAGTAATCTTAGTAAAACAACACATAGCAGCACAGCTAGTCAGCTATGTTGCATATATTATACGTGGCATAAGCAAATGTTTAAGCTTAAGGAGCAGGCTTAGGACATTGTCTCCCCAACCACAGACGAATGTTGATGCCCACATGCTTGGGATTCCAACCAGCTGAGCCGTAATGTGTCAGGCTAAGTTTAGCCATGATTAGAAGTGCAGCTCTACCGTGTGTATGAGTGTTTGTGTGTGTGTGTGTGTGTGTGTGTGTGTGTTTGCGTGTGTGTGTGTTTATATATATGCTTGTTTGGGCGGGATGCTTCCCGGAAATTAGTTGCCTCTGTGTGAGACCCAAAAACAGCCACACCATCAATTCCCTCACATCCCTAAAACAGGCCACTTGACTCATATGTAGCACACGCAGGCTTAAGAGTTCCCACAGTGAGCGTGAGTGTGAATGTAGAGGGTGGGAACCTGTGGATGTGATGAGAGGGGTTATAATTGCGAAGTGGTATCAGGGCACTTATTATTCAGTTCCTGCACTTCCTGCTTTCCAAGCAATCCCTGTATCGCAGTGGTAGCAGCCAGTCGTCTTGAAGGGCTGGTGTCCCACACGGTTTGTTGATTTTAGTGCCTCTGTGTTTCTGCTATGTCTGCTGTCTTTGTCAAAGGAAGTTCTGTAACAAAACATCTTCGGAGAAATTTACACAAGGTTTTAAAAGGCAGAGGGACATCAGAGTAAAACTGGTTGCACCATATGCTCAAAATTAAGTGGACTATATAATTGGCCACACGTGTAATATCTACACCAACTTTTTGTATGATCCTCCCATGTTTTGTGCAGCCCTCCCTCAAACACATGAGGGAGTAAAGCGTATTTTGTGTTTCACCATGCACATGGACCATAAACTGTGTGTTTGGACTGTACTGTTTTTGTACATACCCTGATAAAGAGGGACCATGTAGTAATGGTTTTAGCCAGTGAACACCAACAACAGACTACATCCGCACTGTGTGTTTGTTGGAATTTGAGACTT
This sequence comes from Hydrocynus forskahlii, assembly GCA_037974365.1. Taxonomy (NCBI): domain Eukaryota; kingdom Metazoa; phylum Chordata; class Actinopteri; order Characiformes; family Alestidae; genus Hydrocynus; species Hydrocynus forskahlii. Next base: position 20,473,545 of record JBBPCX010000088.1, on the reverse strand, counting down.
ACAGATTATCAAATTATCAAATTACAGGAGCATCCATGAGCGCTCATTGAAAGACAATGTCAGTTTTCAAAGGCTTGGTATGAAAAGGCCTTAAGGTTTTGTCATTCTCCTCTCGCACAAATGGAAACTGTCTCAGGTGTACTAAGTATATTACAAATAGTACAAATGCACACTTAGTTTGTTTTTATATTTTTAGAGGCAAGTTTTGGATGATTACTTTAAAGGTAAAAGAGAAATTCTGTAAATTGGATTTTTGGTCATTGCTTTAGCCATACAACCCTGTCTCCATCTGAGAATAAAAGTCTGTGGTGGATTACTCCCTGTTGATGAGAAAGGAGAACCCATTGACATGTGATGGGCTTTACTTGTGGCATTTTTATTCTCAGCAGTCAAGTGGTACTGGAATTCGGATAAGCAGTGTCCTAATCCCGGAGGCTGTCGTCAGGCCTTTTAGTAGAACCGCAGCAGACTTTGAACACAGCCCATTGTGGAAGATGATAGCAGTCCAACAACTCAGGCCCACCATTGTCTGACTCTGGTGGGAGATCACGTTCACTTAGGTTCTATTTTAGGCTCGTCTGGCAACTCCAGAGCTTGACTAGAGTTTGGGTTTTGCTATGGACATGCCAGTGGTTTGCTGCAGAGGTGGGTCAGCATGGGGATTTGGCATTTACATTGGAGTTTCAAGGGATTAAATAATGCCACTAGCTCTTGAGCTATTTATTGTTGCGATGGAGATTACTTTGAGTCAGTGGTCATCAGGATGCCAGTGGATGGAACAAGAGGATGACTGGAAAGTTGAAGCGAGCCCTGTTCTTGTATTGCTGGACACTGAAAATGAGAAGTGCAGTTTTTTGGTGTGCAAAAATGTCATAATTCTATGCATGAGAGAGACTGATCCCTGCTGAATGGGCGTTTTTGGAGAAGGAGAATGGTAGGTGTTGGTTTTGAAAAGGGTGCAGTGAGAGACCTTTCTCCTGCTATAGATGACAGGTCTTTACAGAGCCTGGGAAAATAATGGCATACACTCTACCTATGAGACAGGCCCTGTAATTAAGTAAATGTTTAACGCCTTTACCTCCTTCTCCCAGAATAAAAGAAAGCAGTGCTTCTACATACTTTATAAATTACGTATTAAGAAACACAGAGACCTTGTTTATTGTTTACAGGAGCAATATGTTCCTTGATGAATCTGCTTACAGCTGTAAACACTAACAGAATTGCCAACCCACATATAACTGCACCTCCTGTGTCCAGACAAGAACAACAACCCGGCCCAAATTCTCCAGTGAAAAAGTTTATTATTATTAGCAACAGTGGAGCAGAATCAAAATTCCTTATTAGGTGACTATATGATTCCTATATTAATGCACTTCCTCAAAACTTTTAAGTACTACTTACCACTCCCACACCACCACTACATGCTTCGTCCAGCACTTTGGCCCCATTGGTTTGAACTATTTTTTCCTTCTTACCTGAATAGGTGTGTCCTTACCTGTGACGAGGGCCTCCGCTGTGATAATATGCATTTCTGCCCCATCACTCAAAGGCCAGTTGTCTGGGTCCAGGGTGAGGGCCCCCAGCCCCCCAAGAGCTGAAAGCTCTTTCTGGATCTGAGCTCCTGAAAGGCACCACTCCCAGCTGCCTTTCCGATATCCAAGGGCATCTCCCACTGCACCCAGAACCATTCCAGCCTGGAATTTCTCCATTAGGGTCCTTTTTATTCCCAAAGCATCTAGGAACACCTCTTCAGTACAGCTATTGCTGAGTAACAAATGTCTTAAGCCTCTCTTGAGGTTTCTCTTGATTAGATATTTTTCTGGGACCTCAAATGAGGCCTTGCACATCAGTCTTCCACCTTTTCTTGACTTTTCGTTGGGCTCCACTGTCTGACCCTCCCAAAGCACTAGACTGCAGCTTGACCAAATCCCCCTAAACAGCCCCTCTTGTCTCCTGTCCAAGTCACTCTTTCTAATCACCACCATTCATCACTCCCTCTCCACATGCACACACACCCACAAGCGGGACCTTATCAACAAACCCTCTTTTGTGTGGCTGCGATCAGGTGTCTCCTAAAAAGGCAATCCCCATGGCACCATGTCGAGAGTTGAGCCCGTCAGCTGGTCCAGGATCAGCATTAAGTACCCCACACCACTCTGCTCCCCGCCACCCCCTCATCCCTAAAGCCCAGGACAAGAATGGAGTATTACAGAAGAGCGACAGCCCTGGCCCTGCTCAGCTGCAAGTATTCATCACACGATGAACTGGAAAAGACTCAAACTCATTTTATAGGTCTCAGTCTTGTCTTAGAACTCTTTGTACCCAAGACTCAAGTATCATCATTATCCTATTCTGCCTTCTTGCAAAACTACAGTTGTTAAAGCTACATTGGGCAGCTGGTGGCCTAGTAGTTAGGGTGTTGGCCCTGCAATCAGAAGGTTGTGGGTTCAAATTCCAACTGGTGTCACCACTGAGGTACCCTTGAGCTAAGTACTGTCCCCACACGCTGCTCCCCAGGTTCCCCTCATTGGCGACAGCCCCCTGCTTCAGTTGGTGAATGGGTTAAATACAGAGAAAGAATTTTACATTGTCCACAATGTGTGCTGTGCTGTGGTGTGTATAAAGGTTAATAAATTAAATTAAATTCAGATTCACAGTGGTAGAAAACAGCAGTCCTTTGGTCCTTAGCTGAAGAATGCATCACTACTTGAGGTAGCTTAATGACACATCTTCAAAAAGTACAATAGGTGGTCAAGCTTCAAGTCTGATGGTCCATTTGTAGCTAAATTAAGCCTTCAGATTATGACAGAATAGATAAAAATGAGTTGTTAATGCAGAAAACGGTATTAATTAATTAAATCAAACTTGTTTCCACACCTAGAAAGCTCTCCCACCTCTTAAATCCCAATTTAATCTTTAGTTGAAAGTGTGCTTATGACTGTGTATGACTGTGATGGGATGGTAATTGTGAAGGGCCAGTTAGACAATTGCACAGGAGGCAATGATAGCATCCTAACCGATTGCTGTGATATGGCTTGTTAAAAACACTGTCTCAGTTTTATGATAAGGCTGTTTGCTGTCTCTAATATGCAAGCAGAGAAGTTGTCCACCCAGACTGAGCGGACAAATAAGTAAGTCAAGCACCCCAGCAACAGTCCAGGTTTGGTGATGTACTTTTTTTTACACGTTAAAAAACAAATTCAAGTAAGGACTTACTGATGAATCCAGCTTTTGTGGGAGAATGTATTAGTGGTATAATGTTACCTAACAAGGCCTAATGTCTCCCTGAAACTTTATAAGTCAGTAATCTGTTTGTAGTGTCATTATTTAATGTCATTATTTTATACCATAATACTTCTGCCACTATGGCACATAATGGTTATTTTGCGTAGCAGAAAAGGAATAACTGTTGAGGTCCTTATGGGGGGTGCAAAATTACACTGCTTGGCAAAAAAACAAGGGTCATTATTATTCATAATCAATTTGAAAATGTGTGCATTTTAACTTATTGCATTTTCTCATGCTTTTATAAAGCTATAAGTTTATTTTACTCAACATTGTATCACGTCTTAGCTGTGGAAATAATCACTGCAACACATGGCCTCAAGATTTCTTATAAGCTTTTCCTATTTACATTAAACAACGAATGAAACGCTGCTTTATTTTACACATCCACTGCTGTAGCTAGCTGTGGACACATTCTCTCCTGTCCTCATTCATCTTGTGTTAGCTGTCCCTGTGTTTACACGCCTCCCCACAGCATCAGACCGGAGGGATATGTGGTAATTTTTGGTTTTGTGTCAAACATTTATTTCCACATTATGTAAGCTTTGTCTTTTTTTTCCACCACATATTTCCATTCGCTTGTTTTAAACAAACAAATTGTCCACTAATTACTAAAATGATGGTGATCAGGTAACAAATGCAGTTTTTGTTTTTTGAGGTCAGTGACTAACTTTACAGGGTTGAATTACTCCTTTGTTATGTTTAGAACTACACATAAATGTGGCTGGAATATGCACAGGTTTGTTATTGTTTCACAAACTTCCTTGCTGAGAGCAAAATAACAGACCTATGCGGTGTTTTGGTGGCAAAAAACTCAAAAAATTCATTTATTGACACCACCGTCTCTTCATCACTGAATTTTCATTTTCTGTTTTCTCAAGCTTGTTGACAGCTCTATCCGATGTGTTCCATAATGTGAACGCAGCATATTTACAGTTACAAACAGTACATTCTGTGATGTTTACGCATCTGTAAAGATCCAGGCAATTAAGAGCAAGAAATGACAGGATGGGGCATTTCAGGGGCCAGTCAGATTTCAGCCATTGACATAAAAAGCCATGAGCAGATCCAGGGGCAGGGCCAGAGTTCTCGTGGCTTTTTATATCAGCAGGCCCCATTCTTGAAGTTGATGTGTTGGAAGTAGAAATAATAGGTGTAAAGCGTAAAAATATGAGCAACTTTGACAACTGCAAGGTTGTGATGACTGGATGACTGGGTTTGAACACCTCTAAAACAGCAAGTCTTGTGAGGTGCTCCAAAATTGGTCCAAGGAAGGACAAGCGGTGAACTGGCAACAGGGTCATGGACGCTCAAGGCCCACTGAAGGCAAGCCCGTCTGGTTGGATACTACAGAAAAGCTACAGTAGCTCAAGTTGCTGGAAAAAGTTCATGTTGGTTATGGCAGGAAGGTGCTGAGAAACCTTGAGTCCTTTTATTCATGTGGATGTTATTTTGCCACTAACCACCTACCATAAACATTGTTACAGACATTTATATTTACATTTACATTTTGCAGACGCTCTTACCCAGAATGACGTACACCAGTGCTCGAGTAGTTCACATCTGTTCTTCAAACCTGTAAAGCTAAACTTGAATCAACGTCTACTATTTAACCAAGTTAATGCCAGCTAAGTTATAGACCTAAACAACCTAAACACACCTAAACAGATCAAGAGCAATCCTTCATAGCAAAGGTATTCCATGACAGCAATGACCTGTTATGGCTGTATAGTGTGCCCTGCCACACTGTAAACTGTTCAGGAATGGATAGGAACTTGACAAAGACACCAGTTAAAGTAAAGTGGCCCCTTATTGTCACACATGAACACACCACAGCACACAGTGTGAGCAGAGTGAAATTCTTTCTCTGCATTTAACCCATTCAACAAGTGACGCAGCAACGCGACACCAGTTTGCTGATTAGACCTTAAAATTCTCCAGATTCTATTCTGATTGAGCACCTGGTAACCAACAGCACAGCACACCTTCAGAAGTCTTGTGAAGTCCATGCCTCAACGGGTCAGATCTGTTTTGACAATCATATATATATTATTGAAACCCACAGCTAGCCAGTCAAATGAAAAAGCACAACCAAACACTCTAAAACAATTACTAAAAGCAACACTGGCAGTCTTTACAAAATCCAGAGAAATAACTGGCAAGCCCAGTGAACCGGGGTATAGAAGATAGTATAGAAGAGCACTCTATACTAATCATAAAAATTTGAGTTGTTTGTTTGGTCTTGTTTGGTACATATGCTTGTGATGAAGGTCATCATTTTGAAATATGTGTTTCTATTTTGGGGCAATATGATATAACTAAGATATAAATATTGTGTTTAGATTGGGTTTAGCCCAGTACATTGCTTTGCTCATGTTCAAAACAGTATTTTCAGCAGCCTTTTTTTCTGCCAGTAGCTAAAACCATAAAAAAACAATAAAGTAAAACTGAACCACTACTGAACATGTAGATGAGAGAAAACCTGCCCTGATTAGGACTTTGACTGAACAGCCAAAGCAGACTGTGTCTAAACTCAAACCACTGTGTCTTTCTGGTTCAGCAAAGGAAAGGATTGTGATTGCTTTGAGCATCTATCTTTTCAAATAAAGTATTATTTGTTCTGTATTTCACATTGCCAGTCCGTCTTTCCCTCTGGTAGTGAACAGCTTAATCATGTGGGTCTCATCCCATTTTATACAGGTAATCCCTAACTACACGCTTAAGCACTGATTCAGAAAGACTTCAACGAATCATCACAGACATATAGTTCTTCGAAGACACCATTATTGAACTTTTTACCCACAGAGATGGGTTCAGCATTTTCCATTTGGCAAAGTTAGTCCTTAGATTTTTGGAGTACTGGATTTATATTGGTTTAAAATCTGAAAGTCACCAGTGTCAGCAGGGGGGAAACCCATGGAAACTCTCATTATCTCTGATTTTTGCTAGTCGATATTTTAACCTGGACAGCTTATGTCCTGGTGGTTAGTAAGCTGCCCCTGCAATAGGAAAGTCTTGGGTTCAAATCCAAGGACTGCCAGAGGCACCACTGAGGTACCCTTGAGCAAGTTACCATTCCCAACACACTGCTCCCTGCTTCACTTGGTGAATGGGTTAAATGCAGATGACTCAAGTCCTTTCCTCCAGGACAGTATCCCCTCAGTATACTATGCAAAATAAAAAAAGAATATCTCAGGAAAACCTAAAGTTCATGGAATAACAGAAACTAGGTTTGATAGTAGTAGTAGGATGTCATCTGATTTATACTGGGTATCTCCTGTCAGCCCTCCCTTAATTCTAAAATCATATGTGATTGAAACTGCCCTTGATTCCACAAACAGCATAAAGAGCAAGAGCAACAGAGCGTCACCCTGTCTAGTCCCACGTCCCAGATTAAAGAAGAGGGATCTAATGCCATTCATAAGAATTGTTGCTCACAGTGCTAAATATAGTACCCATTTAATAAATCCTATCCCAAAGCCAAAAGCCTTCAAAATAAACACCAGACATCCGCACTCCAACCTCTCACATGCTTTCATGGCATCAAGAGAGAAAGCAGCAACTACAACATCTTTACAATTTAACCACATAAGCTGGAGAAGGCGCCAAGTTGTCAGCTGATGATGGACCTGGTCATCAGTAATCATTGTGTGAACACTTTCTCCATTATTATAGCTTAGTCGATATCTCTCAACCTGCGTTTTCCAAACTAACCTGTCAAAAGCTACTTGACTCATAGGGGTTCTTATCTTTTTTCAGCAATACAGTGGTTACGGTGTCAGTGAATGTTGGAGCTTCCCTTCTACCAGTGCCTTTGTTTAAACCTTGGTCAATACAGTATTCAAGTTTAGAAAAGCCATCTAAACCTGGTGATTTACTTCAGGTTTGTTTATAGGTACACCCAACATCTCCAATATTTCTCTATTTTATTTATCCTCACCTATACATATCTCATGAAAAAACTTTTGAAGACCTTGTTGTTTTCCAAATTTCCAAAGTTACCCCTTTCATCATTAACTGCTGGAATTAAGTAGTTTAAGTAGCATCTTTTTGTTTCAGTTGTCTTACTTTTCAGATTTCGTTCTACTTTCATTGAAACTTGATTTCAGCCTGAACAGCTGAAGTTCAAGCTCTGAACAGCTGAAGTTCAAGTTTCTCGTGCTGGTCATTTTTTTCAGATTGCTAGTGTGTGAAATTATTCTGTCACACATGAATGGACATTGAAGCCTCCCCTGTCTCTCTGTTGAGACAAAATTGTAGTAAAAAAAATCCTTAAGGTATGGTTTTATTGCAATTTTAAATGTGATTTTTATGTCTGCCAGACCAAGGTCTTTCATTACCTACCTAATCTGTCCCTTGGCAAGTTTATAATATGCTGTTTAAGCTAAATGGGCATTTTGCACCTGATAAGCATCCCCCTCAGTCACCATCTGAGCCCCTGGGTAACCACATTATTAAAACTCTTTGTTTGGATCATGCACATCATGTGTTAACTTTTATTTCATCAGTGGTGGCCTGCATACATATGGTCCTGCATACGTCATCTTTTTTTTTTTATTAAGTACAACTAAATTCAGCTTCTAATGCACTAATATTGCCACTCATTGTTTTTACTGGTAAAAAGGTATGAAACACCTGCCCTCCCAAGTTCCTTACTAAACTGTAACTTAAGTATAATGTCACATAGCTCTCTCACTTCAATATTAACCATTTTCTGCTACTTAGTCATTTATATACAGGTTGGTGTAAAACCATAACTAAAAACCGCCCTACAGCTTCTTCAGGATCAATACTACCTTAGCAGTCTTCACCTGATGATTAGAAACTGTTTATGATGGATGTAACGAAGAGAAAAAAATCTGCGAACAGGCGTTTTTCTCAATAGTTTGTTAGGTAATAGAATTTCCAGTATCTAATGACACCTTGGAGGCACAATAAAAGAGAATTGATCATTAGTGCAGATTTATTCAGACGGCTCTGGATCTGCTGTTGAAGATCCATGCATTTGACTCCATACACTGCCTTTACTTAACAGACAATTCAATCCTGTTGTCTGCTGTTTGAGTCGTGAGAAATGACTTTACCTACCAGAATTGAGAGGTTTTACTGAGAAAGGGGGAAGGTAGCCCATTGGTCCAGAGAGTAGTACACAATAGGAAATAGCTGAAAGACCTTTCTGTTGACATACAGCTTATGCAAGCTCTAGTTCTTCAAATTAAGAACTAGGTAAGCTTATTTCTCAGTCATAAAACTGTACTGTGAACTGATACGGACATATGACATTGACATCCCAGGACTGCTAGTGGAATGAGTGGGGCCTACACAGTAATAAGCAGGTGGTTTTATGATCTAGCTGATCCATGTCTATTCCATTTATCACCTTACAGCAGTTTGGCCTCAGCCATTCACACTGAAGTAGTACAAGCAGTGTACTAGACCAATAGACATAAAATTCATTTTATAAGTTGCCAGCTTTTATATCTTTTGGATTCAGCACTTTCTAAATCTTCTGCTCCCAAGGATGGAACCTATTACTGTTTACTGTGAAGAACTCTTGCACTAACTAGACATTGCACAAAGAAGGTATCTTTAGATGTTTATTAGATACTATTTGGGAGCTTTAAGAAGTTAACAGAGGGTACAATAGATCATTGGAATTCATCTATCCAAAAGACTGAATTACTTTTCAAATATAAGACATTAATTTTATTTGACCTTCATTCTTTGTTATGTAGCTTTTCTACAGTACAGTTGATTCTGAACAACAGTGCTATAAAATTTCATTTTTTGAAGCCTATGAAGCCAAATAATCACATTTTTACCATATACAGGGGGTCCTCAAGTCACGACGGAGATCCGTTCCCACGACAGTGATGCAACTTGAATTTTGGTGTAAGTCGAAACACACCCTAGCCTAAGGTAATAACCTGTCCTAAAACACAACTATAAACACAACTAAGAAAAAAAATGAATGTAAATAAAATGTATCAAAAGCCACATCAGGAACACGAACAGGACACTTGTGCTTAGATAAGTGTACTCCCTCACTCTGTGTATTCTTCCACTGCGCGCCACTAAACTAATTTGTCCACGTGAGCATCGTAAACCCGAAAGGACCCCCTGTATGCACATCGATTCTGGACTACCTATCACACTCTTGAATTGTAGTTGGTTTTGGCAGCAAAAGAAGTTTGGGGAGGCTGATGGCCTAGTGGTCATCAGAAGGATGTGGGCTCTAATCCCAGAACTGCTAGTGGCACCACTGAGGTTCCCTTGAGTAAGGTACCCTCCCCACACACTGCTCCCAGGGCGCTATGTTCCTGGCTGCCTGCGGCTTCACTTGGTGAATGGATGAAATGCAGGCGTGTTCACATATGACAAAAACTGACACTTTACCTACTTAGCGAATATTACCCATGAAAGCATAATGGGAGCCTTTGGTAATATGTGAATAAATCTAGTCTACTTTGTCACCTTTTGTTAAAAACATGCTTTATTGAACACCTTCCTCCACAATCAAACAGATGGGTTCAGATTTGATGATGGAGATTAACAGCTTTTTCTTCTTTAAATAATCTTTATTTACATATGCAATAATACTGATTCAATGAGCTGAACCGGACTCGATTACCCAGGACTCAGTCCAAACACAGAACACTGCGCAAGGCGTGAGGACAACGTTACGAGGAGGTGCACCTTCCTCATGATGGAAATACATGTCCAACAAACGAAACTGGACAAAAAATGGCAATCTGTAACAGTTAAATGAGGAGATCCAGAACACCATAGCACCTTGTCCAGACTTCAAGAAAAACAATAAATAAAATCTAAAGAAATACAGTATGAGCCTTCTAGTCAATTTACTGCAGCATGTGCAAGTGCTTTCAGAATAAGGGGGGGGAAAATTATAACATTGCTGACTGAAAATAAAATCCATTTTCAATCTATGTTAGTGTTTAAGGTAAGTCAAAGTGTCAACAGAACAAAAAGGAATTTGTTTCTAAATTAAATGATTAGGTTATTGTCAGATTTTGTTTGAAAGCTATGCAGCTAGAAATGTGCATTTTTCAAAGGCATGTCAGATATATCATGTTATTTCAATAATCAAGGAAATGGACAGTCTCAAACCCGAAAAACAGCAATCTACATAAAAAAGACTTTAAAATAAAGTTTAAAACAATGTTACTTATTAAATGCGGAAAAGCACAATGAGGACATCCAAACTTTTAAGATAGATTATTCCAAATACCTTCTTGTCACATATTAAACATCATGTATCTATATTCATATGCTTTTATAGCAATATGTCTGTACATATCTCTACTAGATGCAGTATTTTACAACTGTAGCAATCTTACTTCTGCTGGTGTTCTGAGCATTGCTGCGTCTCGGTTTCTGACTGACTTTCTCTGAAACTAGATCTTGCTGGACAACAACAGACCTGAAAGTTTACACTTGCAAATTTGTAACAATATGCAATGACACAAAGAGGGCTCCACATGACATTGCTTAATGAAAAGTGATCTGTAGTGTTTCTCTCTTTTACCTTGCGCAGCTTTACACTGTGCATCAATCACAAAGAACATGCACAATCTATCATCCTATATTACACCCCTTCGTTGGCTTCAGCCATGGGATTTTGATGCTATTGATTCACATACCGCGAACGCCACCCCTGAACCGCAGCTTGGTGGACAGTGCATGGCAGGGTCACGATGTCCATTATCATAGTGACCTTGAGGCTAGTGTGTCTCGAGATGGATGACAGGGGCTCTTCCAGCTTGATGCCTTGGGGCTGGTTCACCACCGCCCTCTGGTGGTGAGGTGCTCCAAGCAAATTCACTCATTCCTGAGAAGGCCCGGTCAGCTCCGCATTGTTCAACCCAAGTTCGGTAGCACAGACTCACAACTTAAAAGTCTCTGGCAATTTTTGTTTTCTTTTTGAATCGCTTTTTCTATCAAAAAAAAGTCTGAACAGAGAAATAAGATTCCACTTCCCTTTCCAAAAGGTAGGTGGTGATTATAAATTTTTGCGCTTGCCTGCTGTAACAATTGGCCGAGCAAATTCCACAAAGTCATCTATGAGGACTGGCCATGCCCCTGAGAAGAGACAACAGCACAATTAGCACTTCTGGCAGGACACCTTTACTTATAACCATTTGAATTACTTTAATATTCATTAATATTCATATCAAATTCTGTCTTGTTCTTTTTAATGGTCAGCTTCATTCAGTGTCTGAAAACCATGACTTTTCATGGTATTTTCTTAGTGTGAAAAGATCAGCTCACCTTCCTCATCATAGTTTGACATATCATCTGCAATCATGTTTCCAAAGTCTAGAAGGAGATTCCACGTGTCTTTTGGGATGGATCGTTTGTGGTGTTCCTTCAGAAGAAAAAAATGAATAAAAGGCACAGCAATGGTTAAAAGATTTAAGCTTCCTTCCTTGTATGCAGTCTTATAGTCCAGTTATAAGACAAAAGAGAACTGAGGAAAATGGCCGTTTTACTTAACCTTACATAACACAAATTATGGCCCTGTAAGTAAAGGACTGTAACACACTTTGACTGGATACCAGTAAACTAGACAGAACTAGACAGTAAGAGCTGTTTTCCCTTTCCATACATGAACAAGGCTAAAACAGTGAAGAGCTGTTGCAACACAACCACATGAAACCACTGATGAGCTTTATAGCATTGTTGTTTTCTTTGCATGTGCACTGTTTAGCCAGTTTTTTGTATACAAAGAGAGATACTTCTGCCAACACATGCAGGTAAATTTCTGTCACATAGTTAACATTTAGCAACCTTAACAGATTCAGAATGTTACAATCCAGAAGCACCTAATTAGCATAGCTTGAAAAAGGATAGGCTTACCAACAGAAACCTGTTCCAGAGGTCCAGAAACTTAAACCGGCCCGTCAGCACCAGGTTCCAATAGGCTACAGCCATTTCTAAATCTGAGCAATAGATAGCATTGAGAGACGAACGTGAAAGGACGAAAGCGAAATAGAGGGGAGGAAAAGAGAGAGGGAGCTGAGGTTTGGGGAGTGATCCATGTCCAATGGGTCAGACAATGGTCCACTGTGCAGGACTAACAAGGAGGGGTCACTGCAAAGTGACAAATAGCACCCTTGTTTGCATGCCAGCATTAATCAACACAATGCACAACTCCAAGTCAGGGAATACCCATCTTGGAGGAAACAACATCTGATACCAGAGATATAGTGTATAGTGAAAAATATTGTATAAATCCATGTACTAGCCAATATATATGACACACATTCAATTTTTAATATACTTATTGCAGTTCTTCCAGAGCAATTTACATTGCTCTTTTCATGCCAAGCACACTGTGAAAATGGTACTTGTGCTGTTTTTCTTCCTCTCTGTATGACACTTACCTAAGCCTTTCTGGCCTGGATTCTTGGCAAAGTTGAAGGTAAACTGGTAAAAGTCTTTGAACTTTCCGGAGTCTTTGAGCTCCTGTTCAAGTCTGGGTAAGATGGCCTTCAGTTTTTCTGGACTGTCACAACTATAGAGAGACACATACAGTCAAAATGTGAACAGTCATATAATAAATAAAAATGCCACTGTTGAACTCACATAGTGGCAAAATGAAACACTGGCATTTGATTATGAGGCTTTGATTTAGGTTTGAATATCAATATGTATGTGAAAATAAGACGTATACACAGGAAACCAAATGAAATCCACAATTTGTTCAGTTGAAATTTATAATAATTAAATGTTGCTCCTAGCCCAAGTCACGATAGGGAAATGGCCATTGCTGACCCCAGCTCGGACATGCCATCTAGGAACTCTTTCCGGCTGAATTCGCACTGTGTAGCTGCCCGGAACTTCCAGGCCACCACCAGAACGCTCATGCTTGCTGGGTCCAGGGTGAGGTCATCACAAAACTGCTGGATCCCGTCGATACCAATTTTATTCTCATCATGGGGATCTGTGGATAAGAGGTTGTGAACATATGTGTGAGCAAATGTATGTTTTACTATTGGTTTACACAGATACACAAGAAACATCTTCAAATGTCACTTAGGCATAACGAAAATAACACAGACATGTCCACTGAAGTGAAATACACAGACTAAAACAGTACACTAGGAGGAGAGCATAAGAGCCCACAGGCCTACTTACAATCATTTGACAGAAACTGTAAAAAGAACTGACAAGCAGCAGAGTCTAACCAGTTACCTTTGTATCGGTTGTACAGCTGCTCCAGCTTCTTGCGGTCCACTGTGGTTTTCATGGATTCTTTATAGTAGAGGTCTGGGTTTTGGAAGTAGTTGTCTGTGGCCACCTCTAGTTTCCAGTCATTCTGTGTGAGGCAATAGACAGCCGTCCTCTCCCCAGCTTGGGTGAAGGACATGAACTGGCGAACTTTGTCTTTCTGTGATGACTTCAGCTTATGCTAGGGGAGAAAATGCACATGACACGCATGACTGATTACTTACAACTTTCCAGAATGCCGTTCCAGAAAGAGTTCATGATTTTCATAACTTACCAAATACAACTAGCAAGACTATTCTGAGAACACGTGCTGAATTCTACTAATCCTAGATCATAAACTGGATAAATATAAGGCCTTGGGCACTATGTGCCACTATCAGACGATATTCAGAACTGTATCAAAGACAAGTCTTATACTCAGAGAAATTTGTTAATAAGTGAAACCCACAGTTACGTCACTAATAAACTAAACTAAACAGAAAAGGGCTTCCTAATAATGGCCCCATTACACCAGCACAAAATGACAGGTCATCAATAAACCAGACAGAACAGAAATAAGACAAAAGCTTCCATACATAAAGAGTCCTATTTGTAAGATTAACACACTGAAGAACTGTTGAGAAGCAGTGCTGACACAACACACCCACATAAAATCAGCACAAAGACTTCAGCAGAGCAGTCAGTTAAACACAGTTCTGAACCTGGTGTCACTTACAGCATGGTGATCATGCATCATTCAGCAGACAAATAATGACCAGCAGCAGGCTTAATGTGGAAGGTGCTGATCATCACCCACCTCAGACTGAAGCTAGATTCCCTGAGGCATCCAAAATATTCATACTCAAATTCAAGAAACCCAGGACAGTCCAGAAGGGTCAGCATGCACTCCTCGTCCGCTTTACTGACCACGACAACAGATAGGAACGTGATGTTCATCCACCGTTTGGGCGGGTGTAAACAAACCTGCTGCCCCACCGCCTCCTCACTGGTAACGGTGTGTGTGTGAATTTCTCTCCGTCCGGACCACCGACCCGCCCGGCTTCCACCTCACCCACCTCTCCCAAGTCTAACTCCTCCAGATATGTCACTGACCAGAAAAAGGGGAAGGTACCACGGGGAGAAAAGTGCCTGTCAGATCTCAAAACACCAACAACTGACCTTCCATATTCCCTCATAAATTGCTCCACCGTGACAATGCGACACAGCCGGAGGAAAACTGTCCCAAAATAAAACCACCACACCTCCCACTCCCACCCGGGCCGCTTACAAACACCACTCTCCCGCTCCGCACCCCTCTGGGCGCCTGTTGTGTCTTCAAGTTTGGGGTTTTTGCCATTCGTGCCTTCACCTACCATTTTATCACCCGCTGCTGGACCAACTTGATAGGCGACAGCGCCCTCGTGCGCATGCGCGGGACTGCGTAGGTTTCGGCTCGGCGCTGGAATTTGTAGTTTTTACGCGACTAGCCGCTTGTAGTCCAAAATACTCTGCTTTACAGTCATTAACTGGAAATAAGAGTGCCTGCTGCGTAAAGGTGATGGGCAATTAAGGCATGAACTGTACCGATGTTTATTTTTTTTGCAGTTTAAATGGTTGGAAGGCAGCTGTGCCGGGACTTTAAGACTTCTCAAAAATAAAACGACCCCACTTTAGGCGTGTATTGCATGAAAATTGAGGGGTTAAAGGGAATGAACTACAAACAGGTGTTAGAAGGCATGAAGTGGAGATAAACTACACGACCCACGTTGCACTCTTTTCTCGGACACCCAATCGTCTGGGTTTCTTTCGGAAGTGAACCAAAAACTGACTTTATTAGCTGAGTAGGGCTAACGACACTAGCTATGTGTCAAAACAGTCCGGCGGACTCAAAGTCCAGCTCGTGACATGCCTTTAAAAACGTGAAATAAAAGTCCACGGCTTGTTGACTGTCGAGCCATGCTTGTCAGTTCTAACTCCACTCAGTCCGGGGGGCTGAGGGTGGTCTACTCCATTCTGCTGCTCCACCTTAAACTGGGGCAGCAGCTCCAGACAGGACCTGCAGGGCAGAGCTGCAGAGAGTGGGGAACATACTGAGATATTTAAGGTGGAGCACAAAGTTTGAGTAGGTAGCCAAGTTCAGCTTGGCAAATCGAGCAGGTCGGTTCGTCTAAAACGTCTCTGATGAACGTTCTCAGTGTCCGGGCCTCCTGTCTCTACAGAGGAACAGATCTTGTTGGAGTTTAATTCGACTTACCTTAATAAACGAAGAGACTGGGGATCTGCTCGACAATACAGCGTCTGCCGTTCTGTCCTTTACTCTTTCTCTCTTTCTCTCTCTCTCTCTCTCTCTCTCTCACACACTCACACATACGGTGTAACGTTAGTATGTGGCGTGTGTTGAGGGGTCGGCGACACAAGAGCCCGTCTGTTTGCCTCCTTCTCTGAGGAGCCTGCCTCACACACTTTTCCAAGGTAGCTATGGTCGCCTGCTTTCCTTCATTTCGTCGCCATTTCTCCATCCCTGACTCTGTCACGCATGCAATAAAAAGGTGTCGGTTTTGTTTCGATAACCTGAACGCCTGCGTTTGTGTTTTGGTGCTTCATTTTGGTCTCAGAGTGGAATTCTGCGGGAGATCGTCATGTCTGCTGGAGGAACATGCCATTATCGGCTGGGCGAGAGTTAACCTAAGAGTGTCGTGTTCAGTGGATACGGAGACATACAGATGATGCTTTGGGGGCGTTTAACGTGTGTGTTATCCCTATATATTGTCTAAGTCAAAGTGCGTGAAGCTGACTGCTGTTCTAAGATCACATGAGTCCCATTGGTGGTCTTTGAGTCTGCTCGGGGTTCAGTAAAGGCCCACGCTCTATTCAAAGAAGGTTAGAAAATAGTTCAAGTGATGAGAGATGCCACTTTTTTCTTTTTTTAGAAAAAATAATTATAAATAACTAGCTTTAAAATGACCTTTTAAATTGAAGTACTTCATCTCTAAAAGTACGGCTGTTAACACTAATAGCCTACTAGAATAAATACTCAGATCACAAGAGGACAGCACATACTTCAGACTAGATTTCTTATTGGACTGGATTTTATTTCCTAGCTGATATTCGATCCAGCAGATACCTACTGATACCGTTTTGCCATTCCTAATGCGAATGTTTCGGACACATGCATGTGATCTTCTGTGCTTCAGTATGTTTATCATAGCTTTTAGAGCAAAACCTCTTATCTCCTAAACAGTATCTTTGAATGACAGTTGAAAAAAAAAAAAACAGTAACAGTAACCTAGGATAACAGTTAATGAAAAAAGAGCATTTTTAGAAGTAATTATGGACCATTTCAATTGATCCATCAGTCATAAAATATTTACACAATGTACATAGATTATGTAAAGAAAAAACCACAATACAAGATTTAAAGAAAAACCACAATACAAGGTTTTGTTGAAGCGACAAATTGGCTCTTCCACACAGTTACAGTTTATTGGCAATATTTTGCATTTTGTTTATTTAATTCATGTACTTTTTACTGAAACATCAGGATGCATCCTTATAATGGCTATTTCCACCCCGCCTGTGTGCTGTCATGTGTTATGTGACAGGTGTGGTGTTTGAAATGGGGGCAGGTGCCTTTAGTGTTGTTTGCACAGCTTGAATACCTGAGCCTCACCTGCGTGAGCTCAGTTTACCAAACCAAAGCCAGTTGCGTGACATAGTTCCTGAAACAGCAATCATGTTTGAGCCTTTGTCTTTCCTTTATCTCTCAGTTTTACTTTTCATTTCACTGAATGGGATGAAGCGATATGGAATTTCTGGACCAATAATAACTGATGATAAAAGTAACTGACCATTTTTAAACCCAGAAGGTTAAAAAGTACAACCAGTCTATATATAAATTGCAGTGAACATAAGGTTAAAACTGCAAGGTGTTAATTTTTACTGCCTCATATTCTTTAGCTTACATATGTCCCTGGAATGATAGGAATCACACACTACAGTTTTGTTGTCCTGTGGTGTCATCAGTTTTATTTGTACACCAGACCAATTACAATTAATCCCTTCAGGCACTTTTCCATAGGTATACAGGAACAGTGCTGAAACTAAACCGTACTGCAATTTCACAGAACTTGCAGCACACCAGTGTATCTGCAACAGTATTTCTGACATGCAAGTTTATGACTTGTCATTTTCCCCAAAACTCATCCATGGAGTCGAACCAGCAGAACGTTTTTCTGCCAGAACTGCTTTTGTTATTGTGGGCCTTTATTATTTTTAGTCTTGTTTGAGTTTTTACATCTTTTTCTCGGTATTCCTTATCCATGCAACAAGTTAACCCAGCTAGCTTGTTAGCAACAGCCTGGTGCACCTTCGCAATTCTCACAGCATTCAAGTTAAATTTGTTAGCATCACAGAAAGCTCCCACTGAAACGTCTGTTTAGCCCAAACCGATAGTATTGTTTGTACTTTGTGGACTTCCTAGTTGTTAGTTTATATCTCCATTGTTGTTGTTTTTTTTTTTTTTTTTGCGTGGACAGTAAACAAATAATGGCCTCTTTCCATGTTGAGATGACATTTCAGCCAGTCAGAACCAGTGACAGCTTGACTGTGGCCTGCTTTTGGCCCAGCCGTCGATCGGAGCCATGACGGTACCGTTACAGCTTGGGTATTTGTTTGTTATGGACAAACATTTGTACCCGGTACGTCACGGTTCCTTGCCCCAGTGGAAAAGTCCCATAAGTTTCTTTATTGGTGAGTGTCTGCTGCTGATGTATGGTACCACACTTGTTCACTGACTCTCTCTTGTTGATCTCCAGGTGAAGCACCGGTCGGCCAAATGCGGGCCCTTTGTGCGCTGCTATGCTTCGGCCTGGCAGCAGCACTGCAGCCTGGCAATCAGGTGGCCCAGCACGCCATCAAGCTGCACCGTGGACGGGGGGCAGCCACTGGTCAAGGCCACCACTGGGTGGCGGAGAACTGCAGACGCCTCTCGGGCCTCCTGCGGCAAAAGAACGCCGCCGTTCGGAAGCTGGAGACAGCTGCGGTGGCAGTGCGGCGGGACCGTGCGCTGTCGGATGCCGAGAGGCTTTTCCAGGTGCACACGCTGGAGGTGTTCCAGAAGGAGCTGAATGAGAGCGAGCGGTCCGTGTTCCAGGCCGTGCTGGGACTCCAGCGTGTCCTGAAGGGCGACCTCAGGGACGTGGTGAACATGAAGGAAAGCAGCCGCCAGAGACTGGAGGCCCTCCGAGAGGCCGCCATCAAGGTGAGGCCTCCCAGATGTGACGGCGAGATCAGAAGGCACTAAAATTGTAGCCCGGTCCGCCAACTTGCAAGGTTTTGTAATAGATATAACCGTCAAGCAAATTTTTGTTGAAGCAGCCTTGAGGTAGTTGGGTACTGCAGATGCTTGGAGTGACCCAGAATGGGCTCAGATCCAAGGCTCATTCTTCACATTTCTCCAAAATTTTCAATGCCTAAGTTGAAACAAGTTTCAAAGCATACCTTTTGGTCCCCAGTCCATACAGTTCATACATGGGGAAAAAACTGCAAAAAACAATCCCAGCTGAATTAATCATGCTTGTGACTGCCCTTTTTGCTTATAGCTTATAGTGATAAGAAGTCTTGTTTCTCTGTATCACTGGATTACTTGCAGT
Source organism: Hydrocynus forskahlii (assembly GCA_037974365.1). Classification (NCBI taxonomy): domain Eukaryota; kingdom Metazoa; phylum Chordata; class Actinopteri; order Characiformes; family Alestidae; genus Hydrocynus; species Hydrocynus forskahlii. The sequence continues at coordinate 20,454,379 of JBBPCX010000088.1, read as the reverse complement.
TTTTTCTAGCATCCTGGTGTATTTCAGTCTAAACTTATCACTTTGTCCTAGTTTACACATGATTCTTCAATGTGACAAGTACCTGGATTGTAATGTGATCAGATTTTAACCACATCAGAGACGAGCGATATGCAAATCATCTTATATACAACCACCAGTGGCCTTTGTTGCTCTTCATTTTTCTGTTCAGATTAAAAGCTAAATTGTTCACTTTCTTAGTCCAGCAGTCAGTGTTTACAAGAAGAGGCAGTTGAGAGAAATTATTCTCTAAACTGTGGGCAATATAACACAGTGTATCGTAGCGAAACAGTGGAAAAAGGACAAGGCGAGGTAAAGTTTAACTGGAGCTTTATTTAGGCTTATTGGCTCATTCAAAGTAGGCTTCCAAATTAAACTGAGAGGAAAAACTCATGTCAGCGGATGAACCGGGAAGCAGCGATGCCCACATTTAAATGGTGGTGGTGGTGATTGGTTGTTAAATTTATCTTGGGGACACGGATTCATTTACACTCGAATGTGTGAACTGAAGTGATTTAAGCAGTTGGATTAATTTTAATCTGTTTTAATGTGTTTTAGGTGTGAATATACCTGCATTTGCATGTGGCTTGGCTTTATCCTGATACAGTCTTGATGTTTATTAGGCATGAAGGGACCAGGTGTAAATGGGGGTTTGTTTCAGGTATTTCAGCCTGGACTGCCCTGGGCCCCTATACAGGCCAGCCTATCAAAACATGCATATACATTTACACATCTCAATCTTAAAGTGACAGTAACAAAAACTGCCATTTTCCGAGGTCTTCTGTTAAACAGGACGCTATTTTGTTGCTGGCGATCGGTGGATCAGTGCCCCCGGAGCTAAAAGTGGCTGTAATTGGCAGGCAGGGCTGGTATACTGTTGTTTCCTTAGTAACAGTATTTTTCTGACGTTGCTGAAGTGCTGGAGTTTTTTTGCTGAGAGAAGGGCTCTTATCTGTCTTACTGAAGGACAGCACCCAGGGTGACATGAGACAGCATTGCTCAGTATTAAATGCTATCTTGGTTTTTCAGACACAAGTTGAGTGCGTGAGAGAGAAAGTCAAGCTTCCTCCATATTGAACATCAGAATGTTTGCCTCAATGGACAAAGCTCAGTACAGTAAACAGGACGTCATAATGATTATAGAACATTATTTTGTTGGGTCGGTTGCCATAACATGCTAAGGGCCTATTTAAAATGGACTAGGCTGCTCATTTGTCAATGGTTCAGGTATTTCTTGAATTAAGGTCTTTAGACTTTTTCTCTAAAATTGAATAAATTAAGAGAAAGTAAGGATGCATTTTACATGCAGCATAAATATTGCATAGAAGATATACATCTGTCATGCATACCATTTTTATGTCCCAAATATTTAGTGTTCATTGTAAAGGGTTTAAATGAAGGCTTTATGCTTCAAAATATACCAGGGTGCTTTGAAATGAAAAAAATTGAAATGAAAATACATGCAAGTTATTGGAATTCAGGCACCTTTGTTATGGGTTTCTTGCTGCACATTATCTCTTAGTAAAACTTGAAACACAGGTGAAGTGAGTTATTTCTGCAAGTGATTGGCTTAACTGGCTCAAAGCTTTAGAAAACCTTATTTCTGCAATCACTAGTGAACTCTCTTAACTGTCCCAATGTTATAAATGAATGGCTAGAATTCTTCTCTCTTCCGGCCTAATGAGGAGGTCTTGCATCGCCACCTAATGTCGTAGCAGTTTTTCAAAATTGAAGCCTGGACAGCTTATTCCAGATTGAAAAACAAGGGAGCTAAATATGTTTTGAATACCTTAAACACAAATTATCGATCAGTTTTAACGCCCAGGCCTACCTCATTCTGATCTGTAGTGAATATCTGGCCTCTGACAGGAGGAGGAGGAATATGTAGAGCTGGTTGCAGCTGAGAAACACCAGCAGGAGGCTCTGAAGGTGGCGCAGGACCGCAACAAGACCCTCTCAATGCTGGATGAGATTCTAGAGGACGTCAGGAAGGCTGCCGACCGCCTGGAGGAGGAGATTGAGGAACATGTCTTTGACAACAACAAACAGGTCAGATGTTAGGGTGTGTTTAATAGAGTTTGATTGCAACAGGACCAGACATAACCACCTGTTCCACTAAGAGCACTGAAGCAGTAACCTAGTGCTGATGCTACTGTTTATGTCTGTGACTCTACTGACTGGTTGTCAGTTACTTTACTAATTAACCAGCTATGCCTTTTGCTCTTATCATTTGAAGTTCTGTCTGTGCAACCAGCGATTTTTCTTTTTATATAGACACTGCTCATCCAACACTTCTTCTGAAAAAAAGGGTAGTACCAGGGGACTTTGTCCCTCAATGCTGCAGTAACAGCCTCTACTGTTCCAGGAACTTTGCTGTGTGTTTGATTGCATTTGGAAACAAGAGCACTAGGGAGGTCAGGTACTGATGTTGCCTTATTAGTTCTGGATCACAAGCATCACTCCATCATCCCAAAAGTATTTGGTGGAACTTCATCACTTCAGAGAACACAGTCCCTCTGCTCCACAGGGGTATATAGCTCCACTGTTGGGGGGCTATATACCCCTCTAGTCAACACTTGGCATGGGCCATGGACCTTAAGCTCATATGCAGCGCCTTCCTCTGTTTTATTGGCAGAGCATCTCATTCTGTTCGCAGGAGAACCAATGGGCCCTGGGTGCCCATAACCCTGTAGCTTGTTCACTTTTTATCTTTTCTTGGGCGACTTTTGGCAGGTGCTAACCACTGTATACCGGAAACACTCCAAAGGACCTGCCATTTTGGACCCAGTCGTCTAGCCATCACAATCTAGCTCTGGTCAGACTCAAACTCAGATTGTTAAGCTTGTCCATTTTTCTGCTTCCAACACATCAACTTCAAGAACTGACTGGTTAGGAACTATAAATATAATATATCTCACCCCTATGTCAGGTGTCACTGATGTAACCCGAATTTTGGTGCAAGTTAAAACACACCCTAGTCTAAGTCACTTACCGATCCCAACACAGTTGTAAAATCATAAAAACTCAACTAAGCCACAGAAAAAGGAAAAGGAAAACTCCCTCACTCATACGCCACGTTACTGCGTATTCTTCCGCCGCTCAACCAAACTAGTTCGCCACACAGTCCGTAAGTACTCAAAATGTTGTATGTCGAGACTGTTGAAACTCCTCGAGTAATCAAAGTTATTCATTTGACATTTACATTAACGGCATTTAGCTGACACTCTTATCCAGAGCGACGTACATCAGTGCTCAAGTAGTCTTAAACCTGTAAAGCTAAACTTAAATCAACGTCGACCATTCAACCAAGTGACTGCACGCTCGGTAAACCTAAACAACACCTTGACCTGTCAGTGGTTTTAATGTTATGATTGATTGGAACATACACACACCAATCAGCTTCTTGCAGGTTGTGTAAAATTAATACTTTTGGGTGCCCCTGGTCGAATTACATGAAGATTATTTGACTCCTTACTGTTTGATAAGATTTACTAACTAGGCCCTAATCTACCTCAGGTGTAGAAAATTTCTAGAACGTAAAAATGATTTGACCCATCAGGGTGTTGTGCTTATACTCAAGAGTCATGAGCTTATCTAAGCAGCTCCCAGGAGACCTGAAACAACAAGAAGTTTAATTTATATAGCGCCTTTCACCAACCCAAGCACTTTACAGAGGGAAGAAAGTCATTGATCAGGAAAAGTGGGCTAGCAGAGAGAGAGAGGAGATGAGACCCGAGGTACGTTTTAAATATGAAGAGAGAAGAAATTTCATGTAGACTGTGGGCAGAATATTGTTGGCTGCAACCCTAAATGCCCTGGAACCCATAGTGATCAGTTTAAATTTTTTGGTAGTTTTGGGACAAAGAAGATCTAAGACTGCAAGTGGGAGAGTAAGGCTGAAGTAATTCTCTAAGATAAAGAGAAGCAGAGCCATGGAGCATTTTTATATTAAATCTGAAATTGAGCAGGGATCCAGTGAAGGTTATGGAGGACAGGGATGATGTGTGCTGAACTGGTGTCAAGACAGAATCTGGAAGACTAAAAAAAATAATGGGGGAAAAAAGGCTGCGCAGACTGGTCAGGTATGCAAGAAAAATCCCCACATCACTCCTAATGACCTACAGGAAAATGTGGCATTTGAACAGCATAGTTAAGAAACATCATTTTACATGAAAGGGTCATCAGAAGATAACTGCAATCTCATGATAAAAGCTAACAAATTAAGTGTGCATTACATTTCTTGGATAATCCAGAAGCATTTTGCAATTAAGTGCTTTGGTCTGAAACAAAAGTCCAACCCTTTGGCTACAACCACACAGGCATGTTTAAAGAAAAAAAGAAGAAGCTTATTTTAAATAGAAATCTTGCCAAATGTTAAGCATGGGAGTGAATCAGTTATGCTGTCGGGTTGTTTGGCAGTCAGCGGCACATGAAGTGGTGTAGGAATAGAGAACGAAAGGATTCTGCCAAAGATCAGTAATACCTCGAAACTATTGTCTGAGTCAGTGAAGAAACTGAAGAAAAATTAGGATTAATGCTGGGAGACGATTAAAAATGTAATAATTTAAAAGTAGTGTATTGTGCACTTTTATTTTTAAAGTACTGCTGTATGAACAAACATGAAAGAACATTTGGTTTGCAAACACTTTAAACAAATAAGGAGCGTTTTAACAGCAGTGTTCCCTGTAAATCTCAACTTAAACATTAATGTAATCAAATCAAATATAAAACCAAAGCTATTAGCCACTGCAGGGCATTCATGTTTTATCTAGTTTGTTATAGAAAATCAAGTTCCCCTCAGAGTCCAGAGCATGGGGTGTGGAACCATTATAGCAGCTGCAAAGAGGGACCAACTCTATATATTAAAGTCTATGTATCTGAATGCAGTGTCATTAAAATCCCTGTTGGTGTAATGGTTAGGCGTCCCAATACTTTTGCCCATACCATATGGACAAAAGTAATGGGACGGCTGACCCCCGTGAAAACCAGCAGAGACGTAGAGCTGTGACTGCGCGCACACACGAGCACAAAAAAGCAACGAGCTTTCAAAATAAAAGGATTGAAATAAAACCTGCATTAATGCGTGATAAAATAATTGGCGGCATTAAGTAAATAATGCGTTAACGCGCCCAGCCCTAGTTAGGATATTACAGCATGACAATGATCCAGTACATATACAAAGATCAGCTTTGAACAAATTTAAAACACAAAGTTTTTGACATCACCATCCCCAGACTTATATAGTGATAGCATGATCGGCAAAATTCAAAAGCAAGAAGACTATTAGCTTCCTTAGAATAAATTTTGGAAGCTGTGATCTTGACCAAAGAATCTTAATAAGTACTGGTGGAATGGGTGTCTAAACCTTCGTACATGCCACATTTAATGAAATCAACAAATAAATAACAATTGACCATGGAAAAATTGCAGAAATTTCATATATTCGTATTTCCTGCATATGGGCTTCAAAATGCAAACCAACACGATAGTGGGTTTATCTATTTCCTCTGAGAAAAATTAAGAAGTGAAAAATGCTGTTTGCATAAGTATTTAACTCCTCTGCTGGGGAAGCTTAAAAGATTGATCTTAAGAGGATACAGCTAGATTACTTTTGGCCTCTTATCTGAGAATAATTCTAAACAATATCTAGATACAAAAAAAACCCCTCTGTGAGTCGAATATGTGAAAATAAAGACCAAGGACCATTCTAAGAGAATTAGAGATAAAGTTATTAACATGCACAAGATACGGAACGCTCTAAATCACCAAATGGAAGCTGAATCGTGCCACTCTGCCTGGATCTGCCTCTTGTGATGGAAGCCACAGAGAGGCCAACAGTTCAGTGGAGTGAAGGTGTGCCGGTCAACAGTATCAAGAGCTTTGCACACAACTAGCCTGGGTGATAGCATGAATACTTTTAGTATTCTGTAAATAATGATTTTCCATTTTAAGATTTCACTTAAAAAAATGGGTAATTTGTAATCCAAATAAAACTGACTACTTTTTTTCTTCATACTTCATCTAGGCACTGCGTCATATACTCACTGAACTTACTTGTTTGACTGGATCTTTGTGTACACCAGAGGTGGGCACTTTGGTTCCAGAGAATATAAATCCTCAAGAGGATTTTGTTCCAACTGCCTGGCCTCTCTAGTTTGCTTAAACCAACAGCTGAGGAATCTAGTTGGCACAAAATCCTCAGGAGTTTTTTTTTTGTTTGTTTGTTTGTTTTTTCTACCTACTTCTGATGTAGGCCTAAACCCGCAGAAACAAACTATTTGAGAAGATGAAGTTAAGCTGCATTGGAGAAGGTGTACTCTGATATTAGGACACACCATTTTAAAAAATTGCTGGAGCAGTTCATTGTTTTGTTGATTTAAATTTTTTTGCGTGTTCCAGTAAGTTCCAATACGTAATAAAAAATAATACATGAATTGTCAGATTTAACTACTTATATTCTGTATATTTGTTTCTTGTTCTCAATTTTTCCATCTGTGTTTTTCTTCAGATGAAGGGAGTTAATGTGGAGGCAGTTCTGAGGGTGGAGGAGGATGAGGAGGACAATCAGAGGAAGAACATGTCACGTCAAGTGGCCAAGGGTGATCTGGGACTGAGCATGCTCATTGATTCCCAGAACAACCAGTACGTGCTGACCAAACCCAGAGACTCGACCATTCCCCGCGCTGACCATCACTTCATCAAGGTTAACGCACCCTCTGAATCGTCACATTGACCTTTCACCATGCGACCCATACAGTAGTTGCCCATAGAGGATAGATAAGAAATCTACAGCCATTCAAATCACATAGGAAGAATATACTCCACCGTTGTACGTGGCTGGCAGTCCGACGAGAGTGTAATTGGCCTCGTTCCCTCTAAATAGCCTAACCCATGCTACCATGTTAGGTGCAGTACTACAGCACAGTGCCCTGTTAGCTAATATAACAGAAAGGTGGAAGAATAAAAGGTGCTGTGGCGCATCATGTAGAGCTGAGCGATGAAACCTTTTCATTGTTAAAGTCACAATCACAAGAGTGGCATTTTAAATTATACATTGTATTAGTTAATTGTAACAGATTTCATCACAAGAGCTGCATTTTTAATTATACATTGTATTATTTAGTCGTTACAGATTTTAAGTGGAGACATTCAACTTAACAACGCAGAGCTAATAGACTGGCCATGTGGAGGAAAGCCTGAAGCCTGAAGCCTGAAAAAATGAAAATGCTGGTGTTTTTTGCATAAAAAGGCCTGGAGCATAATTTACAGAAAACGATCACAAACGCAATCACAATATTGGTCAGGGGCGGAGCGAGGGGGTGGCTTTGGGGACTGAAGCCCCGAATCTCACTTCAAAAGCCCCGAATCTTTTTAAGCTTTTAAAAAATAT
>JBBPCX010000088.1:20415305-20433711 GCA_037974365.1 Hydrocynus forskahlii | reverse complement strand
GAGAGAGAGACAGTATAATTATATATATATATATATATATATATATATATATATATAATCAGAATCTGAAAACTTTACTGATCCCATAGGAAATTGCTAACGTTCTGTCTGCAGACACACACACAGACACAAAGGCAATAAAGTCTAAATTTGTAGAAAAACAATATGAAATACACTGATATACTGTATACACTATTGCTGTACTGCATACTATAGATAAGCAACTAACGGGTAAGTAAATTGATAACACAGATGGTGGTTATAAGTAATATTGACATGAGTAGTGATACTCACGTGTTAAGACGATTGCATATAAGTTATCGCACATAATAAAATGATTTAGCACCATTTAGAAATCTTCACATGAGACTGCATACTGTAACACAAACAAGATATTGCACATTATGTTTTAGCGCCTGATAAGAACACCGCACAATATTGCACAAGGTATTCTATTGCACATCATAGCAAAGTAATGTAACACATAGTGTAACACATAAGGATAGTTACTGAACCCCGATAATAACAATAACCATCATCATATTGTAGAATAATGTATCGTCTCTTTATGGAAACTGGATTAAAGACTACAACTGTAGAAGCGCGCCAAAACCAAATGAACACAAGCTGGGGGCAGAGACATAAGGCTGACAGCCTATCGACGTCACTGCGCCGCTGCCCAATCAGAACGCGGGAACGTAGGACACCGCCAAGATCAGTTTGATGGCTCTCAACAGTGCAGCGAACAGCTAGCTAGGCTAGCCCGCCTTATCTGCCATAAACAGCAGTAAATTCGACGAAAATTGCTTCTTTGCAACCTCTCGATTTATGATAAGGGCATGAACAGTGGAAAACCAGCTAAGGTAGGCCATACGAACAATGAACCTCCGTTAAACAACGCACTTCTGCCTTTCAGCGACTAGTTAGCCCCTCAGCACTGGAGCAGCTAGCCTTAACCTTTAGTCAGCTGGGACCGGGGTGATTCACCAAAACGACTCGCTTATATTAATCGATTCTTCTCAACTTTTGGGGTTGAAACGATTTGCAAAAATTAGATTTGTCATTTTTGCTTCTACACAGTCTCTGTGAGTTCTTGTAGGTTCAGCGTGTCTAGTAAAGTTGAAGTAATTCGCTTGATAAGTTAACCACATCATTTCATTATTACATTATGACACTAAGGATATCTTTGAGGTTGTTTACGTTTTCTATCTTATATGTCCGTCTTCTCTAATCTGTGTGACCTGCTATTCCGAGTCTGACTCCACAAGTGACCAAAACCGGTAACATCAGTTTTCTCTGCACCTCATAGTTTAATAAGCAAGACTTGGGAATCAATGAATCGTCGATTCTGCAGCTCGGTTCTTTGGAAGGAGTCGGTTTGGAACAATGATTCGAACGTGCCTCTTTTCTCTGCTAGCTCCCATTAGCCTAACTCGAGCTCGGGCGGTTTACTGTTACATAGAAAAGCTCTCAGCTAGAGCTGAATAAATTAACTAGCAAATAGTTTGTTGTTTGAGGTCTTTGTAACTTGTAAAGTCTCCTTAAAGTGGTGGCACCCTTCATTAAGTCTCAGCACCCCTGAGTTTGAATCCATCCTTCATAAAAACTCTGCAGCTTTGAAAAATAATATGCAACCTGACATTATAGGTCATGCATCTAGTTCGCTAACCCTGCTCCCTTGTTTTGGCTCATGGATGAGACACTATGCAATCCTTTCAGGGTGAAAGGGTGAACTGTTCTTTTATTATGTTTACAGTGCCTTTTTGTGTGTGTATGGCTAATATTTCCTGTTTGGAGTCCGGATTTAGGCTCCTCTTCCTTCCATCTGGAGAAGGATAAACCTTCAGTTGCCCCACTTTCAGAAATATCCTGACATGCTCAGTTGTTATGCTTTCCTTCCTAACAGAATGGGTATTTTCCTGCCCTCTGTTTGAATATACATCAGCTGGGCAAGCTGGTTTTTCTAATAAAGGAATTTTCATATCATACTCTCTCAGTCTTGTTTGTGGAGAGATAGTAACAGCTCGGAAATGTGGGTCAGTCTCCTCTGTCAGATACAGCTGGAGCAGTCAGCATTTCTGAGGCCGGAAAAAACTGAGAATTAGCCCATAACCAACCACTTCTGTGGTAAAAGTCTGTTTTTGTGTTCTGTGTCTGTAGTTTGTCATGTGGCCCATTTTCCTGTAAAAAAGGCAAAACATCTAAAAAAAAATTGCCTGTTTTGAATTCAAAGCCCAACATATTTCCATAAATCTGTTGGTTTGGCGTACAGATGTTTACAAGCCCAGTCACACATGCTGAAGTTCAAAGGAGTGTTTCAGCCCTCTTTGCTTTTTGAATGAAGCACGATACAGGGCGGCCAATCAGAGCAGAGATTATTTAAATATTAGTCTTGTATGTATAGTTGCCAAACAAAAGCCAATTTTCGAAAAAATCGACATTCAAATCTTCAGAAATGGACTCTTCTTTAGTATTGGTACTAGTATGTGTTTATAAATAGTCTTACAGTGAATCTATTTATGGTACTAATACTGCTATATTATGAAAATACTTTTTTCTGCTTTGAGGTACCAGTATTGAAAGCCTTGTATTGAAATTGTCCAATGCTGTTTTTTTTTGTTTTTCTTTTTTTTTTTTTTTTTTTTAACTTGTCTTAATTTGAAGCAACTCACTAAAGATCTAAAAATGGGCTGTTGTGCTAAAACTACTCAGACAACGTATTACCCTGTTGAAAGAGAGAAACAATATGTCTTGCAGGATTGTATTTATTCTTTTATTTTCCTCCGGTATCCAGTCGGGTGATTTCTGATGATATTGACCAGATGCATTTGGAAACCTATATGACACCTTTAATCCAAAGTACCATAGTTATAATGATAGTAGTAGTACTTCTGGTTATAGTAGTAGCTTTATAATAGTTAATTAAAATGACAATTAAACAGTAACAACTGGCATTGAATAGATATAGATGTAGATGCATATAGATGTAGAACATATTGTGTTTAGTCAGCTTGTTTCAGTGAATGTGTAAGAATATGAAGTATCTGTCTTCCTAGGGAGGACGTACGAGCATCGAAGACCACCAAAAAGACCATCTTGCGGCTTCTGTGAGGCATTTACAAAATGTCAAAAGATGTAAGTGTTAATAGCATTTGATAAAGTGCTTTGTGTATCAAATTATGTAGGTTGTTCGTCTGCCTGGTACTTTAAGGAATATGTGGTGCATCACTCAGATTGTGAATTCAGTGATACTATACTGTAAATACTGGATGCTATAGAAATATATTTTATATTCATATTTCATTTTATACTATTATGTTTTGTCATTGAAATATATGATGCTACAAATTTGATACTGTAAATTCTATGATACTATGATCTTATTATATATATTTTGGGCATAATTTACGAGCACTGCTCATATTCATGTTTCTGTGTAAAAACACTGCTGAAAAGTATTTTGCAAGAATTGCACACATGACTCCCTCTCGGTGTTGGTAGTTCCATATTTGTCTTGGGTGACTTTTTGGAGCCTGAGTGGTTTCCATGGTTGCACAGTTGAAACATATCACAATATCTGATGTCATTGTTTAGTAATGCTTAGTAAAACTGGACAGATTTGAGCGTTATTGGCTCAAAAGGGTCCAGCAGTGGCAGCTGTCGGGGTGTTAGGTCATGCCAGTTTGCTTGCAGTGAGATTGCAATAAAAATGCCTGTTTCACGTGTTTTTGATTTTTAACACCAGAACCATTTTAAGGCAAGATCATAAGTTTGAGGACTGCAGATTCTTAATGCCTTGACATCTTCCTTGTAATAGCAAGGTTTTGTAAGTAAAGAAGGTCCTTCTCTTATTTGGTTAAAGTAATAGTTTGATGAAAAGGCTAATTTGCTTTAACCAAATATATAGTCACCCAAGACGTGTACCAGGTTTGCTTCTTTAGTTCTAGGCTAATGTAGATTGTTCCCTAGACATGAGTTTGTGCAAACTGCATGACTTAATCATCACACTTGCCAAAATTCACACATCAAAGTGGTTGATGTTATAGATAACAGTATGTTACAGAGTATCGTGAGCCACAGAAGCAAGACTGTAATTGTTTAACACTGTAACCGAACTAAAGGCCACTGTGTGGAGAAATAATCATGAAGCTCCTGGGTTGTGGACACCCTTACATGTTAGCTACATTAGCTTAATATAGTTGATATAGTTGTGATTGATTGATAATACTTCTGCATTTCTGAAGGGTGGACTAAAGGAAACTGGAGAGCTGAAGATTTTTACCACTCAGAACCTCAGTCCTGGAAAAGGTGAGTATGACTAACATAAAGGGTATACGCCAGTCAGCCATAACATTAAAACATTTTAAAAATCTGTCCAATATTGCCCCCCTCATGCTGCTAGAACAGCTCTGATCCATCGAGGCTTGGACTCCACAAGACCTCTGAAGGTGGTCATAACTGCAACCAGGGACGTTAGCAGCAGATTCTTATGTCCTGTAAGTCGTGAGGTGGTCTCTATATACCAGACTAGTTTGTCGAGGACACCCCACAGGTGTTCAGGATGGATTGAAACTGCAATACCGTTGCCATGAAGGCTGTACCTGCAATAATGTTTATGTGGGTGTAACACTTCAACGTGACATCTGCGTGACCGTCAGATCCCAGCGTTCCCCAGCAGAACATTGCCCAGAGCATCACACTGCCTCCAACACACTGGTGGCCTAGTGATGTAGGAGTTGCCCCTGCAATCAGAAGGTCATGTGTTCATATCCCAAGACTGCTAGTGGCAGCACTGAGGTACCCTAGAGTAAGGTACCGTCCCCACACGCTGCTCCCCGGATGCTGTGTTCCTGGCTGCCCGCTGCTTCACTTGGTGAATGGGTGAAACACAGAGAATTTTGTGCTGTTCACACTGCGTGCTGTGCTGTGTTCACGTACGACAAATGTTCACTTTACTTAATTTTCTCATTTTTCCTGCTTCCCACACACTAATTTCAAGAACTGGCTGTTCAATTGTTGCTAATATATTCACCCTTTGACTGGTGCCACTTAAACAAGATTTTCTGTTTTTCACTTTTCAGTGGTTTTAATGTTGTGGCTGATCAGTTTATTTCCAGTTTGTAATGGTATGCCAGGGATACATTAACTTATTTCTGAAAAACCTTTCATGAAATTCACATTATTATCGTTTAGTCATAAACTGTTAGTCTGTGGGAATTTAAAAAGGATTGTTTTCATAATTTTTGCATTGAACCTTTGGAGCACTAAAGCTGTATGGAAAATGCTTAAAACTTTACTCAGACGTTTTGTCACACTCTGGGGAAACCTAGAGCAGAGACAGTGGTAAAGTTACCCCATACGAATACATTGTTTTAACAGTAAAAGAGTGTTAAACATACATTTTAGCAGACATATTAACATGTAGCAAGTTGCATAAATGTAAATGTCCTCTCTAGTTCTCCAAGTGGTGATTACGTGCATAGGCAAAGATTTTAGTGTTTCAGTTTTGGAATAAGTATATCCTGATTTTCAGTTTCCATCAAGAAGTTATGTCAGGGCTTCAGTTGCCATTATAAGGCCTGACAGATTATTTTCATTTTTTTAATGTCATTATCTGTGCTGACTTCAGACTTCAAGTTTTCAGTTGTTGCTTTAATGGATTGTTCTACTAGTAATGCCAGTTACATGACTTTTGCTCAGCAACATGTTGACTGTAACAGGATAATGATCTGACTACCATGATGGGGTTTCATGATGATAACAGGGTTCCCACGGGTCAGGGAATTTCTGGAATATCAGGGAATTTCAGTAAAGGCATTTCCAGACAGGGTAAGTCAGGAAATTTGAACATTTCGGTGCCAAGTCAGGGAATTGTCAGATAATTTTGTTAGTAGCATATAGTGCAGTAGCCAAAACCTGATGTGTATGTATGCGTCTTTGTTCCCAGTGAGTGTTTTTGTTTTGCTCAAAACCTCTCCTGCTCTAAAAATGTGCAACATTCTAGAACACAAAATCTTTTTGAAGTCTGTGTCGACACATGTCCTTACACTTGCTAACTTGCCAAACATGCCAGGCAAGTGTAAATTTCAAGATATTTGGCTTGAAAATGAAGAATTTAAGGACTGGCTCACCCAGTGATGATGACAGAAGAGCAAAATGCAAAATATGTAAATCGGTCATACTTCTCTCCAATATGGGAGAGCGTACACCTACGAGCCATGTGACGGGGAAAAACATGTTGCGAAGATGAAGACGCTGAAAAGACCCACCTCGTCTCAACTTCCCATCACTGAGCTTCTCCAGTCGTCCACATCAAGCGGATTTATAGCATATAGAGCTGCTTTGTTCAGAATGGCCCATTTTACCATGGCCATTTCTAGATAAAACATGCATGTAGAGGATGTCAGAGATGGAGTTGAGGTTTTGGTCTGATCCATTCAACATGCCAAGCTGCCTGTATTCAACAACAATGACGTAAATGCAGTTTGGAATTCTGTAACCCCTCTAAATGCCCTTTTCTGCTCAGCATCCCAGCGTTATATTGGACACTTCTTTATACGGGAGGTCATGGAAATTCTGGTTTTTGGTCAGGGAAAGTCATGGAAAAGTCAGGGAATTTTAAGTCTGACTTAGGGTGGGAACCCTGTGATAATCTCTTTTATGCAGTGATAGAATTTTTAATTAATTCTGCTGTATCCTATGGTAAGTTAACCACATATTCTTTTTTGGTTGTGTTGTAATGCCAGAATTACTTTGACTCTGCACATGTTACTGTTTTTAAGAGCTGTTATGTTTGCATGTGTGTTGATGCCTTTAACACAGTACACAGAAAACACCTTAATATGCAAAGGGCCTGCCCGTACATGGGCCCATACAAGTTGACGTATCCATGCTCCATGTCTTTCTTTGTATTAATGGTATAAAAATAAAAGAATGCTGACAATATATTTCCTTTCTGTTTAGTTTAGCTACAGTGGCATAGCAGTAGGAAAATCAGCATTATATAACTATGCAAAAGTTGGACACCCCTGGTCAAATTTGACTGAAAGTGAAAACGAGGACACAAAAATTGCAGACAAATGCTATAATAAAAGTTCCTGGTCCACTTATTTTTACCAAAAAAAAATTAACAAACCCCAATTGTACCTTTGTAAGTTTTAATGTCGTTTCTCCTCCAGCAGAGGGTGGTCATTCAACATATTTTGAGAAATAATGTGGCCCTCCTCTCTGAGCTCCATCTAATTTCCTATGCAGTAACTTTGCAGAGCACACACTTTTTCCATCCCTGTATTAACATTTATACATGACATGTGGGACAAATTTCAGGCTCTGTATGTTGAAAAAACGCCACACATGACTACTAAAATAGAAATAAAATGTTCTTTCTCTTCGCCAGGTCCAGCTGTCCTGTCTCTTGTGACTGTCCATCCTTCATCAGTTACTGGGGTCAAACAGATCGTGCCCAGAACAGTGGGTGCTGCCAACGTTAATGTAGTGCAGCATATGGTAAGGAAGTATTCGTTTCTGCAAAGGGTTGTACTTGCATGTGAACTGTGTATGTTCTGAAATCATGGAAAGCATGCCTTCATAAACCATGGCAACATAATGAAGGGAAGACATGAATCCTATGTTTACACTTCACAACGCATCCTAAAGAGATCATGCACAGCGATTCCTTGCAGTGCGGTGGGTACCAGCACAGCACATGGCACTGTTTTGACTATCAATACCTCCAGCGATGTGGTAGCAGTTTCTAAGTAAAGCTAATCTGTCCGGTGCAAGAACTCCTTGCCCTTTCCATCAGGCACTACCTGACACGATGCTGAGCCACGTTCTCTATTTAGACTCCCTTACATTGCGGGTCATGCTGCCTCCCTCCTCCAATGAGGGCTCCCTCTCAAGTGTGGAGGGTCTCCATGGCGATAAAGTCTTCCATTAACATTGACTGAGGTGACCTGGAAGAGTTACATCTAAGCTGATCACAGAAGTTTGGAGTCAGCAGGATTAGAGCCCACATCACGGTTATCATCCTATTAATGACACAAGCCCTCAGCCAGAGCCAGGCGGGATGGGCGCGGAAAATGGCGATACTGTTGACGTGTCTTTGTGTAAATGCATGTTTAAATACACTAATGTCCGAAGTCAGTTTTTACACACACACGTTATATTATATGCAACAGTCGTTTACATAATGCGGGTTAAAAATATCACAATTTATCAAAGTATCAAAATATCAAAGTGTATTTAACATTTCAAATATTCTGTGAACAAGAAGTAAATAAAATCTGTAACAATGTGAATTACTGTTAACAAATTTTTTTGTTGTGCCAGCTGAGCTTTGATTTCTGCCTCATAGATGATTCTATGATACCTTTCATCTGTACAGCTTTCTCTGTTATTTTAGAATCTTATTCTCCATCTTCATCATCCTGGACATGCCTAGTACCATTTTAACAGTTTCCTAATGAAACTCGTAAGTTTTTCAAGACTAACACATAAGAATCCCTGTATACATTTCCCTGCAACCACTGTTATCTTGTTTAAAATTTTCCAAATGGAAGTTTGAATGCTGGTGTGTTTGTTAGTTTTTATCTTTTATTGCAGGTTTAGGTAACAAAAAATGTGTTCATAATAGAACCATTTCTATAGGTTTGTTTGACATGAAATGTCCACACAATGTAAAGGGTGCTGCCACTGAGAATAACATATAGAGAATGACAGCCAAAGTCGCATTTTTTCAAATAGTGACAATATTAGTGCCAAACGATTGTGTGGTATTTGGAAACTGTTAAAATGACTGTTTTAATTGTGCTGTTTTGATTGTGTAACATGGTTCTTTGATTGTGTAACATGGTTCCACTGTGGTGTGGTATTCTGGAAATGAGGTTGAAGCAGTATCTCTGCAGAATATCTGCATCCATATTTGGTGTCTCAAGTTTGCTTCTTTTTTTTAGCTGGATTTAGTTGGACATGGATTTCAGATGATGTAAAGGTGCCACTATATGAAAAATACTGATTTGAAAGCCTCTGTTCTATAACACGGTAATAAGGATGTATGCCATATTATCTTTGTCTGTAGGCTATCGGCACTCCTCAGAGGCCCAATGCTCCAGGTGGTGTCCTTCTGACCAGCCCCAGAACACCAAGCGCTCAGTTCCTCACCCCGCAGACGCAGGAGTCTTCCCCCTGGTCGAGTGGGTGAGTCATGCTCCCCCTCTCTGTCTCTCATCCAGCTTGGTCCCCTGTGGGTCAGCTCTCAGCAGGGTTCTCAGCTCACACCAACACTGACTCACAGAGGCATCCTGGCCAGACATGCCTGATCCAGAGACTGTTTTCTCTTTCTATCCATGGCTTATGTTAAATACAAATGATGTTTATTTTATTTAGCCACAGATTGTCACAGTATGATTATGATGATAAAGTAATATATCCTGTGACACGTAGACATGTCATGGAAAATGATATGTGCTGTGAAAAGTTGTCATGTAAGATTATCTCCATTAATATAATGGTGTCATCTTAGCATTACCGGTAATTATGATGTTTCATGTCATAACATTGACATGATGACATTAAACATTGCAGTATCTCTCTTGACATGTGATAACATGCCACTGTAATACTGATGGACATCATCTTTCAATCAGGTCGTGATGGGCTATGACATCTGCCGTGATATGCTTATGGCAGGGTTATGTCGAGATGATGAAACTTTTTTCATTTTGCGAATTCCTACTGTTGTATTTTTTAATTTGAAGACTGATAAGTGTATTGGTTGGAGGTTCTTTTCTTTCTTTTTTTTCAGTCAGATTTGTGCTCTATGATCATGACTTGATGATTCAACAACATGCCTCTTCTTGTCTAAGGAAATTTTTATTTTATTTTATTTTTTGTTATTTAGAGGCAAAACAAAGATGACCATACCACTATTACACCTTTTACTAAACTGCATGTTTGTTCTTTTATTTTAAATTAACATTTTTTCACACTGCAAAAAAGAGGATTCTCTTACAGGCACAGGTCTACAGACAGTTGCTTTTGACTTCTGTCATGTTCTACCCTGTCTGATGTTTTTTTTTTTTTTTTTTCCCAGCCTCATTATTGTAACGTACTAGAATTAATAATTATTTGTTGGGGATTTATAAATGGGTTAATGACTTGTTCTTTAACTTTCCCCCTTAGACGCAGCAGGAAAGGTGATAAGAATGGAAAAGGCTTGAGACATTTCTCAATGAAAGTGTGCGAGAAGGTGCAAAAGAAAGGCGTCACTTCCTATAATGAGGTGGCAGACGAGCTGGTGGCTGAGCTGAGTCCTGGAGACAACATCTCTCCCACTGAAGCAGTGAGTTTTCACCACATGAATTTGATCAATATTGGCCAAAATGCCAGCAATACGACTGATTTCTAAATGATTTTGATATAGTTACGAAAACTGCAAATGATCCTCAGATGCACCGCATTATTTATAATATTTCAGGCTTTCTGAATTTCTTCTGTTTGACAAATAACCACACTGTCACATTTCTTAAACTCAGTCAGTAAATCACTGCTTACCTAAAACTTTTGGAATCTAACAAAATTTTATTGACTAATTTGATAGGTTATCAGAGTTTTTACCTTGATTGGCATCAATATTTTTCGATCAGTCACTCCCTAGTCCTAATAAGCTTTTTATTTCCTATAGCATGTTTTTGATCAGAAGAACATTCGGAGACGGGTATATGATGCACTGAATGTCTTAATGGCCATGAACATAATTTCCAAAGACAAGAAGGAGATCAAGTGGATCGGCTTCCCAACCAATTCTGCCCAGGAGTGCAAGGACTTGGAGGTTAGATCCCTTGAACAGCACACGCATGAGAACATGCATCATATTGAGATCAAATGGTTGGTCGCATTCATTAATCATACTTGCATTATGCATTCAGATAATGTTTTCGATATAAATGGGCTTTTTTCATTTAAGGCTGAACGCCAGAGACGACTTGAAAGAATCAAGCAGAAGCAGTCTCAGCTTCAAGAGCTTATACTACAGGTATGCTGGGACTTTGTGAATCAAGTTTTAGATTAAAGGAAGAGCCTTACTTTTTGTGAAAGGTTAGTTTTGAAAAGTGGTACTATCCGTGTCCCAGTCGTTGCAATCTATATTCAAAACCTTTCTGCAGAAACTGCAGAATGCAGAATGAATTACAGTAATAAGACTAATTATAATAAGTTACATTTATAAAGTACCTCTCTCAAGGATACTTTACTAAAATACACAACAAAAACAAACAGGCCGCAACAGCTGTATCCACTTTGTGGAACACAAACCTGTCCCCACCATGTTAGTGTCACTGCCATACTAAGACCCACTGGTCAAGTAATTACCGGCTCATTGGTGGTCTTATGGATGTCCATACCATTGATGAATAGTCTAAAGGGGCGAACAAATGAGGTAGAGAAACAGATGGACTACAGTCTACACCTCTGTGTTAAGTAGAGCTGATAAAATGAACAGTGGGTGTAGGTACACGATAGGCATACCTAATACAGTTACTTGTTTGCGTGTCATCTACTTTGATGGCGCAAATACAAAAATGGCCTGTTCAGAGGGAGAAAGCAAGGTTGGAAATGGTCATGTATAAATAACCTGCGCCCGTTTTGGTGTGTAAACCTCAAAACCCACAAATAAGTGAAAGAAATGTATAATGGAAAAATATATAATGGGGTTCTTTGTAGGAAGCATATATTTAGTAATTGTGGTTCCTAATTATACATGTTGTTAAACCTGTGAAAACGTTTTCCAGCAAATCGCCTTTAAAAATCTGGTGCAGAGAAATAGAGAGGCAGAGCAGAAGAACCACCGACCGCCTCCAGCTAACACCGTTATACACCTGCCCTTCATCATAGTCAACACCAGCAAGAAGACAGTCATTGACTGTAGCATCTCGAACGATAAGTGAGTACCCTCTCTCTCCTCTTTATGGCTTTTAAAGCAATTCCTTCATCATAACTTGCAACCAGACCATACCGAGCAGTGCTCAAAAGAGACCTAATAAGGGATATCAAAGTATTTTAAAATGATAGTATTTCAATTATGGCTGTGTCAAATTTCTAATCTAATAAAAGCCCAAATAAATACATTATTACTCTACCGCCGGTCACTAAAATCTTTGCTGTCAGGTGAGTCTTTCACTCTAAATGAGTGTAGTTTTAATTGGAACAGAGTCTGATTTTTGTACCTTACTAGCACTGACACTTCTTTGGTTGTGAGGGAGGTAACAGATTGAGTTCCATTCTTTCATTCCAGCACCAGTCATTTGGCTTTGCTCTCTTAGATTGTAGTTTTTATAATCTACGCAATTGTTTTAACAGAGCACCAGTTAGTCAGAAATAAATCTGTTCTGTAGGAGTGCTTGGAGTTCATTACGCTAATGATAAGTTAGCTTAGCACGCTACTGATCCAAGCACTGTGGAACAGGTTTAACATTTCTGTTTCAAGAGCAGCTGATTTACTTCGCTCGCTTAGATTTGAGTCATCGTCATCTAAAGTTTTGCTTGAATTTGTGTTGGTGTTTGTTACAGCTGGTGGCATAGGGGTAATGGGGTTGCCTCTGTGATCAGAGGGTTGTGGGTTTGAATCCCATGACTGCCAGTGGCACCACTGAGGTACCCTTGTGTAAGGTACCATCCCCACACACTGCTCCCCGGGCGCTGTGTTCCTGGCTGCCCACTGCTTCACTTGGTGAATGAGTTAAATACAGAGGAAGAATTTGTTTGTCAAAGGGTCACTTTACACTTACACTTTACTTTGGGTAGTGTAGTGTCATTCCTAGTAAGAAAAACATTTGGCTTGTATTGTTGGATGGTTTGAATGATTAAATGATTGCTGTAAAATGAAGTCATTTGATCTAAATTACAAACACTTTTACGTTAGTTATGTCAGCTGCCTCCATGTAAAGTATATATAAAGTAATATTTGTAGATGTTTGAAGGGATTAAAAAGAGGGCAATGCCAAACCCATATTTTGGATAAGACAATCCTTATTAGACCAAATACAAACAAACAATTAAAAAAAGTAACAGTTTCTTGTTTTTGGACAATTAGAACAGCACACATGTTTGGTTTCTGTTCTCTTTGATGCTCCTCATGCTTTGCGTGGAATTTCAACAGCAGATGACCTGCTTTCATTCAGTGAGGGATTGTTTAGCTGAAGAGGGAACTGACCTGCAACTGTAAATACACACAATCACTCTGTTGTACCATATTTCCTTGCAATTATTTTTAATGAACACTTGTTCAGATGAATAGTTAGCTATAAAGCATTTGCACTGTATATGTATTAGATTGCTGCACTGTACGCGTCCTGTTTTGCCTACATTTGATTATTTTGTTGTGTTTATTCTCTGCAGGTTTGAGTACCTATTTAATTTCGACAGCACATTTGAGATCCACGACGACATTGAGGTGCTGAAGCGCATGGGCATGGCTTTAGGGCTGGAGTCTGGCAGGTGTTCTCCAGAGCAGCTGAAGATAGCTCGGGCCTTGGTACCTAAAGCTCTGGAACCCTACGTCATCGGTCAGAACATGAAATCACTCTCTTTATAAAGTGCTAAAACAAAGATGTCATGCTTGAGTACTTTTATTTAGAAGGCAATTTAAGATGGCCACAGTGCAGTGACTTTACAAGTGTAGAGAATTATTAGGGCTCTTTACTAGATGCCTCTCAGGCCAGTAGGGATGCTTCACTTTATAGCAAAATATGTTTGTGTGTAAAATAGTAAATAAAAAGTTAATTGAAATCCTTGCACGCTGAGAAATTTTACCCTGGCTGAGAAAGCCTGAGTATTACAATTTAGCTCAATCTTGCACACCTTTAGTATTGTGAGTTATGTGTTTTTGACTAATCATTTGATGAATTAATTTGTTTAGATATGGCACAGGGACCCATGAGGCAAGTCAACGGAGGCTTTTCTTCTCGTACGACCGGGTGAGTTTGTTGGGTATTATATGCTCAGGCCCATTTCAGTGTTTGACTCTGGAGTAGACTCTTTCACATTAGTTCTTAGAGCAGTGTTGTGAAAGCAGTTTTTAATGCTTTTTCTTTCTTTTCACACACATCAAAATACTTGTACACACAAATACAAGGGACATACATTCTGACTAGTATTGATGTCAGGTATAATGTAATAAACAGATATTTGGTTAACCAAATAAGAACGTATTGAAGTTCTTACTCATTACAAGAACAGGTACACTTATGCACTGGTGCTGACCCGCAAAAACAGTAAATAGAAGCTCAAAGGATAATATAGCGGCAGGCAGAGGTGCACATATGAAAATGTTTTATTATTCATAAATAGCCAGGGAACATCGTTTTATTACTGCAGGCTGAACAGTTTGGTTTTGTTTCTGGTAAGGTTTGAATAATGGAGGCAGCTGTACCTAACCGTTACTCATGGTATACAGACCCTGACATTTAACTATAATAGACAGTCAGGTCCATAAATATTGGGACATCGACACAATTCTAATCTTTTTGGCTCTATACACCACCACAATGGATATGAAATGAAACGAACAAGATGTGTTTTAACTGCAGACTTTCAGCTGTAATTTGAGGGTATTTACATACAAACCAGGTGAATGGTGTAGGAATTACAACAGTTTGTATATGTGACTCCCACTCCCACTAAAAGTATGTTGTTCCATAGCCAGGTGTGTTATTCCCTCATTATCCTATTTACAAGGAGCAGATAAAAGGTCTAGAGTTCATTTCAAGTGTGCTATTTGCATTTGGAATCTGTTGCTGTCAACTCTCAATATGAGATCCAAAGAGCTGTCACTATCAGTGAAGCAAGCCATCATTAGGCTGAAAAATAAAAACAAACCCATCAGAGAGATAGCAAAAACATTAGGTGTGGCCAAATCAACTGTTTGGAATATTCTTAAAAAGAAAGAACACACCAGTGAGCTCAGCAACACCAAAAGACCCGGTAGACCATGGAAAACAACTGTGGTGGATGACCGAAGAATTATTTCCCTGCTGAAGAAAACCCCTTCACAACAGTTGGCCAGATCAAGAACACTTGCCATGGCTTGGGCATGTATGGCTGCCAATGGACACAATTAGAATTGTGTTGATGTCCCGATATTAATGGACCTGACTGTAATGTGTGAAAGAAGAGTTTAAAACATTTAATATATACTATATAGTACAATTGTTCGCATACCCCAAAAGTAGTCATTCAGCTCAGACATGTTTGAAGTCCAAATTTAGTTTCTTCGGTTTAGAAATGGTGCGGCAAAGCTAACATTGCCAACGAACACTAGTCAGTACTCACCCAAATTATTTCCCCCAAACTTCCATTAACCTGTCCAGACCGCATCCAATTGTTCATTAAGGGGGGGGGTAGACAGATGGATGAGGTTTAGGACACCGTATGTGAGCTATAAAAATAACTACTAGTGCCTGCAGCCAGTTACCTGAATACTTGAGTACTCCTGCTCATCCCTGATATGCCACACAACAGCAGTATTTTATGGAGTTCGGAATTTTCTAGAGTTCTGAATTGGCACTAGTGTTGATAAACTCTGCTCTTCTTTTTCGTGTTGATAGTGATAACACAGCTGTTCCAACCGTGGCCTCCAGCTCCAACAGCTCATATCACAGCAGCTCTCGTGATACTCCAGCATCCTTCCTGGAGGATGAGGAAGAGGAAGAGGAGGAGGACGACTTTGATGAGAATGACGACGAAGATTAACCACCTGTTTTTTCCATGTGTTTCTTCCCAATCGGCACTGCCACTAACATGTTAATGTGGGAATAGGGTGAAACAGATCTTCTCTCAAGAGCAGTTTCTCTTGTGATGTCTGAAAGCCATGATTTGGTTGTATGTACAAGCTCAGTAACGCCTTTCACAATCTCAATGTACAGCTGCTTTCTGCAGAATCCCAATGGTGCTTGTGTGTGAAATAGAACTTTTTACCTAGTCTACTATTTTGTTACCACCTTTTAGTAATGATTCTGTAAAATCTGTTTAAGATGTTGACTTAATGCTAATTTAACATTTAACCCTCATTTGATTTGCGCTGTCTTATTCACTTTCACTTCTCCAAAGATTTCTGGATGAATGTCAATTTGCTCTGTGAGTTACTGCATATCTGTTTTCTTAGCCTTCCATTTGATGTGGCAGAATTTTATACCTTGTTCTTTTTTTTGTCCACATAGATAACTATTTTTGATACCTTGGGTGGTTTTTAAGGTCAAGTAAATACACCATACTCCATGTCAAGCTTTAATAACCTTTTGTATTCTCAAAGGCAAACAAGGAAGGAATGCATCTTGAAAAGTTTGTTTTATGTAACAATTTCAACTTTTACATTTGTTTTTCTACAGCAGAATGAATATGCTGGAAAAAAAATACACTTTTCATATATGGGTTTAGACATTAAATGTATATTTATATAGCAAAGGGTTTATTCTAGAATTCCTATGTATGCCTGAGCTTCTGATATCAAGATGATCTAAAACCTTAAAAAAGGTCTTTGAGCTGCTATTCAGAAAAAAGGTTAGTCAGTATTCATTATAAGTGCTTAACAAGGCATTAACAACTTATTACATTTTTAATTAAAATTATGTACACTTGCGATCAGTAAATACAACCGTTTTTCTTTTCTCAAGGTCATTATTGGCAGAAAATGTAGGTGATGTTCTCCATTTAATTTCCAAAACAAAAGATTAGGTGTTTCGATTAATATTAAAATCATGTAATGAAAACGAAATCAATAAAAGCAATCAGTGCAGTGTTTGCAGCTAACTCAAAGCCTTTAGATAGAAGTCAACTTTTCCCTCATAAGGATCATAGATGTTCTGATAAGCGATGTTGTTGGCCATCACCCTGCACTGGATCTTTGCATGCCTCTCATTGATGAGGTCAAATTTCACTGCCACCAAGGGATTCACGTAGTTCGGCTATGAATACAGCATAAATTGGTCAATGTTGCGTATGTCCAGATACATAAACATGACAGAAGAGAATATTTAGACTTGCATACTTTCTTTACATACTTACCTGTGCCAGTTTGCCATAGTACGGAAAGTACGAGAGGTCCAGCGTCCCGTTCTGTGGGTAATACACGTGGCCACGAACGTTCTCGTGACCTTCCTGTACACACAACCAAACTTGCCATTAGTCTTATCAGTACTATTATGTAAAGCCAGATTATGTCTCAACTTGTACTACTGTGTCATGCCAATGTTTGTTGTGAGTTTAAGTGGTATTTATTAATAACAAAAAGATCTAAATCAGAGTAAAAGCATTTGCTGAATGTTTCAGATAAAACAGTTTTAAAACATAAAACTACACAAATATTGAGTTCCCTTTCTGGAAATTCTAGTGTCTGGTTATCACTAATGCAGTGAAAGGTTCCCTTGAAGAAGCAGAATAGAACTAAACAGTCCAATCAACACAAATCATGTCAGATTTGTTGGAGGGTCTTTTAGCATAGATTATCAGTACTTCACTGTCGTCATTAACTTTTATTTGTTCAAATGTAAATGTGGTAACTCACCAGGACAGTGCAGTTAACATATGGAGCCATTCCTGTTCCATTGTTCGGTAGGAAATTGATGACCTAAGAAGAAAAGTGAGCAATTACTCACAAGCCCTTACAGGCAGCCTAATTGAGGTTTTCTGCTTGAGCCACACCATACCCTGTTCATCTTGATGATTACACATGGTTGGGCGGTCTTGTAACCAAATGTGGGGTCCTCAAGGCCAGAGCAGTTACCCAGTGTGCTTTGGTAGAAAGGACAGGACCACTTAGTATGTTTGGGTGCTTCAAACTTGTGTTGGAAGAAGTACTTGCCAGAAGTACAGTTGTGATGATTACAGTGCGACTGTATGGTGTCATTGTAGGCTGAAGTGAAAACAAGATTGGATGTAGGTTATGTTCCGTTATTGCTTTAACCATGTTATCAGCATTTTTGTTCATACATACGTTCAAGGAACTGCTGAAGACATTTGGACACCTTCATCCAGCTGTGCTTGTCTGACATGTTGTAGGTTATCTCTAACACCTCATCATTATATGTGTCCGGCCAAACCATTACTCCTACAAGAAAGGACAACAAATGATCACCATAAAAACACAAAACAAAAATTCCTCTTGCCTTAGAATAATAGATACAGTAATGTAATACACTTTGAAGGGTTCATTACCTGGAGATTTTAATCGATCCTGGTAATCTGGTGTATATGGGTTTAGTGAGTTCATGAGTACATAGATGGCCAAAGAAAACAAGCCAGTCATCACCACGTAGAAAGCCACGTAATACAAGCTAATGTACACTGGAACAAAGAATTGGAATGCATGTTTACGTACACATCATGAATATATATGTGTGTGTGTGTGTGTGTG
>JBBPCX010000088.1:20338462-20415270 GCA_037974365.1 Hydrocynus forskahlii | reverse complement strand
TATATATCTGTGTGTGGGTGTATGTGTAAGGTTTATTTCTGCTGTGAAAGTTGACATCTTGGACCTGTTAAAATGACAAGTCCTCAATATCCTTTGTCATTAAATTACTGATCTGTAAGTAATTGTTGAGTTCATGCTGTAACCTATGACCACTTTAACAGGAAAAATAGGGAACGTAGAACGACACTAGTGTCTGCTTGTTGCCACTTAATATCGTTAAATATTCAAATGAGTTACTACCACTTTTGTTATAGCCGTATCTCATTATATAACAGCGTGCCATTATGGAAAGCCCAGCAAATCTGTTCATTCTCATGAGTTCTAAATCTAATTCACATTTGATAAAAATGGTGCCTGGAAACACATACTTGTTAGGTAATATCTTGACATTGCTTAATAATGTCTCCAATACTGCATTCATTTAAAATGTGAGATCATTCCATTTCTTTCACGCAGCACATACCCCATTTTTCTGGCGTTCTACCCATGAATGTCCCATCATCAGAATTCCAGACAAAATGGCCAAAGTCTTGACATCTTTGTCCACAAGTTCTCTTTTCCTTCAGAGTAGCCATGTTGAAAGTCTCGACTAAATTTCAAGGAGAGTTGCCAAGCCTTGTAATGTTCAGTTTGATTTAAAACGTGTCCTCTTTTATATGTCCTCTCCGTCTTCAGTGGTCCTTACTTCTGGAGTTCTCTATGTTGTGCACATACCAGGCTTGTGTACCTATTACCTCTCTTTTTATACCAAATGATAAGGACACAATTCACATGTATTTTTGTGGGCTGGTCTTAGCACTCACAGGTGCCCTCGCTCATTCATTTGTGGAAGTGTGCAGCCATTCATTGCGGTAACCTTGGACAAGGCCATAAACTAACTTTGTGGTGTGAGTTTGAGTAAGATCTAATTGCCTTATCAGAGAGTGAACCCGACACAGCTCCGAGATATGATTTTGGATTTAACATTGACCACTGAGAGCAGATGCTGGTACACGAGGCCACGTTTTTCCAGTTACAAAGACTCTGCTTAACAAAGTATTTGGCTTAGAACCAAGCAGAAGAAGCTTAGTCACATAAGTAACCACTGTAACCTCATTGTAAGAGGTCTCTTAAGATAATCCACTCAAAAGGCCAAGTGTAACTTAAATAAAATAGGCACACTGTTGGTAAATAGTGTCACAAAGCATGCCAGAGGAATCCACCTGACCCTACAGAGCGTCCTGCAGCTGTTCATTTTTGAGTAGAAGATTGATTATAATATCAGCCCTCTCTACTTGAGGAGTTCTCAAGGGTTAACATAGGGAAGGTATTATGGAGTTAGGGGATAAAGGCTTTGTGAAAGGTGTTGAGTCAGGGAGATCTGTGTTCGAGTGTGTGAAGCACGGGGCTAAGTCTCTTGCTACTGTCTGCTCAAAGCCCAACCACTGGATTCAGTGGTCACTGTCTCCTGAGCAGCATTTGTCTGGATCCTCCAACGGCACATCTGGACTCCTCACTTTCTCCAAGAACTCGTGTCCCATGGACTGTATTCTCACCTGTGATTTCTTCGGAGGAGTTTGATGTCTGTTGATCAGGCCTACTTCCCTCCATCTCCTTTTTTTGGCACTTGGAGTGGAGCGCCGAGCTCCCATGCTCTCGCTTTGACCCAGTAAGATTTGCTGCACGCTGGTCTTCTGGTCAGCTCGTTCTCTTTCTCCAAGTTCATCTTCCCAGGCCTACTCTCCTGCTTTGTCGCCATGGATATTGGCGGCCTTACTACAGTGGTAGCTAACTCAGCATACATCTCGGCTCGTGGCAGCTTTGATGGCACAGCAAACCCGGCAGCTAACCGGGACAAGAAGTTCCATTCCAGGCTCAAGCTGCCTCACATCACAGTGTGCGAGGGCCTTAGGGAGACTCTGGACCTCCAGTTCATGAGCATCTGTGTTGAGCAGCCCATTGGCAAACGTCTGTTCCAGGAATACCTACAGACAGCTAATGAGTACAAGGGACCCTGTCGCCTATGGAAGGATGTGGAGGAGTATGACACAGCTGAGGATAAAGATCGTGCCAGC
Organism: Hydrocynus forskahlii; assembly: GCA_037974365.1. Classification (NCBI taxonomy): domain Eukaryota; kingdom Metazoa; phylum Chordata; class Actinopteri; order Characiformes; family Alestidae; genus Hydrocynus; species Hydrocynus forskahlii. The sequence goes on along the minus strand of JBBPCX010000088.1, from coordinate 20,413,216 downwards.
AAGGCTGCCAAGATCCTTCAGCGCTACATGGAACCTTCAGCCAAGTACTTCTGCCCCTTCCTGCCCGAAAACGGCATCACTAAAGTGAAAGAGCGTCATGAGGATGCATCAGATGATTTGTTTGTTGAAATCCTGGCCTGTGTTCTGGACTTCCTCAAGGAGGTTCCCTTCACCTTCTACCTGGAGACCATGTACTTCAAGAGGTTCTTGCAATGGAAGTGGCTGGAGATGCAGCCCATGAATGAGGAGTGGTTCCTGGACTTCCGTGTCCTTGGCAAAGGGGGCTTTGGAGAGGTGTCTGCCTGTCAAATGAGGGCCACTGGGAAGCTGTATGCCTGCAAGAAGCTGAACAAAAAGAGGCTTAAGAAGAGGAAAGGTTATGAAGTGAGTATTGAAACAGCAGTTGGTCAATAGTCTCTCCAGTACCACCAAGTTTCCTGCCGCATCCACCAAAACTTGGAGATCACTCATGTTGGGACCATCAAGGGATATTCATTCTTGTGAGAAGAGGGATCCATATATTTTTAAAAATCATATTAATGCCAACAATCAGTGAGAGCAGTGGATAAAAACTGTCCATGAATTGGCCTTTCTATAGAAAAATGGCAGTGCCTTTGTTGACAAAGCCAGTATTTGACAAGCATTCGTCAAAGAAGGCAACGCTATCTTCTTTATGAACAAACATTTTGTGGTTCTTCAAAATGTTAAATTATCTCAGTGTCTCACAGGCCAAAAACCAAATAGTATGCACTAATAAAGTCTTTCACCTTCAGCTGAATGTCATAGTTGCCCAGATTACAAGGCATGCTTAGTTACATAAGACACACTGTTGAAGATGTGAATGTGGCCTGATATCTTGTTACCTAAGGGTCATTAATTAAGCCCCCATGGTATATCACCTCTTGTAGAATTTGAATATAGCTTTGATGTGAAACCATCTGAAGCACATTCAAATCCATAGCAGGAATTCGGCTTATTTTTAAAAAACAGTATGGATTCTGACTCTTGGTATGTGACACCAAAAGACTTTTCATCACAGAATTCTCAAAAGTGAGAATTCTGTTGATAAAATATATATGTTACACTATTTTATCTTTTATGTTTAAACATGTTTAAATGCTTAAATTTTGAAAGCAGGGCATCAGATGGTTTCTTTACTCCTTTCCAAGCCATGAAATACAGTTTTGCACCTCAGTTCAGCTTTGACTTTGAAATGGTTTCTTTTATAATATTAGAAAATATTTTTATTACAAAACCTAAAAGTAATATTCTATTAGATTATATAAAAGCAATATCTGAGGAATCACTTTCCATTGCACAAATGGTATAGCTACAGGAGGCCTGCGGAAAGAGTTAAAGTAACGTATATTTGAGCTTTGCTTGTGTTTCGTGAGGTTTTGGTATTGGTAAAATGCTGTCAGTGGTTAGCTTTGTTTGGAGCTTTGCTCAGAAGGAGTTACCGCATGGTATTAGATATGCTACAGCTTTAGCATCTGAGCTCATTACGAAATGCCAACCCCAACACATTTAAATATGGAACAGATTTGTTCAAGAAGTCCTGTACACAAGGATGGAGGATAGAGCTGGCAAATGGAATGAATGCCTGTGACATAACTGACACATCTAACCTCCAGCAATTTTGAAAGGGATGTGTGATTTATAGATTTGACACCAAATTGACACCATTGTTTTACTGGTCATTTGTGCAGAAATCTACCCTGGAACAATCGAACAAATGAGAAGAAGGACTTCTGCCTTAGACTTTAGAAATGAGTCGAGGGCGACAGTCATGTTTGGTGTGACCAGTCACTGAGCAATGCAGGCACTGCCTCCAACTATTACATAAATGAATTAAACACACATGCAACAACTAAGTAGACTCCTTTCCTCAGTAGAAGTATTATCATTTGAATATACACGAAGGTACAGCTAATTTAACGACACTTGAGTACATGTAACGAGTAAATGCAATTAGCTATGACCTGACCCTACATATCCCCAAAGTCACTTGAGAACAAGTGAAGTGCATGAGACGAATGAGAAGCTCCTCACAGTTTCAAGGTCATTGTTCCACTGACATGGGAAACCACTTCTTTCCGGTAGGGTGCCATGGTGGAGAAGAGAATTCTGGCTCGTGTTCATAGTAGATTCATCGTTTCCCTGGCCTACGCCTTCCAGACTAAGACAGAGCTTTGCTTGGTCATGACCATCATGAACGGAGGAGATCTGAGGTGACATATTCTGTTATGACACACTCTTCTGGAAGCTTGTGCCATTGTCTGATTTCTCATATTGATTTATTATTATTGTTAGTAGTAGTAGAAGCTAGTAGTGTTGCAGTTGTTGTCGGTGGTGGCGATGGTGGTGGGGTTACTACCATATTACTATTACAATAGTTTTTTCAAGTCTGTGTCCTCAGGAAATCCTGGATTGCACAATTTTAGCTTTTTTAACTCACCTGACTTCTGACAGGCCCATTTGGAAAACACTGAATTAGATGAGACCACCCTTGTATTCAGTCACTGGTACACCTTTCATGTACATGAAACGAGCCTTTAAGTGCTTTTTCTGTGTTCACCCTCCTTTCAGGTTCCACATCTACAACGTAGACGAAAACAACCCAGGCTTTGATGAGCCCAGGGCCTGCTATTATGCCGCTCAGATCATTCAAGGCTTGGAGCACCTCCATCAGAAGAGAATCATCTACAGAGACCTGAAACCAGAGAATGTTCTTCTTGACAATGAAGGTGAAAATGATGTTAGATGTCAGTAAGACCTGGTAGGTTGGAGAGCTGTGACGAGCATGTCTGTGCCCTGCAGGTCAAAGACGTACACACAAAAAGAACAATCGCTGACGTTTGTTTGGCTTTGTGCTGATGTTTGCTGATGTTTGTTCTCAGGCCATGTGCGTATCTCTGACCTTGGCTTGGCTGTGGAATTAGCAGAAGGCCAGGAAAAGACAAAGGGCTACGCCGGGACTCCAGGTGTGCTGAGGAGCTCTTACAACCTCTTTTCTTGTACAGCCCGTGCTTTCATTCAGAGTCAAAACATAAACAGTGGCCTGTAGTGGTGAACAAGCATTTAGAATGATCTATATCATTACACCATTACATTTTAGACAGTAACGGTTACTCTGAATGTGCAGCATTTTGCAGAAAGTGAAGATTGTTCTCTAGGCTCACTAAAGACTCCTACAATTTAAGATTACCACAAGGCATTAAAGTGCTTAAAGCTGGGAAACTGACATTTCTTCATGTTTAATAAAATACATTTGCTTCAATATGTAAATGTAGTGAAATTTTCTAAATATCAACCTGTCTTTTCAGCCCATGTAAGTAATTTAAGCAAAAATGTCCGGTTCTGGATTAATAGGATTTCTGATATCACAAAGTTGACTTTACGTGTGTCCCCTGATTTAGCATACAGCAGTGTAGCTCGGCCCATTTTCACTGAAGTTATGAAGGAGTGTTTGGTCAAGCCTTCTGGATAAGGCACAAACCCATCAGGACAGAGATAATTTACATACATCTCAGTCTTAAAGGTACCATAGACAGACTGCTTAATTCTATGAGTTAAAGAAAAGTTGGAACGTGATTGTGTAACAATGAATTACTAGGATATTAATTTTCATAAATTATTGAAAGGCAGAAATCCACTTCCCTGATTAATCAAATTACGTTACCAAAACACTATGCACAAAAATGACCCTTAAACATGATTGTTTTTAAGTCCCTCACTTAATAACAAGCTTCATGTTATTAAGTCCTTGACTTAATAACAATCTTCATGTTATTAAGTCCCTGACGTGATAACAATCTTCATGTTATTAAGTCTCTGACTTTTGGCCTTTGCTTTCTGAGTTCAGGGTTCATGGCCCCAGAGCTGCTGAAAGGAGAGGAATATGACTACTCTGTGGATTACTTTACTCTTGGGGTCACTGTCTATGAATTCATCGCTGCCAAAGGCCCCTTCAGGACTAGAGGGGAGAAGGTAACGAGTTCCACTTTGATACTGCTTTTTAGACAAAAACTTTAGATAGTCCTATTCCATACCAGTGTCTAGTAAGATGTAAAAAGGATTGCTCCAGCTTTGTATCTCTATTTTCCATACATTTATCTTACACCTCAAAGATCAGAAAACCCATTGACTTGAAAATCACTTTTTTGAAAATTATACTGTTCGCTGGTTCTGAAACAATTGACCACTGGCTTCTATATCCACTTATAAAAGTGGATTCCAGGCTCATTCTGTGATCATTTAATACCAAAGTAAAGTGGTCGGTCATAGAGAATAGCTGTGTCAAAACAATTGCACCAACAGGGCAACAGTAAAATGTCTCCCAGTCTTACGTTTAAATTTCTAGTCGCTGCTTAGTGTGCTTATGGTACGTTACCTAGTAGAACGCAATAAGGCAGTGGTTCCCATACCAGTTCCAGAATAATTTACAAACCCACTTCAACTCAAAAACAGCTGGGTGAAGTGAAAGTAAACTATTTGTCTTGTGTGAGCACACCATAGCATGGCACACAGTGTGAAATTTGTTCCATTCATCCAAGTGAAACCAACAGTGGTGCCCAGGGAGCAGTGTGTGGGGACGTTAACTTGCTCAAGGGTACCTCAGTGGTGCCACTTGCTGTTCTGGGATTCAAAGCCATGACCACCTGATCGCAGGGGCAACTCCCTAACCAGTAGGCTATCAGCTGCCCCAGAGAGTCAAACCTTCCCTCACTGGTAATCAAACGGGGCTGTTGCGGTGAGAGCGCCGAATCCTAGTCACTGGACTACCAGTTAAGCCTCTAGATCACCAGAAATGGTAAATGGACTGATTAGTTGGATCAGGTGTGTTGGGAGCAGGAAAGGCCTTAAAAGGTGCAGGGCAGGGCATTACAGGACCGGGTTGGGAACCTCTGCCACTAGGAGTACCACCATTTCCAAACTGCCAACTGTAGTGGTCACGCCGAATTTACTTTTCTCAATGTAACCAGCAAAACATGATTCAGTGATAAGGTGTAAATTCATCATCAGTTCATTATTGCAAGCTTAAGTTTTAACTGTTTCTCAAAGTGAATTTCTGTAAGGTAGTGGTCTTCAAATCTGTCCTCATGGCAGTATGTCAACATTCTTGCTTCATGTGCCTGCGTGAGTCAGGTTGGAGCTAATCCTTGGACCGTCTGGAGGGCCCTGAAGACTGGTTTATAGACCACTAAGGGAATCTTATTCATTCAAGTTCAAAGCTGTGAAACCCATTTTAATGCCCTGATGACAAAAACAAAAGCATGACCTTATCCTTCACAGGTCGAGAACAAAGAGGTGAAGAAACGCATCTTGAACGACCCAGTAACCTACACAGAGAAATTCAGTGAAAATGCCAAGTCCATTTGTGAGGCCTTGCTAGCCAAGGAGGTTGACAAAAGAATGGGCTTCAAGAACGGAACTTGCGATGAACTGCGTGCGCACCCTTTCTTCAGCGCAATCAACTGGAGGAAGCTTGATGCAGGTACAAAATTTGGTAGTCTTGTAGGGAAAAGCTCAGCTATGTTTCTGCTCTTCAGGTTGAACTGAACTGATGGAGGTGTCCCCCAATCTCGATGCTATTAAGCTCCACTCGTGAACTTTCAGCACCTTTATGGCACTGACCAAATGATTTATATACAACCAAGTATTATTATACTACAAATATTTTAAAAGCATCTGTTGGCCAATTAGCATGCTTGGTCCAATATCTAAATTGCTGATTGGCTGCCTGAATTACATTACATAGGCAAATGATTAACTATTGATTAGTCTTACTTCTTAGTTAGTGTGCAATCCATTGTGGTCTATAAGATATATTCACTTTCCAGCTCTTCACACTTATTTCTCATTTATGCTACATTTTTATTTCGGTGATTCAGTTTGAGATAAAAAAAAGATGTTAGTAAATGACAAACTATGGAATGTTCTATTTATCTGCTTTGATCATGACTTATCGGATATAAAGCATTCCACATATGAACTGCATGATAATTTCATTCATGTTGCAATCATTATTATTAAGGTATTTTTTTGTTGTTGTTATAGTAGGAATAATAGTAATAATAATAACAATAAGGATCATGATGGTGATCCCTATTATTTTTTTTTATTCATCCTTAGCCCATCTAAAATTCCCCATGTTTTCTTCACAGCTTCCTGCTAATTATTAGGATTATTAACAGCATATTAGTATCATTTCATACCTGTATTTTATATCTGCAACAAAATGTAGTGCATACTATTGTGCTTTAGACTGTGCACATTGCTAAGTTCTGATGGGTCAATTGACTTTTAGTGCCTGAGAACAGTCATATATTGTGATCCGAAGATTTTTTTCTACATACACAAACTTGTTTCCTTCATCTTTTAGGAATTCTGCCACCACCATTTGTCCCTGATTCAAAAACAGTTTACGCCAAAGACCTGGACGACGTGGGCGCCTTCTCCACTGTGAAAGGGGTCAACCTGGAAGACCCAGACAAAGAGTTTTTTGATGAGTTCGCCTCTGGAAATATCTCCATACCCTGGCAGGAGGAGATGATTGAGACAGGCATCTACGGTGAGCTGAATGTGTGGGGACCTGATGGCACGGTACCCAACGACCTGCGGCGTGAGTCCATCCTGGAGCAGCCGAAGTCTTCCACCTGTAGTGTGTCATAAATGCTTCTGTATAGAGGAGAACTTCTTTTCCCCTTCTGTCAACATTCTCTTACTGAGTTGGTGTCAGTGGGTTGGGGATGTCAAGCACAAGAAGAATGCAGTTATTTTACATCATCACAAAAGGCTATTTAAGATGAATGGGAATATCAAGGCTGGCCAGTAATTGTGTTTATGTATTCTTCTTTCTAATGATTTTCGAAGGAGGTTCTGCAGTGCTGAACCCGTAAGCTTAAACCGAGCTCAGTCCTCTGCTTTCAAATAGATTCTTAGGCTGAAGCTTTTTAATGAATCTGTTTTTAACAAGAGACTTCTTTACTCTTCTTGAAAACTGAACATTTATGGATGGAGCTGGATCACAGACGAAATCTTTAGAGCTAAACCTGGTTTTAGTAAAGCTGCTCGGTTTGACTAGTGACATCAAAAACATGGCCGATTAAAAGGGAGTGTCTTTTTGTCCGTTTATATGTTTACAGTATTTATTTTATGCAGTTCTGTTATTCTAATAATTTTAGTGTAGATGCTTTTGGTAACTTTGGTTTGGTTACTTATCTTTAGAGCATTCTGTTCATCTTTTATAATAATGCACCACAAAGATGTCCACTGGAATTCTATGGGTCTTTTAAGCAGGCAAGAAGGTTCTAAATGGTTCTGAAGGGATTAAGAGAAAAGGTTTTGACTAGATGTACAGGAAAGGCTTGTGCTTCCTCATAGAAATAAGCTTCGTCTCAAATCACACACTTCTATACTTCACATACTACATTTCTGAATGCATTTCTAGTGGTTGTGTACTTTTTTTACGTACTATTTAGTGTGGTTGAATGAAGTGTGGGACGCCATAAATTTTGGTGCATTGTGTGGTCATGCTCAGAAAAGCTTATTTCAGCCCAGTTAGGCCATTCTTTATCCTTAGTCCAAGGATTTTATTTAATTTTTGTTTATTTATAATTTTACCCCTCTCAAGATATCAATTTTGTGGGTATCAATTTTGTCAAGTTTTTTTTTTTGAAAGTTCAGAACTGCATCAAAATGTAAACTTTGAAAACTATTTTTTTTCCTGTCAAGGTAAAAAAAATGCCTATTCCTTTAAATTACAATTCTGTAAAAAGCTGTAAATGTTTATTGATTGTTCAAATAATATAAACATGAAGTATCTTTTTCAATGATGTAATAGATATCATGTTCATTATTTCAAATAAATATTTTGCCAAAATGCATGGGTCTTGTCTATTTAAAGATATCAAATGTATTGATTTGATAGTGTCATTCTATGATGTTTTACAAATTTCTATTTTGTCCAGTGTACTTTACACAGGACATCACAGATAATAACGTTATGTTTAATAGCAGTGGCTTTCAAAAGGTTTTATTACTAAATTCATATTTTTTTTTTCTATCAATACAAACTGAACATACGCTATGTACAAATGACTTGTAACCAACAGGGACTTTAATGACATTGCATTCGAACACAAGACTCAAATGGATTTGGTTCCCCTTTGGAGCTCCAACAGTTTCCACTCGTCTTGGATGCCTTTGCGCAAGATTTTGGAGAGTTTCTGTGTGAATTTGTGTCCATTCATTCTGTAGAACATTTATTAAGTCAGACACGAGAAGACGAGGCTGGCTCGCAATCTCCGTTCCAGTTTATCCCAAAGATGCTGGATGGGGTTCTCTGTGTGGGCCAGTCAAGTTCTTCCACACCGAACTCATCCACTGAGAAAAGGGCGTTCCCCGAACTGCTCACACAGATGGAAGCATGGCGTTGTCCAAAATGTCTTGGTATGCTGAATCATTAGGCGAGGGGTATCAAGCTCCGGTCCCGGAGGGCCGGTGTCCAGCGCAGTTTGATGGTGGTTTTCCTTAAACACACTCACTAAACCTGACTAACTGGCGAAATGAATCAGCAGGGAAATCACCAAAACGTGCTGGACCACGGCCCTCCAGGACCAGAGCTCGACACCGTTGCCATCTAAATAAAGAGGTCTGTCCCAATACTTTTGTCCATGTAGTGTAGATAGAGGACTTTTATTTGCTCAAACCGTTTGTGACGTCTGAATCGCAGAATGGAGGTTCAGGATTGGACAGGCCCCTCGTGTCGTTGACCAATTAGATTCCGTTTCAAATTTTAAACCTCAACCAGCGGCGGTTTGAAAACAGCACCTCTTGTCTAGACTCCACAGTCATTTAGTTATCTTAGTAAAAAGGGCTATGAGGGGAAAATGAGTGAAGAGTCTGCAGTTAAAGTTTGTGTTAGGGTCCGACCCCTTATAAAACGGTAAGAAAGTCTATATTTTTGAAATATATGTTTTGTCGTTCGGTTTTCCCCAACATTTTCCTGATGACATTAACGTTAGCATTCAATTATGTCTCGTTCAAGGAGGACCGAAGAAACGGTTAATACAACAGATAGTCGGTTAATGTGTACTGATTACAGAGAGAATAATCATTATATTTTGGCACAAAAAGCTAAACAGCTTAGAAGAGCTGTCTAGCCAACTGTTAATTAAGTCACACCCGACTCTGGCGTAATATAACATCGCTTAGCTTCACTAAAGTGAATATACACTATATGGACAAAAGTATTAGGACACTTTATCATTACACCAACAAGAATTTTAATGACACTGAATTTAAACAGACTTGATTTTAGAGTGTTTTTGGGGGAATTTGTACCCATTCATTCTGTAGAGCATTTATGGGGTCAGACGCTGGTGTCGGGCGATAAGACTTGGCTTTCGATGCTTGCTATCACATTGGTTAGATTTTGTGAAATGTCTCAGTAAGTCATGATGAGAAATGTTGTCGTAGGGAGGAGGCGGTGGCAGAGAGTGCGGAGCCTGTCCAGCTGTACTGGAAAGCTGACCAACAAGCCATCCATCAGACTGACGATGATGGCAATGTCGTTAAGAGTTTTAGCTTTGGTAAGTAAACTGACTAGCTGTTTGGGGAGCGTTACTGTATCTTATATGCCTGCACACACATTTTCCGAAAAAAGAGACCACTGCAAAAATGTTCAGTTTCTCAGGTTTTATCTTTTATTGAACTGAACAGCTTTGCCTTAGTTTTAAGAACTGCTGGCAATATTCCTCCTAATTTCCAAATAAAAATATTGTTCTTTAAACCACAGTTTTAAAGGAAATAACAATACATCAAAATAAGAGAAGTGCAGATTTTGAATAATTCATTAAAAACAAACCTTGTTCATGCTTAAACATAATGGCACTAATTACCTTTGATGTACTTCTAGTAGTGTTTTGCCATCCAACAGGTCACATTGCGAGAGGAGTGTGTTGATTACAGCAATGTTTTGTTTTTGTTTTTTTTTCATACTTTTCCTCATTGAATAAAATTTGATTCTGGTGATCACAAATCAGTACCTCATAAAGCAGAGTAAGGTGCTTGTGTAGGAATTTAACACACACTGGCATAGAATGGTTGTCATAGATGCTGATTTAAATATAAATTGCAGTGCTTTCTCTCTCTCATTGCAGTATTTGTGTATGTGTGCACATGTGCGTTTTCCATAGTTTATTCTTATTTGTTCAAAATGTTTATACTTTAAAATATTTCTATTGTGCATTTGCTGGTGTTTCAAGCTACATCTCACTGTATTCATACAATGACGATAAAAGCATCTATCTGCTTTCAAAAATCTTTATATCTTCAGACCGTGTTTTTAATGCCAAGGAGTCCACCATTCAACTCTATCAAGACATAGCCAAACCCCTTGTTGTGTCGACTGTTGAAGGCTACAATGGTAAATTTTACACCACAATCACCAATACTGCAGGACAAGAAAGCTTGCTTTGTGTTTTAAGCTGTGTGTGTTTTTTTTCCTACCACCTAGGGACCATATTTGCCTATGGTCAAACATCTTCAGGAAAGACCTTTACAATGATGGGCAGTGACCACATCCCTGGAGTTATACCACTCGCCATGGCAGATGTTTTTCAGACAATCAAAAATGTAAGATTTAGTAGCTGATGTCAATATTAATGCAATACTGTAATATTACCAGCACTAATATCTGTCTTTGCCAAGATTTATTGCACATTCCTTTTTGGTCAATCTCTGTAGTGTCCTAAGAAAGAGTTTCTTCTTCGAGTGAGCTATATGGAAATTTACAACGAAACAGTTACCGATCTGCTCTGTGACAGCTGGAAGAGAAAACCACTGGAAATCCGGGAAGGAAATTATGTAAGCATTGCCATCTTAACCTTCCTTTCTGTCATGAATTGGAGTCTGAGTGGAAAATTGACCGATTTGTTGTTTATTCGTGTGTGCAGAAAAACGTCTATGTAGCTGACCTGACAGAAGAGCTGGTGACATCTCCAGAACAAGCCCTGGGCTGGATTCGGAAAGGAGAAAGTAATGCTTCTTCTCACCATCCTGCATGACTTTCTGCTTTGCTCATCATTCATCTCTCCTCATTATAGAGCCACCTCAAGTGTTTCTCTTCTGATCACCCTTTCAGCCGCTTGTCATTTTTATTCTTGTAGAAAACCGGCATTATGGCAAGACAAAAATGAACCAGCGAAGCAGTCGCTCTCACACGATTTTCCGCATGGTGAGTTGTCTAGTACAAGTGACTTTTAGGCCTCTTTGTTCTTGCTTGAGCCCTTAAATAGGTAGAGAAAAAATCTTTTTCAGATTTTGGAAAGCAGAGAGAGAAGTGACCCAGCATCGGGTGAAAATGCAGATGGAGCTATTATTGTATCACATTTGGTACGTAGACGTCAAAATCATTTGAATTTGTCTTGAACATCTCTGTGAATATATTTCAAATTTCTATTATTCAGGAAAAACTTTTGTAATCAAAGCTTTTTTTCCAGCCTTCAAATTAATGTGTGTTTTTATTAATAGAATTTGGTGGATCTTGCTGGCGCTGAACGAGCGAGTCAGACTGGAGCTGAAGGTAATCTGCGTTCTGTCAGTGTTCAGAGTCTTGTTAATCTGCATGGTCAAATCTCGGCCCAAACTGTAGTGCCTATGGTGAATCGCCATTGAAATCCTTATTAGTCTATACTTTGGTGTTCATTAGCAAAGATTTTATGTAAATGCTAAACTTAGCTGGTTGTGTTTGGATTGTGTGTTACAGGAGCTCGTTTCAAAGAGGGATGCAATATTAATCGCAGTTTGTTCACCTTGGGGCAAGTCATCAAGAAACTATCTGACGAGAGCCAAAAGTATGAATTCCTTCTGTGTCTCATACCTGTACACACCTTTTTCTGGTACTAAATGAGATTCCAATCAAGGACCAGCTTGTGTATTCTTAATTTAAATACTTTAAACTATATTTAGCTGCGCTTGTTTTGTCATGACAAAACCTACAGTAACCACTGTGAAAGGCCGTATGCTTGAGTTTTCACTTTTGTCGTGCAGGGGCTTCACAAATTACAGAGACAGCAAACTAACCCGAATCCTCCAAAATTCTCTTGGTGGTAATGCCAAAACTGTCATCATCTGCACCATCACCCCTGCCACTGTGGATGAAACCGTGAGCACCTTACAGGTAGATGTTAAGTGCATATAATTTATGCTCATATTGATTCTTTTGTAGATCTTAGCTGTTGCCTGAACATATGGTTCTTGCCTCTTTCTCAAACATAGTTTGCTAGTGCAGCAAAGCGCATGAAAAACGATCCCCATGTTACGGAGGTCTCAGACGATGGTGCTCTCTTGCGAAGATATCGTAATGAGATTGTGGACCTCAAGCGACGTCTTCAGGAGGCAAGCCACATACATTCTTGATGTTTCTGTTAATGTATTCTGCTATGATTTTCTGAATTATATGTTTTTGTCATCCTCCTTTTCAGGTTTCTTCAGTCACACAGACAACTGTGACTGAGAAGGAAACACTGTGCCAACTCTTACAAGAGAAGGATCAACTCCAGAGGGAGCAAGCAGATAGAATAAGGAACTTGACCAAGTTATTAGTCACAGCAAATGTGGTTCAGGTTCAAAAGGTAATAGAAAACCACAGTACTCAGTGAACTAATTCTGTCAGTGATGTCTGCCAAGCTCACATTGGGCTCTATGCATCCGAAGGTTCCCAAGAGAAGGGTAACGTGGGGAGGGAAGCTCCTTAGACCTGCCCAGCTGCTGGCAGAAGATAATGGATTTGCTGAATTAAGTTTTGCTGAGCCACTTTTCAAAAAGAAAAGAGGAGACAGTACTGTGAATGAGGAAGGAGAAGGTAGGTTTCTTTTTTTTTTTTTTAAAAAGAAACTGATATACAATTAAATGATTATTTTTTTTTGCCTTGGTATCCATGTGTAATGTATAATAATTTTTTGGCACCATCAAGACATGGATGACTTTTACACTATCGCAGAAGATACCTCTTATACTGACATGAACCAGAGCAACATCACTGTGCGTAGTTCCACAGAGAGGTAAGGAAACAGATTTTGGATGTGGTGCCTCCCCAAACAAGACTTAACATTTGTTTTACTATTAAGACTATTATTTCTGTTTTGTGTGTCTTTCTCTCTACCTCTCTTCAGTCCCGACTCACCCCACCTAATGTTTAAAGTGGAGTTTTTGGAACGTCAGATAGAGATAGAGACTCAGGAGAAGCAAAAGGCTGAAGAGAAGAGTCTGGCTCTTGAGCAGAAGATAGAAGAGCTTCAGAAACAATTACAGACACTAGAGCAGCAGTTAACAGTGGAGTCAGAAGAGAAACACAAAGCTGAGGAAAAGTGTTCTTCACTTGAGCTGAAGATTACAGAGCTGGAAAAGCCTTCAGAACAGGACAACAAGGCTTGTGAAACCTGTAAGGTATGGAAAACTTAGTTGTGTTGTAGAGTTCAGCTCATAGCTTTCACAGCTATTGCGAAGTTTCCCATGCGCTGCCTTGATTTGTAGTTGCATTAGGGTTGATGGTGTCTTAAAATAAATGGAATGGTGCTATTGCACTTTCATTGTATGTGTAACACTTCAGAATTGATCAATTAAAAGTGATCAAATGGAATGGAAGCATTTTTACATGATTTTAGTTACCCTTTCTGTTTTCAAAACAGTATATGGTGGAAACCATCCAATTATGTGAGAAACTGGGCATTCAGAGGGTGAGTGTACCTTTTTCACTGGCTTTTGAAAAGTCATTTTACATAATATTGATTTGCAATTTTGTTTCTGTAGTTTCATTTTGGGTACCAACTGTATATATCTGATTATATGGCATGATTTACTTTTTATTTTTGAAGGAGGCAATAACCACAGAGCGGGACATGCTAAAGCAAACTCTTGAGCTGCTGACTGAGAATTTTGAGAGGCTTAAACAAGACAATGAGGCACTTCTCAAAGACAAAGAAGAACAGAAGGATGTAGAGGATTTTGAGAAGCTAGAGGAAGAGAGCAAAAAAGACTATGAGGTCTTTGGCAGTTATTACTTTTTATGCCTTTTTTAAGTCAAGTCATTCTATTTGACAAGTTGAGATTAAACTGTGCACTTTTTATTGAAAAATGTTTATCATAATTTCAGAGAGAGTTGGAGTCTGAAATCACAGCACTGAAAAACGCTTCAAGAAATAGTGAAGATCTGGTCCAAAAACTTAAGGTATGTTCATGTTTACTCACACATGAATTATATATATATATATATATATACACACACACACACACATATGTGTGTATATTGTTTTTTTTTAATTCAACACCTCAGTGTTAATACTGACATGAATACTTGTGAAATACAGTACTTATGATACTGAAATACAATGCTCCTTTTATGTAAATCTTTTGTTTACTTCATAGGCTGATCTAGAGCTAATGTCAATGGACCTAAAAAATAAGGAACACTTGGTGGCTGATCTGCAGGTTATGGTATGTTTTAACATTTGTTTAAAAAGTGACTTATTTAGAAGTGATTTTATCAATGCGCTGCTTGAGGGCTGAGCAAATATTACCACTTAGACTTGCTGAGAAACATCGGCCCACAACCTGAAAGTCTAATCATTTATAACTTGGATTACTTGAAAACTCATACAGAGTGGCAAAGATCTTGTTCAGGAGGTAAAACAACTACGGCGCTCATTAGATGATGCGGAGAGCCTCAATTTGGAGACCAAAAAGGAGTGGGCTTTTCTACGCAGTGAAAACCTGGCCCTCAAGGAGAGGGATGTAAGTATCTTTTGTTATTGAAGACAAACCTCTCTTCAGATATAAAATAACTTGGTCAATTATTTTTTATGTTTAACTGTGTTAAATTGATGGCATGACACTACCTACACTTCAGGCAACTCTGACGGCAGAATATGACCGAATGGAAAATGAAGTAAAAGCCTTGCAGAACCAGCTTGAGAATGAAAAATCTCGTTTTAAGAATATGCAGGCTGATCTCCAGAAAGAACTACTAGGAGCCTTTAATGAGAACACCAAGCTAACTGCTCTTCTGGATGGAAAGATTCCTAGAAGTAGGTCTTAAAGCTTTCTCTTTCATAACAAACATCAAGACAGTTGTTTGGTTTGTGAAAGCATAATGCTTATTGGCACCTACATTTTGCACCTCTTTACTTAGATGTGTTGGATAACCTCACACTGGAGAAAACAGTTGCAGACCTAAAGAAGGAGCTTGAGAAGAGTCAGGAGAACGATAGAGCCCTGCAAAGTAAAATGGAGGAACTGAAGGCTCTAGAGGCCCTACCTGCCAAAGTGGATGATTTGCTGAGACAGGTGAGAACCATGCTTATAGATTGTGAATAACAATATCACTGTTCATGCATTCTCTTCTATACATTTATGTACTTTCAGTCTTTCATATCCCAGTCTTTCTGTATTGTTTGTTTTTAGGTGTGTGAGAAAAGTGAGGAACTCTACTCTGTGCAAGTGGAAAGGGACGGTCTTATCTCTGCTCAGGCTAACTCCACTGAGGAAAATCAGAGCCTTAGAGAAAAGGCAGACAAGGCACGGGAGGAAATTGTGAAAATGGCAAGTCTTTTGGCTGATGCTGAGCAAAAGGAAGCTCTGCTGATCCAACAGCACACAGAGACCACAGAACAGCTCACGGTCGTTCAAAGAGATCTGGAACAATTAACAATGGAAAATGGCCGTATTCTCAGTGCTTTGGAGGAAGCTAACCAGAAGGTTAGTTTGATTTGATGTATTAGTTTTTATTTTACTTTCAAGGAATTGATGTTTCAGCAAGGTTTTTTTTTTTTCATGATCAGATGGAATTTGTTTGATTATAGTTTGTGCTGTTGGATGAACAGCTTAAATCTCTTCACCTGTCAGAGCAAGCTGAAGATGTTCAGAATTGCCAAAAAGGAGCTGCAAAGTCTGATTGTCACCAAAAATGAAGAATTCTATTGTATTTAGATTTATGCTTTTTTATAATGGCTTATGCATAGAGATCCTTAATGCTTAGGTTTTTAATTGTATTTTCTTTTGTTTTTGTGAAAAGGGGGTTCACCTAACTTTCAATTCTTAATTTCTGTAAACGCAGATAATTGATGATCAAGAAGAGTTAAGAAATTCCCTAGAGAAGGTAAAAGTGCAGCAGGACCAAATTCTTCAACTGGAAGCACAGACAGCTGACCTTGAATCCAAGCTTGCAAATTCAGATGGCGATGAGAGGATTCTTATGGAAGATGTGCAAAATCAGGTATTTTGAGTCTAGTCAGTCTTTAAGCCAACCTGTCAGTACTGGCACTAAATCATGGTTTGGTAAGAAAGTGAATTGTAATTGAAATGATCTAAAATACTTAATATAACAATATGAAAATGGGAAGAACACGGTCACGAGTGCACAAAAATGTCAGGACAGTTTAGGTTACGAATGTAACCCTGGTTTTCTGATGGGATGAGTCAGGTGTCTCCCTGCATAGTCTCAAAAGCTGTTGTTAGTACACATGTTCCTGTAGGCTGGCAGGTGTGCGCTGTGGGTGCCAATCTGTATTTAAGATCTGACTCAGTCTGTTGTCAGCTAATGGGTGTGGAGGAATGTCCTATAGTCAAGATATCAAAACAAACGCTTGAAAGAGAATTATTGTTTCTACTTACCAGGTGAAGCATTTAAGAGAGGAACTCCAGTCTGCCTACACGGAGAGAGAAAATATTTTGTCTGAGAAGTTGCTTACCCTAGAACAACTGGAGAAGACGCAAGCCAACGTCACTTCTCTAACAGAAGAACGAAACCAGCTTCAAGAGATCCTGGAAGGACAAAGAGAGGAGAAATTCCAGCTGAAGAGAGAAATGGAAGAGAAAGATGAGATGGTAAGAAATTGGAGGTACACAATGCTGTTTGGTGGTTTGTCTGTTTTTGTTTTTTTGTTTTTCCCTTCAGTTTGTGGTGAATTTGTCTTATTGAATTTGTTTAGAATTGTAGTAACTTTAAGAAATTTGTAACGAGTCTAATTCAAACCCAGAACTCTTTGCCCTTGTCTGGTAAAAATAGTAAATGTTTTCTTTCCATATTTTGTATACATGACTAATTTTGTATGGAAGGTATCTTAAAATATTTCCTGTCTGCTTGCAATTATAGCTAAGCTAAGGCAGCTGTCAGGGGAAAAAAAACAATGCAAAAATGATATTGCAGTCATTTCTTTCTGCATTAATCTCTTGTTGCATGTTTATGAGAATAGATACAAATGGGCTTCTTTTTCAGATCCTCTGCTTCCAAGCAAAGTTAAGTAAGGGTCAGCTTGCCAGCTCTGAACTTTCCAACTTGTCCTGCAGTACCACTGAGGAAAAGGATACTCTGCTTCAACAGGTGTGCTTTCAATACTTGCACTTTTAAATAGTGGGTCCAAATTTGAAACAAATTGTAATTGACTCGACCCTCATGCTGCAGATTCAAGAGCTCGAGAAGGAATCTGAAGGTTTAGCACAAGAGAATGTTCAACTTAGGACAGAACTTCAAGAGATTTCTGGAAAGGTAAGGGTCCTTGTTGTATTTAGTTTTACATTTCAATTAGTTTCAGTTTGTAGAACTGTCACTTTGTCAAACTGTCTTGAATAGTACTCAAAGTGTACAGTAGTTTGCAGATTTAAAATATCATTAAAATCATTTGATTTCTCAGATGAGTGAGATCACAAGCACACTCCAAGCTGTGCAAGATGAGCGAGATTGTTTGCTCACTACTCAGTCTAACTTTACGGAAGAAAATAAAAGTCTTAAGGGAGAGTTTGAAAAGGCACAAGAAGAACTTCTCAAAATGGAGAGTGAGCTGGTTGATTCGCAACTGAAGGAAGCTCAGCTGAGTCAGCAGCACACAGAAAATGCTGAAAAGCTTGCAAAGATCCAAGGAGAACTGGAACGCTTGTCTGTGGAAAATAACAAATTGCTTATAACATTAGAAGAGGCCAATGTGAATGTGAGTTTCTTCTAAAACTGTTTGGGTTCTTGTCAGTTTTCCTTTCACAGCTACATAGTAATATATGGTTTTCTGTTATAGTTTCCAAATGTTTTATAGCAGTTAATGTTGATAAGTCTTGATCAATACTGAATCTTCAAATTATGGGGGTCATGTAAAGCAATTCAAAAGAAATTCACTGTTGGCTTAAATAATGCCTGTGTCCATCCTGTGCAGTCTGTGAAGCTGACTGAGGAGCTTGAATCTCTTCGTAATGAAAGAGAACAGCTTTGTCAAAAGACAAACGTAACTCATCATGACGCACAGGAAGTGGAGAGCCTTCGTGAAATGGTTAATTCAGTAACTGAAGAAAGAAACCAGCTTCAGGAGATTCTCCAGGGTCTAAGAGAAGAGCATAAACAGCTGAAGAGAGACTTGGAAGAAAGCAATGATATGGTATCCAAAATATTTAAGTGTTGAAAATGTTAATATTGCTATTTAATTTGACTTGAGATTAACAAAAGACTTTTGCTCAGCTCATTCAGGCCCAGGATAAAGTGAAGCTGAATGAACTTAGTTCAGACCGAGCTACTACCTGTGTAGAAGATGACCTTCAAAAAGTATGTTTAAACCACCACACTTATTCTTCTGAATTATAAATCTGTAAACCTAAATTAATGCTGTTAATAGGTTTGATTGATCTTGTAATCTCTTCCTAGGTGCAACATTTGCAAGAGCGACTAGAATCTCTGACCGAGGAGAACAACCAAATGAAGATGGATCTTCAGGAGAATGTGGAGATGGTAACTTCTGACTTTTAGTTAAATGTGAAATTAAAACATGCCCCCAAACTTTACACAACTTTACTCAGAAATGCTTCCAATAATATACAGAGACAGGCTTCAAATTCGGACTTTTACAGAAGGAATCAAAGCAAATCCGGAGCATGCTATGGGTTTCCTGGAGAGGGATTAAGCCTAGTCCTGGATTAAGTAGTGCTGTTAATAGAGATTTTCCATTGAAAAGGAAAGGGTAGTCCAAGACGAGGCTTAATCCCTGTCTGGGAAACCGACCCTATGTGTTTGAACATCAAATGTCTATTTAGGCTTGAATGAAAATCTCGAAATTTACACCAAGAGGACAGTCAGTCCTTCCTAAAGTGATGCAGCTGCAGTTTGTTCTGTCTGCTGTGCAGCACTGTGCTTCTCATCTGAAGTTTATGCACTGTTAGATGGCAACAATAGTCTTTCCAGGTGTCCTTTTTGGATTCAGACTAAATTCGGACTAAAATGTAAGGTGCTGGCTCTGCGCTGTTCACAGTTGTCAAGATTTTTGAATATAAGAATGTTATTTAGAACCTAATTTGTGTATCGGATTAATGAAAAACAATACTTTGTACACAATTTAATAGTTTTGAAAATGTTACCTCATCCCGCATGTAGCGCAGCAATAAATGCATCTATAATTACGCATGTAAAAAAGTTAATCTCAATAAATGGAACAATTCGTTTAAAATGAACAAGGCAAAAGGCTTGAATTGTTCCTTTTGTAATGCAATGAGCATGCCAGTAACTGTATAAATATACACCCCACCATACTACTAAGAATACAAATTCTATATATAATATGCATACACACTGCCAAGTTTTTGCACACACCAACATTTTCTACATTTGCATGTTGTTTAATATTTACTAAAATGCATTTTGTGTTCTTTGGTCAGAAATCATTTGAGTATATATAACACTTTTGCAACATATCCTTTTAAATTATTGCAGATGATTGAAAATCAAGCTGAGTTGAGAGCAGCGCTGGATAGTATAAAGAAACTGCAAGATGAAGTAAATGACTTGAAATTGCAGCGGGATCATCTTGAGTCCAAACTCGCCAGTTTTGATGGTTGTAAGGAGAGCAACACAGAAGATCTAAAAAATCAGGTAGCCTATTTGTTGTATTAGCGTGTTGTTTCCATATGTAGTATGCAGATAGCTGTTCTTCTGTTTCTTAAAGGTCGACTAATTGCTAAATCTGCAAATTTAGTAAGAAACATTGAAAGGCTTCCTGAGTTTTTCAGCTACCAAAATGACTACACTTGTAATGTCATTTGTTGAAATTGGCCTTTTACTTTCGTTTCAGTCTTAAATGGTTTAACATTACATTCAGAGTTGCATCTGCTCTTTACTTGATAAAGCAACTAAACTGACACTGAAGATATGTGCTAAACAAATATTTGTCTTAAACTCAGGTCTCCGTCAGCAAAAATCCAGACAGACTGTGTCTCTTTACATTAACTTACCACATAACATACTTGGCATCTTTACACATGTTTAAAACTAAAGGTTTTTTAATTTCAAAATGAACTGTAAAACAAGCAAAATTTATGATGGAATATGAAGTGGTTTTGGGAACCATTTTTCAGATCCATGTTTGGAGAGCCTAAGAAATACTATTTGGGTCCTTCATATATTGTTCAATTAATCTTTAAACATTGTCCAGAGATTTTGGCATGTTTTTAATTTTCCCCCAGGTTAAGGAGCTAAGTGAGAAACTCAGAAGTGTTTCTGAACAAAAAGACACTCTTTCTGAGGATGCAAAAAATAAGGTGGCTGAGCTGGAGAAAACACAGGCCAGCATCATCTCCCTTTCTGAGGAACGAGATCAGGTCCTGGATGTACTACATTGCCTGAGAGAAGAGAAGAATCAACTAAAGAATGATCTGGAGGAGAAAGATGACCTGGTGAGAGCCGTTGCCTCCATTTTGCTAAATCTTTCTGTAATGTAAAACAAGAGTGCATACATAATTAGGCAAAGGTCCTTCTGCTGTGTGGAACCAGGCAATGCAGACAGTGAATGACTGCATGTTTTGTACTTGACTGGTCTTAGTTCTCTTTAAAGTTCTAAACTGTACAAGTTTAACTAGGGCCAATATATTCATTTTATCCTAATGCTGTCAATAGGTGTCGGATGCAACACAAGTGTGGCATACTTTTGGTTGTAATATATATGTCTACAGAGCTGTGAACAGAAATGGCCATTTTTGAGATATCAGATGAATTTCAGAAATTTAACTTTTAGGCACCAAAGTATGATTGCTTTCACATTATTCCTAGTGTGCAGACATTCTTAAATTGGAAATGCCAACAGTACAATGGCTACATGATCTTTTGCTGTTCATACATCTTGAATAGGTCATCAATAGACCTTTAGAGGATCCAAAAAAATACACTTCACACATCCCCTCATTCCCTAAAGAATTAAAAGCATGTAATAGTATTCTTGTGGTTATTACTTTTATTATTGTACCCTTCTCCATGTTACACTTATTTATTTGAAACAGCCATTCTGGGCTTCTTAGTGGTAGGTGGGGTATGAATGGATACTACTAGTTCTCATTCACCCATGGCAATCAAGAGTGTATGCTAAAGATTAACACTTGTGTACACTTTGCAGATAATGCAGTTGAAAGGGAAACTTCAGTTGATGCGTGCAGAGACGGACAAACATCTATATTCCGAAAACAAAGACAGCGTGGAGGACGCTGTACTGGAGATGATGAAGGCTAATGTCACTGCTCTCACTGGAGAGAGAGACCAGCTCATGGAGATTCTCCAGGCTCTGAGAGAGGAGAAAAAACAGATGAAGACTGACATGGAGGAAAAAGATGGGATGGTAAAACTGACAAAACTTTTTTGCCTTATACTCGTCATATCTACTTAGGATGGTCCATAAGAGAAATCTGTCTGCATTAGAGTTGTTTTTTGATGTCTTATGTTGTGCTAAAAGAACTAGGTTTTCTTAATGGCTTACTCATCATTGGGGTTGGGGAATTTTAGAGAGCTGGAGTGGCAGGCACAGGAAAGGTGTCTCTGAGCCAAACCAATGGTATAAACATACTATCTAATCAGAGTTCAGAGCTGAACAATATGGACAAAATATTTGTCTTGGAGTTATTCTGCTTCATGTTGCATATTGTGATGCCTTTCAATATAATGCAGGTGTTGTTTGATCAATATTGCAATAATAAACAGATTTATTGTGCAGCCCTAATTGATTCTTGGTTTCAGCATAGAACATGTCCAACCTGAAGTTTTGTTACAGTGCCACTAAGTGTGTTTGTGTGTTTGTGTGTGGGGGAAGTTGATGCAGTTGCGACAGGGGCTCCAATGTGCTAGTGCTGACAAAGACCATCTAATGGCTAATCATGAAGCAGAGTTTGAGAGATATCAAGTGGACATCCTGTCTCTGACTGAACAAAGAGAACAGTTCAGAGAGGAGGCAAAACAGCTGAAGTTGGACTTGGAAACAAATAATGAAACGGTATGAGCTAAGTGTTCTGTAAATTGATGTGGTGGTCAGCACATTTAAGCTGTAGAAATCTTAAGTTTCTTTTATTTCCCTATTTCAGATGATTCATTTAAGGGAGGAGCTTCAGTCTTCAATTGCAGAGAAAAACCATCTTCTGTCAGAGAAATCCAAAGACAGTCTTGCTAGAGTGTCTGAACTTGAACAGATTCAACAGCAAATTGCCTCCATCTCTGAGGAGAGAGATCAGCTTCTGGAAGTACTGAATGGCCTGAGAAAGGAGAAGATCCAGCTGCAGACAGAGCTTGAGGAGAAGAATGACTTGGTAAGTTTTTCACTTATTGTCCATTCCCTTAATCTATAAATAAAATCCATGGGGAAAAATTATGGGATCACGACACTTGGATATTCTTTTTTTTAATTTTTTTTTTTAATGTAACTTTATGGCAAATAAATAAACAATGGATGACAAAACAATTTTGTTCAGTAGCTGAACATTCTAGTTGCGTGAGACATACCTCAAACAAAATCATTAAATTTTCCAGACCAAGTAGATGGGGGGGAAAATTATTTGGATCACTCAATGTAGAAGAGAAATCACAATTATTTGCTCCTTCTCTGGCTTTTATGACAGCCTATAAATTTGGCAGCATTGACTTTATTGATGAATAACACTCTTCTCAACTTGCAAATACGTTTTTCAAGGAGCCTAATGAACGAATTTTTAATTTCCGTTATATGTTTCCAATCAGACTGAGATCTGGACTGTTTGGTGGCCATGTAACTGAGTTCATGTGCCTCAAATGCACTGAGAAGTGTTGAAACTTAAGTGTATCAAGTATGATTGAGAAAAACAATCACATTTCAACACTCTTGTGATGTGCGGTTGCATGTCTGGAAAAGGACCAGAGGAGATGGCGGTCATAACATCAATACTTAGTCATGTTTTATTAGAACAGCACCAGACAAAATTCAAACAAGCAAATTCAAAAAAATTCAAACATTTCCTTGACCAATGCACAACTGGGATTCATAACTGAATACCACTTTCATCCAATTGTTTTAACCATGTATTATTCGGCGCAGGTGCCAGTGCATTTTTTTTTGTTCTTTTTTTTTTTTTTTCTTTGAAAGAACTGCTGGATACACTGGGAACTACACACATTGACACTTGGTCACTCCATTTAGTTTTGTGCTTTTGTTTTGTGTTTTCTATCCTGATGCTGCCAGATGGTCATCTCATTTAAAACAAATCAAAACAAAAAAAGCTGGGTGAAAAATCCACTTTTTTTTGTTGCTGTTTGTTTTTTGAGCTGGGGGTTGTATGTGAAAGATAATGTAGAAATGGGCACTCTAATTTTGATCTGTTAATCTCTCCGCTACAGGTGAAACAGCTAAAAGAAGTAGTTCAGTGTATTACTGCTGAAAAGGACAGTCTTTTGACTGAAAATTCTGAAAAAGACCATCTCTTGGCTGAAAATGCTCAAAGCAACTTGGATAACATGCAGGAGCTGGAGAGACTTCAAGCAAGTTCTGTGTGCCTTACTGAGGAGAGAGACCAGCTTCTGGAAATAGTACAGCAACTAAGAGAGGATAAAAAAGAGCTGAAGCAAGATCTAGATGAGAAGGATGACATGGTAAGATCGGTGCACTTCCATGTTTGTCTAATTCTTGCCTCCATCATTCTTGCATCTCTTCCTTCTTGACAAGAAGGATGAGATGGTGAGAGACTATCAACACCTTTAGCAATAGAGTTATGCCTTTCAACCTGTTGATTCAGGAAAAGGAGGTGGGTTGCTTTTAATAAGTCAAATGTTTGTGTTATGTTTTAAGATACAGCAGTTGAAGCAACTTCAGGCTACTGAGAGAAATCCATTATTGATGAAGGATGCATCCTGCAGTATCCCACCCAACAACCCTGGTTTATCTGCTAATATAAATGAAGGCGGCAACCTCCAGGAACTTCTACAAGGAGTAAGAGAGGTATGACCGTAGCCTTAATATATGAGCCACCTTAAATATAACAACTCTTTAGGCAGAGTTTAATCAGTTTCTGAATTGAAGGTAGAAACATTGTTCAGTAAAGTCTGATGCTAAACTAGTGAGACTCTTTTGGGTCTTGGTAGGTCTTAGTGTGGTGGGATCTTGTGTATGTTTTTTGTTTCTAAGGAGAATACTTTCTTCTTAGCTCATCCAAGTTCAAGGCGAGTTGAAGCAATTGAAACGCAACAGTTCGGAACCGCTGCATCCTGGAGAGGCACTTGTAGCTGAGCTTCAACAAGTCAGTGGAATCTTCTTATGTTGATTTTACGCACATCAACTTAAATGAAGTAAATACAAATGCAAAGTTTATGAAGAAGCTGTTTGCAAAGGTGGATTCATTTACCAGAGCCTAACAATGTTTCAGTTCCAGCCTTCAAATTTGCTGTTTAAAACAATAGATTGAGAAATGACAACTGGTCATCTGTCAAAGTTCTGCTTCAGTCTTGTCTGAATATTCAAAAAATGTTCTGTTATTGTGTAGATGCCTGTCCTTAAGGAGGAAATTGAGTCTTTGAGAAATGAGAGAACAGTGCTCAGAAAAGATCTTCAGGAAGCTGCTGAAATGGTAAGACTGCTGAATGAGTTCAGTTAGTAGTTTGATGACAAGCTAGTAGTTTGTTTCCTCAATCTTGGTGACAACTGAAAAATGTCCCCCCCCCCACAGTCAAAAGCCTATCAAAACTTGCTCCATTCTACTAAAGAGGAGCTAAAGCAGCAGCAGAAAGAGAACGCAGACTTGTTGACCCAAAGTGCTGAAAAGGAGTCTCAACTTAAACAGCAGGCAAGTATTGTCTGCTTTCCTAACACATGAATCCGATGGAAAAACAGTTTGCCATTCATGTGCATGTTTTACATTTTTGTTTCCTGCGTCCTCTTTAGCTGAGCCAGTTGACTGAGGATATTTTGTCTTTGAGAAGCTTGAAAGACACAGCAAAGGCAGCTGAAACTCAGAATGTCAACACAGAGCTGCAGAATCTTCAGATGCGGGTTACTTCTCTTGAGGAAGAAAAAGAAAAAGTTGATGAGATGCTTAAGCTTGCCACTGAAAAGGGAACTCATCTAAATAGTGATCTGAAGGACAGTGAAGAAAAAGTAAGGGTCACGAACAGTATACTGCTATTTTTTGTGAGATCACCTAAACTTATTACCCGGGGCTTATTTGTAGGTACATCAATTGACTGAAGAGCTACAGTGTCTTGGTGGAATCAAAGACCAGTTCCTGAATGAAAAGATGCATGCAGATCAGCTCCAGCAGGTCCTTAATGAAGTGAGAGAAGAGCGTGACCAACTCAGGAGAGAGCTGGAGGAAAAAATGGAGGAGGTGAGATTGGTTCTTAAAGTTCTTAAAGATGCACTTAATGTTTGTGAATTAGGGTTTAACATTTTTAACATTATTGTTTCCACAGCTGACATGTATAGAGGAAAAAGTACAAGAACTGGAGAAACAAAAAATGCACCTTGAATCTGAAGCCAGTTCTTTTAGCCAGGTAGCTGTTATATTTTAATATAACATTATGCACATTTCCTTGTACTCTTATTGAACACATTTTGTTGAATGTCATGCCACCTTCAGTCTCTTCATGAGGTAAATGCCACTCTCTCTAATGTGATTGGACAGACTGATGTGACATCCAAACAAAGAACACTGAAGTTGGTCTCTGAGATTGAAACAACTAATGAGAAGTTTAAGGTAAGCAGTTAAGTTTGTTCTATGAATGTCATTGTTTGTTCACCCAGTAAGGTCTTATGGAAAGCAACAGTATGGAAAGTTGAACACGGATTTGATCTGTATGATCAATTTCAAGTCATGACATGGCCTGGTGCCTCTTTTAAATATGAAACCAGAGCCCGCTCTTGTGCACTAACAAATTGACTTACAAAACTTTTGAGCTGATAGACTGAAGACTTTAGGATAAACTGGTATTTTATATGATTGTAAGATGTTAAGTGTTTATCAGCATGTTTTGGTGGAACTGCTGACTGTATCTGGCAGAGAACAGCATGCCTTGCGCTCGGCTCAGTTGCTCTTGCACTCGGCTCGGTTTAACTCGCTTCAGGCAAACGTAGGCAAGGACCTTCCCACCATCTAAAATGTCTTGCTTGTCATCCATGGGTATATAGATGGGCATATTCAACCACTCCTCAAATTCCAGAGCAATGTCTGATGCAGCTAATGTAACAGTGAGGGAATGAAGAGTGCCAGGAAAAAAGAGAGAATGTGTTGGTGTATGCACTATGGAGGAAAAATATTTTCAAGTAGTATTACAGCTCCTGGTTGGTAAAAATAATCATGTTTTGATATCTTCTCCCACCAAAGGCTGCCTTCTTGAAGCTCCAAAGCATCATTGACCGCCCAACACCCAATGATCCTCTGGCAGATGACAATATCAAGGAATGGGGCCTGTTCTGTCCGTTGCTGGCATTTGTTCCACCATCCCAAAGAGCTGTTTATGCTAACCTCACTGCAAAAACCAACCATCTTAATGACATCCTTGGAAAAACTGGTGTAAGTGTCATTGCTGTGGCCATCATAGGCACATTTGAAAACAGGCATGATGGCACTGTCCACACCTGACCCATTATGTCCCATATGATGGAAAATGGAAACAGGATCTGAGAATCTTCTGATTAACTTACGTATTTAGTGAAAAAACAGATGGGGGGGAAAAAACATCACAAAGTATCATTTATTGATCAACCAGACCATTGCCACCACTTCTTTTCTTTAGATTACCCTGAAGAGGCTGGCACAACGCCATAGGGCTCACTTCATTGCCCAAATCCAGAGTGATGTGGCATCCTTTGAGGAGAGAAGGCTGCAGGATGTGCTTATTCGTCGTGCTCAAGCTCCTTCACAAGTCCTTCACATTATCCAGGGGGACTTGCAGGAGATTTGGGACCAGAGACTCTTAGAGTTGTTGGAAAAACGCAAACAGTATCTGCGGGTGAGTTTTACGATCTCTAGAATTATTATATTTTGCATAATGTATTTACTATGCAGTTATAACTGAATACATGGGGTCCTGAAGGATTGAAGATGAGAAGGTACATGTACAAATTGGCTGCAAATTGCTGGCACATTTTTGTACTTCATATGGTTTGCCCCTGTCTGCTGTTGGATGTCAAGATTTTATTTATATTTTTTATATATATATTATTTATTTATTTACCTCCCTGGCAGAGTATGGACAGCATTCTGGAGGTCCTGGGTGATGCTGTAGCCAAACATGCAGTCACTATCTCAGAGGAACATCAGGCACGGACTCGTGCCAGTGAGGAGAGCAAGTCACTTGCCAAAACTGCGGAAGCTGCACCTATAGTGCAGTTCTTTGAAAAAGAGCTTGCACGGCGCATGGCTTTGGCTGACCGTCAGAGAGTAATCCGCAAAGTAACTCAAAACTTTTAATTATCTCCACCACCCCCAACCCCCCACCTCCCACCTTTTTTTACATTTATTTTTTATAAAGCAGAAGAATTGAGAAAGGCACAGATTGAAGTGTTCATCAGAATGATCACACATGTTGATAAACTTCTTACCTTGCAGCACCTGTTGGATAAGTATGACTCTGCAGCTGCTGCCCTGAAGTCCTCAGAGGCTGAGCTGCAGCAGAGGCTGAGAGAGG
The DNA here is from genome assembly GCA_037974365.1 of Hydrocynus forskahlii. Lineage (NCBI taxonomy): Eukaryota > Metazoa > Chordata > Actinopteri > Characiformes > Alestidae > Hydrocynus > Hydrocynus forskahlii. The sequence continues at coordinate 20,385,279 of JBBPCX010000088.1, read as the reverse complement.
AGCAGCGCGAGAACCTGGTCCTGCTGCCAACTCAGTCTGGTGACCGTCCTAAGACTGAGGCTGAATTACTGCAAGACAAGCAGCGCCTCTCCCTTCAGTTACAACAGACTCAAAAACAGATGGAGGTAATTGCAATATGAGTCTCACTGGTATTATAACTTGACCTTTTTATGTTCTCAACAGAAGATCAATTTGAACAAAAGTAAGGATTACTTTTGTCCAGTTGCACCAGTACTTTAACAGTTTAGCTTGCATTTATGTATGTTTCTACAAGGCCTAGTTTTCTTCAGCATTAACGTGTTCTCTTTAAGCATGTTAATTTTGTCTATCAGGTGATTGAAAAGAGGATGGAGGAGTTGAAGGTTCAGGCAGATTCGTCAAGCCAAAAACATCTTGCCATGCTTCAAGAGCTGAGCTTAAATTTTAAAGCAAAAGAGGACATCATTCAGAAGCTTCAAGCAAAACTGACAGAGACTGAGGTAGATGAGGCTTTACACTAGTATAAAGTTGTTTGTTTTTTAAATTTTTATTTATTCAGATATTTGGAGGTTTTCTTTCCATAAACCCTTTTATTTATTTTTTTTTTCTCCCTTTCATCTAGGCTCTTGCAAAGACAAAAATGCCACCTAGCGCTGCTGAAATGGAGGCCATGAAAGACAAACTGGTAAAGATGGAGTTGGACCACATTGCTGTAACTACTGGTCATGAAAAAGAGTAAGGCCCTTAGGCTCTTTTCTGACTTATATGTTCTGGACTACTTGTGTGTGGTTTAATAGTGAAGAGTTGAATTTCATCAATACGGCAGTGGACACCCAGGTTATGTATTTATTTACTTTAATTAACTTTCTAGAATAGCACAGTTAACTTCAGTGCTGGAGCACAGAGAAGAGGTCATTCGCAAACTGAAAGAGAATCTCAGAAAAACCCAACAGGAGGAAGAGCATTCATGTAAGGGCATTTCATTAATGTCACATAATTTACTTCATAGACTTTGCAACCAGCTAATTAGTGTTTTTATTTTCTGCAGTTGTGGAGGGTGAGCAGGCCCATCCTAAAACGGGGTCCCAGACCAAAAGTATTGTGTGTACTAAAGAGAAAAAAATTGAGGAGCTTGAGAAGAAGAATGCACAATTTGAAAGGTAATGTTGGATCAGATTAAATACTGACTAGTTAAGTAAATGGGTCACAAAATGCTTGGAAGTCAGGTAGGAACACCATGCCTGAAACTGTTTCAACTGTCTAACTTACCATGAATATTTCTGTTTCTGCACCCTACCACAACATCCTTCCTGTTCATCAGTCCCATCTCTCACCACCTGTTAATGTGGTTTAACACTCTAGCATAGAGGACAACTCACATAACCTATTCCACAGACATGGTGCTGATGCCTAGTATCACACCTGACACAACATAGGGGTTTTCACACCACAGTCAGAGCCGGTGCTCAGCCACAGGAAAGACAAACTGGGCAAAACTTATGGAATCACCACACTTTCTCTACTTTCTCCATAAAAAATGCTGTTACTTAAATTAATTTGTTTCATGAAGACAAATATTCAGCAGGAGACAAAGTCTTTGTCTTTTGTTTTTCCTATGTAAATTTGCTAAATAAACATCATCTAAGTGTAGTGATTCCATCATTTTTGCCAAGGTTTGTACAACCATATGTTAAAGACGTGGTCTAAATTTGAGTCCCCTGAATAAATGCTCTTTCTGATTTCCAGCCTTGTGACAAAGCAGCAAGAAGAAATCACTAAGTGGAAGAACAGGGCTTGCAAACTAAAGCAAGAGAGCAAGAAAGAAGCCCCTCTGTCTCCACGCACTCCAATCAAGCGGCAGCATCCACTGATAGAAAGTGAAGTGAACTCTCCAAAAAGAACATTCATTGATTCTCCAAAAAGCAAGTTCTTTGATGCTCGCTCTGTGGCGGACCCCTTGTCAATTCCGTGCCCTAAGCAGTTCTTTGACAACTCCGGCCTTGGAACCGTGTCAGGTATTTAACTGTGTTTGTTGCCATGATTGTGCTGATTTGAACTTATGATAGGAACTATAAGTGGATTTGTCAGCCTGCATTTTTCTTGTTAGAAATGCCGCCTGAGGATTCTTCAAAAAGCGAAGATGGGGGTAACATACTGTGATCTGTTCGTGGTGACTTTTCACTAATCACAGCTCTCACTTGCCTGTCACACTTGGGTTTTGGGCAACTGTGGGCACTAACCTTGTCCCTAACGTCACAGGCTGGGCTGTTAAGAAAACTCTGGGTCCAGTACTGATTTTAAGGGGCTAAAATACTGGCTGTTATAATTTTAATTTTATACTTGACTGGTTGTTTTGACTATGATTCAGTTGTTTGTGATTTGATAAATTTGAATTTCATGTTTCAGAAACTAGTCTCACCCCAGTGCTACAATATTCAAGACAATTCAGAATTTTGGGGGTTTCTGTTAATTACTACTTATTTTTCTATATATTAGTTCCCTTCATTAAAGTGTTTTCTCAGGTTAGAATCTAAATTATCTTCCAATGTTTATCCTGTATATTGTATCAGACATTAAGGAAAGACTAAAAGCTAAATACAATGTGAATCAGGCTTAAATTTGAGCCTTTGATTTTTATACATGGTACATATATTGTGTAAACTTATTTTATGCTTGTTTTGAAACCTTCAACTAGTTATGAAATTTGTCATCTCCTCTTGCCTGTCCAATACACATTTTAATGTTTTTATCTTTATCTTCTATTTTTCTTTCTTTGTTTTTTCTCAGAAGCCGGCTCCAGTTCTGCTGCAGTTGTCAGCTCCACTGGGACGCATTCAGACAGCTGGTGGCATCTTCCAAGCTCTTCGCCACACAAGGCCAACGTCAACTTGGATAATGCAAATGGGTGTCCAACACAGTGATTGGGTCTTCCTGCATTTTAGTGTTTTAATTATTTTAATGAGTTTCTTCTTTGTATGTCTTGTTTCTGTGTTTGTCATTGTGGAATAAACTATTCACTGATTACTCATATTAAAACAGTTTAAGTGTTTTAAATAAGTGATATATCGGGTAAAATAAAAAATGTAAAGAAGGCAATGAATTAGCAGTTAATCAGTTATTGCTCTATTATGCCATACATATGAATAACATGATCTTGTCAGCAGCTTTGGGTCATAATTATTAGGAAATAAAAGCATAGGCACTCTGACGGTGTGTTGGGTACTCAGACCCAAACACAACAAGCTGACACTGATACCTTTCTGTCACAGGCAGTGTCGACTTTTTCAGCAGTTTAAGATGCTACACCAGCCCTGCTGTGGTCTCAGACTAGCTGAGAACAGCTGTGCCTATTAGTCTTGGAGTTTGGGGGAGGGAAAGAGAATAGGCTGGTTAACTCTTGCAGGAACATTCCCACAAAGTTGGACTAGTACCAACATAAAAAATTGAATTGGTAGATAAATGGAGCAGCTAGTGGTCTAGTAGTTAGGGAGTTACTCCTGTGATCGAAGTTTGTGGGTTTGAGTCCCAGGACTGCTAGTGGCACCACTGAGGTACCCTTAAGGAAGGTACCTTTCTTGCACACTGCTCCGTGTGCTGTGCCACTGCCCCACTTGGTGAATGGGCTTAATGCAGAGAACAAGTTCACACAGCTGTGTACACTTTATACAAATTAGCAAAAAAATAATTTCTTCACAAATATGAGTGTAGGTAAAAGTAGCCTACAAACACAACAGTTGCCCCAAAAACACAACAGGTTAGGGTTTTCCTGCTGATCGCGACCAGAGGCAGGTGAACAGGATCCCGAGAGGGTGTGAATAATTTACAGGTGTGTAACGGGACGCTCCTCGCGTGTCCGAGGTGTCTCTCTGCGTCTCGTGTCCTGAATCCTCTTCTGATTGGTCGCTGTGCCGTTATTGATCTGGGCTCATGATTGGTTTCTGCTCCCGCAAACAGTAACCGAACCCTCGCGCGCTGTAATTTTTTCATTGTTTCTCCCTGGAGACGGCGGCTCGTGCGCGTCCGTTGGACTGCGCGCACGGAAAGCTGAGAGGAGCGAGGAGTAACGGACCCAGTCGGTGTGTGTGTGTGTGTGTCTCCGAGGGCTGTGTACGGACAGGACATCTCGAGAAAGCGCAGGTATTTCGGCACACAGTTTCTCATCTGTCCACCGAAGCGGCGAAGAAGGCGAGATGCAGCAGCCGGGAGTCCAGCCAGCGGGGGAGAGCCGAGACCCCTCAGGTCAGCAAAGACTCAGGAGTTCGCGCACTGCGTGCACTCACTACACTCTACGCGCACTTCATTCACTCTTTAAACTCTATTTCTACATCTCCTCCCCTGCTTAAAGCAGATTCACTCACTTTCACGCTGGTTCCCTGTCCCTGAACTGTTCTCGAGCAGGATTCTGGCTGTCTCATGTGTATCTGAAGTGTGTGCTCAGTTTAGCCACATCAGTTTCTTTTCCATTTTAAACCGTTCTTATTGGTCGTAAGAATCAGGAGTCACTGGAACTACAGCCTTTGAAACCAGTAGTGCACTTCTGTTGTGTCTTCTCCACTTTTATATGTAATGCTTTTATTTCTTTGGGTCTTTTATTTCTTTGGGCCTTTATTTACTCTGCATGTCCCTCTTTTTCGAAAATAAATGGTATGCCGAAACTTTAAAAATGTCTCAGGCATTCACGAACATTTAATGCAGTAACTTTTTGTGAAGAAGCTTTCAGAGACATCCAGAGACGTTAGGTTCCATTCAGCACTCCATTCCATTCTGGCTGGGGAGGTTTCTCCAGAATCACTAAACCTCCTAGGATACTGGCACTGAACAGTTTAGCTGTAGATGTGTATATCACCAGAGATCATATATAATCATCGGCACTGCTGTTTCACAACACCAGCTTCAAGACCTTATTCTGAGATGTCCATCCGCCAGCCATGAAAGCTGCATGACACTTGTGCTCTCAGGCTCTTTGTACAGCCACAGTTCTTAAGCCACCTGACATGATCTGTAAAGATAAAGCTATTTATCTGGGCAGTAGGCATTTTTGTATTGTGGAAGCATCAAACAATAAATACAAATAACCATTAGTTTTGTAAATTGTGACTGTTTAAGTTGACCATCTCTCCTCAAAGCAACCCAGTATTTGCAGTTACTATACATTATTTTTTTGTTTATATTTTATTGATCTCAGTGGAAATCACTTAGTCCTCTGAATTTAACCCATTCACCTGAGTGAAGCAGTGGGCAGCCAGTGACGCAGCCCCCGAGGAACAGTGTGTGGAGACAGTAGCTTACTCAAGAGTACCTCAGTGGTGCCACTGGCAGTCCTGGGATTAGTATCCACAACCTTCCGATTGCAGGGGCAACTCCCTAACCACCAGGCCACCAGCTGCCCTGCTTCAGCCCATAAATACTACATTGAGTTACACCTCAATGAGTTAAATAAGTAATAACTTATTGTTGTTCATTTGTATTGGAAGTATTTACTCTGAACATTTAGTCACTGTTTAAATTAGTGCAATAAAAAATATATATATATTTTTCATTTTAAGTAAGTTTTTTTTTATTTTTACATTTTATGCAAAGGGTTTTTTATTAATTCATTTCCTGAGCCACTTAACCTAACTAGGGTGTTGCTGGAACTTATCCCAGTGGTCACAGAGCAAACGGCGGAGAAACAGCTTGTACAGGTCACAAGGCTGCACAGACACACCAAGGTACAGTTCAGCCTCTCCAGATGAACTGGCATGCATGTCTTTGGGCTGTGGGAGGAAACCAGAGCTGCTGGTGGAAACCAGGACACAGGCAGAACATATAAGCCCCTTACACGTCAATGATTAACTGTCTTGCTTTCTAGCTGCCTTCACTTTATAGCGAATACTCCCTGAAATTATACACTGCACTGTTGTGTACATGCGCAATCACATTTACAGTTACACAGAATTATATGTGGCGAGAATCAGAACGTACGAGTTTCCCTGACATGTGTGTGCCTCCCCTCAACTGATGAATGCATCCAAAATTGGAATGTAACTGTTCATTTATTCTAATGCTGTCTTTAGCGCTTCCACAAGAAAAACACACTGCCTAGATTAATAATTTTAAACAATTTAGTCTCCCATTAATGTAATTTGAACACTGAACACAAAAAAACATGTACATGATAGCATTGTGCATCCCATATAGAAATGAAATACATGTGAAGTGTTTTTATCATTTGTGTTTTTTATTTGATGTCTTTGTTTTGTTATGAATGTTCCAACAGAGCAGTACTCGAAGCGGCGGCGGACAGCGCTCTGGTGTACCGTGTCTCTGCTCATGCTGTCTGTGGTTGTGCTGGTGATTGGGCTCCTCTCTGCCACCCGCACTGGCAATGTGGCAGTAGCTGGGTACTACCCTGGCATTATAGTGAGTCACGTTATTGTCTAAGCTTCTGTCAAGGAAAAGAGTCTAACTCGATCTCTTTCTATGGAGTTTCATTAGTTTAATGGATAAAAGTGTTGTATCTTTGCTTTCATAAAATGTGACAACTTTCTGGCAAAGATAAGTGTCCAAAGTTTGGCTGCCTGTGAGATTGATCAGGGGTTCAGATATGCTGCTGGGTTACGGAAAGGGAACAGGTGTAGAACTTATATAGATTTTATGTGCAGATTTATTATACAGGTTTTAAACTTAATCCTTATTATTCTTAACTGGACTGAATACTTATTATTAACTAGACTGGAATCAGTATGCAGTTCTCTATAGGAACCATGAAGTGAGAAATTAATGTGGGCATACAAGTCTTTAGAGTTTTAGGGATTATTAAGCATGAACTGTTAAAGACTAACTCCTCTTCTGTTTTATCCTAGCTGAGCTTTGGAACGTTCTTGGGTATTGTTGGGCTTAATGTGGTGGAGAATCGCAGACCCATGGTGAGTAACAGGTATTCCTTCCATCTCCATTTTTTCAAGAAAAAAAAAGATGTTTTTTTAGGTTCTTAAATTTGACATGTTACTCATCAGGTTTGTAGTTGCAGTAATAGTACATAATATTGACATAAAATATATCAGTATAGCATGTAACTGTTCTCTTATATGCACCATGATGCATCGTGGTATTAGGTTTTTTATTTTTCTTCCTCACATGCAGATTCAAAAGACTTTTTGCTGATTCACTTCATTTTTAGTTAATCTGGTCCCACTGCCCTACAGAGTTTAACCCCAACCCTAATCTAACTGACATTTCTGTTCTTATTTGCCAGTCTTTATTTTCTAAATATGATAGGCTAATTCTAACTAGCTCCACTCTCCTGGTTAGCTTCATATTTTAACAATCATTAATTCTTGTAGGTTCTGGCATTTATTTGATGATAGTGTCTAACAGTTGTTTATTTAAAGACCTTGCTTTAGGTTTGCATTATATAAAAACACAAAGAGCAGGGCAACTACAGATGACACACTAATTGATTAATTGATTTTTGGGAGAATGTTTTGAGCCTGCTGTGTCCGTCCAACCACTCGCAACAGATTTTTTCTTGTTCAAGGGAATGAGGAAAACTAGCACTTTAACTTTCTCACTTTTCCCAGTGCTGCCCATCCTGCCAAGTCAAAAAGACGAATTGTGAGTCTTTTTTGAGTTGACGGTTTGAGTCAACAAATGGGCTTGAATTAAAAGATTATGCTGGGGTTTTGTTCAGAATCTGTGTTCCCTTGTCATTCACATACAAAAACGAAGCATAATTTGATTTTGGTGCTTTGATTTGTTTATTTTTGGTTCAGGCAGAAGACTGTAATGGTTGTGTAACACATGAAAGTAAGGGATCTTGTTGCAAATAAATGTCATTTTTACCTGGAAGTACCTGACAAATAACATTACTGCATAAATGGGCCTTCTCTTGTTGGGTGTCCAATCATAGGTGCGGTCAGTAATGCTCACTGTGATTGGCTGATGGCTTGGAAGGATAATAAAAGAAAATTGTGTTAGCATTGGTGAATAAATGCATTTCCCAGAAAACTCCTGATGCTCATGTTTCAGCAGTCATGTCAGTGAGGTGACTCTAAACTGGCTTTCCAGCAAACAGTTCTCAATATGAGCAGGTAAACGTAACTCTCACTTCTAACTCCAATGTTATTCAGGTTACTTCCTCTCATCTTAGGGAATTGTCACTTTAAGAGCCACTTTTTGCAGTGTCTGACTGAAAATACACAAAATACGTCACTATAATCAGAAGAAAAAATGAAATCAGCTTTACAGTGTTGGAAAACACGTTCATATTTAAATATACAAAAATAAAATTATTTCCCAGGGACAAAAGTGAGTTGTGAAATGTGAGTTTTTCACCCTTGTCCCTGTTTATTTCATACACTGTGTATGTCCCATGGAAAAGTTGCAAAATCAGGGGCACACTACAATGACTGTGGAGTAAAGTAAAAGTAAAATAACTACTAGACACATACATAGAGAGATTATTGCAGGGCAGTGTCTGTGAACTACTTTAGTCACCACAGTAACCGAGGTGTTGTTTGTTAATTAATAATGACTGTCTTTGGTGTTACCTGAATTGCCGCACCTCTGTGTCTTCCTCCTTTCTCTGCTGCCAGAAATGTTAGACTCTGTCCGGCACTACTACAGCAATCAGACACATCGTAGTAGGTCCCTGTAGAGCTGCACATACTTACATTACATTTATTTATTAACCCCTTTGGAGTCTTGAGGCATTATTATTTTGTTTAATGATATTCCTTGATTGTAACTGTGCAATCACTTTGCAATTTTTGTTTTGATGTCAAACAAAAATAGAAATGGATAAGACAAATGGCAAACTCACACAGCCTGTGTGTCAGTGTGCTGGGCATCATGATGTATTACATGTGGGGAACATTAGAAGTGGGTCCGGCCGCTGAAAGCCATTATAAAATACTGAATATACACACAAAATTTTTATTTTTTATATTCACACTGAGAGTCAGATACAGCCACATTGTAAGTGTGACATAGTCTACTGAAAAGCATTGCAATTGCAATATGAAGCAGTAAAATTGCAATTCTGATATTTTGTCCTCCTCATGGAGCTCTAATAATGATTTGTCATTGTCAGTTCTTTTTCTATTTTTTCACATTTTATTTATGAAAGTTTAAGTTATTTTTCTGCATGAATTATTAAGGCCAGGGAGAATGGCAATGACATGTTTAATATCACCTTATTCATGTTTACCTTAAATTTAAGTTTAAAGGTACTGGAATACAGACTGCTGAATGCTGGGGGAGCCTTGAACAGCTGCTGTAGGAGTGGATCGCTCTGAGGCACAAAGAGGCAGAGAACTTTCTCCCCTTTGACTCACAAGGTCAGCAGCTGGGGAGCCAGTAGTCAGTATCTGGACAGTATTTATGTGTGTGAGAGAGGTCTGTTTTCCTCATGGTGTTGATTACTGTGACTGTAAATCTGCCAGCAAACAGCAAAATGTTCGTGTGCTACCGATTACATACAGCACAGCCACATTCTCCATTTAGCGTTTAACAGCATTACAACACTGAGCAGCTCAACAAACACAAAACTGAAAAGGCTATCAACTCACTGCTAATCACCATGTAAAAATAATTCTGACATACTGATGCAGATACAAGGTAATACACATCTTCCCTCAAGCTTGTCCACCATTTGTGGTTGTATTGACATATTAAACACGGCAGGCACAACACTGCAGTCATATAAGAATCGCAAAGGTCAACGATTCATAATCTGCCCATTTTCTCGGCCCTTGTTGGTTCAATAAGTTGGGGGATGTAGCCACAGCCGTTTGTTGAGAAGTCTCCATGTGTGATTTAAGGCCCCCCAAGCAGCAGTCCCAGAACACACTTTAAAATTTAATGACGGAGACGCTGGCACACGCACACACACAGTGTCAGTAACTAAACAGTGTCCGTAACCCACAACTGCCCATTCTCATTTACTCAAACACACTTGGCTCTGTCTCTGCACAGACACACAAGTCACATGAGATTACTCTGGCATTTACGCATTAATGTGCAGCAACGCATGTCACACTACTAGAAACAACCAGTGCTGGATGGGATGTCAGTTAGATTCTAGTGATGTCAGATACTGGTGACCTCTGAATCTTTCTACAGAGAACAAGGAGTGAACCAATAGATATTAGCAGGTCATCAATATCTTCTCACTATTGAAAGAGATGATGCCACATGTTAAAATTTATCAGATGCTATACCTGTGTATATTGCGGTAAATAGAAAAGGCCATATTTAATTAATACTTTTTTATTTTGTCAATGGGTTTGGTTGGTTGGTTGATTGATTTATTGATTAGCTGCAAATTAGCATGTAGACTAGGCATCATTGCCGTGAAATCAGGACAGGCCCTATTCATAATCTGCTGACATTATGACTGAATCCATGCTTATGGCCTTTAGCTGACCTTAGCTGTTGGCAAATTTAATTACGTTTGTTGTGCTGCTCAGTGCCGTAGCGCTAAAATGATTGTTACTGTAATCTATGGCATATTTTTGTGAACATTACTACAATTTTGTTATTCGCTGATATATTTACAATCACAGAAACTCTCACACACAGATACTTTTAAAATACTCACTGTTTCCTTGGCTGCTGTCTCTGTGATTTGATTCTGTAATAGCTGCTAGAACTAACTGAACAGAAAATCAGCTCATCAGAAAGAGTTTATGCCTTAAATAGACTGGCATTCATAAACATGGACACTAATTCACTGTAAGCATGAAGAGAGTGTGTCTCTGTTGTCTGTATTAAGGGGGAAATGAATCCCTCCTTCTCACCAAAACCAGGTGAAAAAATCCCAGAGATATTTTTACACAGTGGCTCTCACCCTCTGGAGTTTTCCTTTTTGGTGCTGACAGTCAGGTATTGTTTTTATTAACCTTTCCAACACCTTTAGACACTCCCCAAAGTAAACTCCACAACAGTCATACATTTCCCCATTTTAAAAGCTAATGATTGATTATTACATGGTAATATTAACTCTGTCTCGCCTGTTGGTCAGCCTGCTGTAGACCGCCTGTTGGTCAGCCTGATTTGTTCTTTCACTTTTGGTTCTTGGACTGGTTGAAACATCGATAGTTGATGTGTTGTCCATGTTAAACACAAGGAAGATTGTTTAAATATATGACCGTTTTTGCACTATACTTGCAAGTTTTTTACTGCACCATGACTGGTATCAGCTGAAGATCTCACACACACACACAGACACACACACACACACACACACACACATACACACACACACACACACACACACACACACACATACACATACACACAAACACATATACACACACATACCAGTCACTCTTGCTCACTCACTGAGCTAGTTTTGCTTTCACATTAGTTTATTTGATTAATAACTGGACAGTCTTTGATCTTTTTTGGATGAAAGTGTACAAAAATGTTAATAGGCTAACTGCTGCTTCACTTTGGCCATGTCTAAAAAAGTACAAAAAAAAGTTAATTGTTATGCATTGCCTGTGGACACAAAAAGGGGCTGGTGTGTTAGGAAGTTAAACAAACATTGAACAAATACAAAACTGTGTTATAGAAATGACAGAAAATGCACAATCCAATTGTTGTGAAACCTTTGTAGTAAAATCTTTACAAAAAAATGAACAAAAATTTACAAAGAAAATCACACTACAAATGTTTTGTTTATAGGCAGTATGGAGGGCTGATACTGACAGTATACCCACTGCTCGAGACTCTCCACCACTGCCAGAAATTATTGCATAGAAAACATGTTGGGGCAGCTGGTGGCCTGGTGGTTAGGGAGTTGTCCCTGTGATCAGAAGGTTGTGGGTTTGAATCCCAGGACTGCCAGTGGCACCACTGAGGTTCCCTTGAGCAAGGTACTGTCCTCACACACTGCTCCATGAGCGCTGCATCGCTGGCTGCTCACTTGGTGAATGGGTTAAATTCAGAGGACATTTCTGCACTGTTCACACTGTGTGCTGTGCTATGGTGTGTTCATGTGTGAAAAAGAGGCACATTATATGTTGATGTTCTATTACTAGACCTTTCGACTTTAAAATGATTCTTTTTACCTATTTTGTGTGTTAATAATTTCATTAGCTCGTCTCCTAGTTTTTTCAGGGGTCATAATTTCACCTCTTGTCCCTCCTGCCTTTATCTTTCATTATCCCTGTGAACACTGCAGCCATCGATCACTTGACCACTTAGCAATGATCTGCCCATGGGCTACTGGAAACATTACACAGTGTCACTGATGCCCTTTCCTTCCTCTTGCCCTGTCCACTAAAGGGTCTGCAGATGAGGTAAATACTCTGATTGGCTAAGCTCAGGGATTGTATCAATGAAGAGGAGAGGAGTGTGTGTGTGTGTGTATGTGTTTTATGAGACAGCAGCTGGCTGTTAGATAATGGGCATTAATACTGCTGTCAGGGCCTTTTGTCTCTGATGCCAAGTCTCTCTCTCTCTCTCTCTCTCTCTCTCTCTCTCTCTCTCTCTCTCTCTCTCTCTCTCTCTCTCTCTCTCTCTCTCTTTCTCTCTCTCTCTCTCTCTCTCTGCAGGTGTGTGAAATTGCTGTTCATTGAAATTCTTAATTAACTCAGTCAGCCCAAGGGTGCATTCATTTTGGTGGACTTCAGCTAGGCTCGAAATCATTAAGGCTTGCAGCTGGCAACGAAAGAGAGACTGGGTTTGATCACTGAACTATCTGCTTTAATTCTGTTTGCTCTGCAATTTACCCTAGCAGATATAATCAGACCACCAGCTCCAACTTGGCTAGGCTTCCGGACAAAGCTCCAGGGGTGTCACTTAGCTTGATTTTACCACATTGCCAAAGGCCCCTAGGTACTAGTGGCAGTGTCATTTGTTTCCAAAACAAAGCAGTAAATATCAGCAGTAAGTACCTTCAGTTGATATTAGATCCATTGAGATATTCCCCTACATTGGTCCATTTTTCAATTGTTTATTGAATATGAAAATAATGTATTTGAAGACTTCAAGTGCTAAATTTGACAACACTCACTTTTTAGTGTATTCATTTTGACTGTCTTACTATTTCACATAACCTGCTGGAGAAAAGGTGTTTGTCCACACAAAGGTGTCTACCCCCTCTGTTTTCTGTTTCAGACCCCTTTCACAGATGTTGCTTTATCACTTAGCTAACCAACTGAAGCAGCACATTGCACGTACCACCTTATAACTAAGTACAGGCATTTACCTAACTTGGTTAAAAAAGCTGTAGCCAAGACTACAAATCAGACCCCTTGCACCAATCAGAGTTAACCAGAGAAAGCTGCTTGAAAGCATTGTTAGCTGCACTTACCTAGCATTACATTCAGTCAGTAAAAATAGTTCATACTGTTTAACTCTGACTGACGACAGTATGCCGTAATTGTCACAAAACCCTGTTTGCATATGGAGTTTTCCTGTAGATGTTCCAGAGCTATGTGTTAATGGGAGACTTGAAATAATGGGAAAGTTGACCTGTGTTCTGTATCCAGCTGTTTTATGAACATTTTGCGCTTATCTACAAAAGCATGTGATATGTCAAGCGTTTAACCTGGTATAACGTCACCAAACTCTGTGGTCTTCTTCAGGCCGTAATAGATCCTCATGGTAGTTCTTTGTGTAGTGGGGCTGGAGTGGGAGGTGGGTCAAGGAGTAAAAAATGTTCTGGTGTTATTGTATTTCACTCCTCATTGTGAAAGCTAAACCTTTACCTGTTTTGCCTTGGCAAGTTAAGGCCAAAGAACTGGTAACTGCCATGTTCCTGATATTTAATGATATTTATATCATTTTACTTTCTTGGTAAAAGCAATGATTTGTTTTCTTCCCAAACAAAACAGTTTGAATTAATTGAATTAATAATTTGCTGACTGGATCCCCCATTTGAATGACTGATTGGACATTTACTAAAAGTTTCCTAAAGAATGATGATTTAGACATCTTTTTGATGGGTTGTACCACAGCCGCACAGTCGCTGTTTTGAAATGTGGAAATTGCAGGCATTTTTTGTGTTCTCGCCAGAGAGAAACTGAACTGACATGCTTCATAAATACGTAGTCTGGTTGGTTCTGTGCATATATAATCAGGAAAAAATAAAGGAAAGAAGGATATCATGGTCTTTCTGTTTATCTTTACTCATCTCTCTGCTCTCCTTCTGTCTCTCTTGCTCTCCTGCTCCACCTCTCCTGACCTGAGTTGCTTTCATGTAATGTTAGCAAGCATACTAGAGTCCAAAAGTAAAGTAAAGTGGCCCCTTATAGTCACACCACACCACAGCACACAGTGTGAAAAATGTGAAATTCTTTCTCTATATTTAACCCATTCACCAAGTGAAGCAGTGGGCTCCACAGACACAGTGCCCGGGGAACATCGTGTGGGGACGGTATCTCGCTCAAGGGTACCTCAGTGGATTCAAACCCATGACCTCCGATCACAGGGGGAACTCCCCAACCATCAGACCACCAGCTGCCTAAAACATGATTTTAGATGGATTCGTAAAAAAATGCTAAACATGTATCACACACTTTCATCATGGTATCTGTGTTCTCTGACACTGTATTTAAGAGCCAGTATCAGCATCTGTGCAATCCTGTCTAAATGTTGGTGCCCTTGTTTTTTTATGATATCTGACAAGCTTTTAAGATGTCGGCTATGAACGTTTCAGTAGGTAGAGGTTGGTGGTTTAAACGGTCCCTGTGGTTACTCTGAAATTTTAATCTGCTATCAGAGAGCACTGCACTTGCCTCTGGTCAGAAATAAACAGTAGTGTTTAGCTGCCCGTTTTATTTTCTCAACACAACAACAGATTTTAAACACTCTACGTCCTGAGAAAGTGGAGCAGACAAACTCTGAATTTTCAGAAAAGTGGCGGGGACACCGTGTAAATTACACCTGTGCTTTGGATAGTACTTCATCTTTGCAAGGACTCTCTACCCTGGCTTTAGCAGTTTCATTAGATGAGTTATTACAGCATGTCTCTCATGGCAGAGCACCAGATGGATGTGGGAGCACAAAGTGACCACAGCAGTGTCTTTAGCTCAGCTGATATGAGCTCACATGTGCATAATGTCTTTCATTTGGTCGGACAGATGAGTGGCATTTACTGCATCGGCTGTTCTTCACCAACTAATAAACTCTCACTACGAACCACCCTTGATTAAAAAACTCCCAAGTGGACGGCTTTTCAGAGTGGCAGTATTTATGAGGAGTGTAGATTGGGATTGCTTTTGATTGGGAGCTTAAAGACTTTTCCAAGAAGTGGAAGCATGCCAGTGCTCCTCCATTTCTTGACTAAAACTGCTTGGGACTGTGCTTGAGAAAGAGAGTGAGTGTTGGGTGATATACTGTCTAGCGGTATTGCTGTCACACAGGAATATCGATTTTTAGTTTTACCTGTATTTATAGATTTTTTAAAAATGCTTTCTGTATGCTTCAAATGAAAATAAATAATACATAATAAAAAAAATAATAAGGTGACATTTGGTCAAAGCCCTAATCCAGAACAATTTACAATCATTAATTACATGGACAGCTCCCCTGGAACAAATGAGGGTTAAGTTTCTTGCTCAAGGACACAGTTGTAGAAAGTGTGTGTGTGTGGGGGGGTTTAAACCTGCAACACCTGGCTCACAGGCAAGTGTTTTACCCACTAAGCTACTACCACCTCATCCTAAATATGGGTGGTGGTAGCTCAGTGGGTAGGATACTTGCCTCTGGACCAAGAGGTCATGGGTTCGAATCCTACCTTCAGCACCACCACTGGGTTCCTGAGCAAGACCCTTAACCCCAAGTTGCTCCAGGGAGACTGTCCCCTGTAGTTAAGGAATGGAAGTCGCTTTGGATAAAAGCGTCTGATAAAATGCCTTAAATGTAAATAAATACATAACTTTCACACTGAGATATGTGGTTTCTGCTTGCTTAGTGTTTACGGTAAGGGTCTCCATAAGGATCTCTTTGGTATAATTTTTAGTGCAGAAAAGCCAAAAAAAAAAAAAACACTCCAAACTAATGAAGACAATCTTATTGCACCGAGGACCACCATGGAGACTTGATTAATGTAAATTTAGATGTCACCGGATGCTTTGTCAGATTGTCAGATCTATATGATATTGTCACAGTCATATATTTAAAAAATGTCATATTTTTAATTTGCAATGCAGACGTTATATGTGACTATTAGAGATGTGTATGTATGTGTGCACCCATGCTTGTGCCTGGTTTGTGAAATCCGATCGGGCGAATGAGATTGCCCCTTCCTGTGTGTGCAGTGTTGCCCTTCAGACTGTCTTTGGTCTGTAGGGCAGTAAATTACCCATAAAGCCTCGGTTTGGTGAGCACAGTTTGGAAAGGCTGTACATTTCCTTTATTACTCCAATCCACATCCAGACATAGTAGTTATCACCCAGCAAAGGATAGGAAAAGAGAAAGGCAAGGGCAACACATGGTTCTGTGTGTCAGTGAGTATATTTTTGTGTAACTGCAATGTTTGTTAGGAAGTATAACAGGTTAGTGTGAATGTTGAGTTAATGTGTATGTCCTGATAAGCCAGCGTACGATAAATATAACGACAAAAATGAACTTCTGGGAAATTAATAATGTTTAGTCAATATTGCCTTTGATTAACTGTGGTATAATAATGCTTATCTGATCTACAGGTCGAGTACAAGCTCGACCTGTAGATGACGAACCAAATCAAATTTGATTGCTCCTTGTTTGTTTACTCCTTTTTAATCTCTGTTTCACTCTACTTTTCTCTTTCAGTTGGTGGCCTCCATCATTTTCGTCAGCCTGGGAGTAATCTCTTGTTTCTTCTGTGCCATCGCTGACGGCATCATTGCTGCTGAGTTTATTGTAAGTAGCACATTAGATCATCCAAAATCTCAAAGACTGCAAGAATCAGAGCCCCTCTCCACAAAATAAAGACAAATATGTACATAATGAATCACGTTTACTTCCCTGTCCCTATCTCTGTCTTGCACACATGCACACATACATCTTCTGTCCTGTCACACACTCATCTGCCTCTGTTTCCCCAGCGCGGTGTAGCTGCTTTGGTAATGAAACTTTGTGGATATAATCAAGCAGGAGCCTTGTCTTGTGTGGCTGGATGACTGTTAGTGTCAGTGCCTCATTCATCAGAGTGTTGCTGCAAACTGGCCACATCAGACACATCCATCTCTCCTGCAGCCCAGTCACTGTTACCACAGAGCCACTGGTGGTCATCATGCTGGAACACATTTTAATCTTCATCTCTGACGAATTCCTCAAGTGCGTTCCTTCAAACCTTACTGTACTGGCCATGTGAAAATGTGGTTGCAAATGATAAGAAGGATTTTTTCTCTTTTCTTAAGAAACGTGTGGATTTTTTGAGTCAGTTGAGACCAAATCTGTGGTTTCAGATCAGCAAAAGTAAAAGAATAGTTTGTACTTAGCATCAGCTGAATGTGCTCATACAAAAATCAAATATAGTTTGCCTATGGATTAACAAAGAAATGAATCAGCTGAACATACGTCAGTAAACAGCGCTTCTTTGTAATCCAGGTTTTTGCGTAACCTAAACTTTAGAGGTCACAATTATTGCCAGCAGAAAGAAAAGCAAGGGGTAATCCTAATCTTTGAAATTCTTTAAGATTCTGTGCAGGTTCTACTTTTTAATGAAAGCAGGTTGCAAAAATGTTATTTAATGTGGTTCCTGAAAAGCTCACAAATGTGCTCTTCAGAAAACCCTATATGGGAAAATCTTAATTATTTACTTATACAGGGTATCAAACTCAGGGTACATTTTATAGCTTATGATAAATGAGGAGAGATACATTTTGAATTTGACTGAACCATTTGTAATAATAATCAGTTTAATCTGCTCAGTCAGGGAAAAAAAAGCTAAATTAAACCGATCATTCTAAGTTATTTGCAAACAAGAACTGGAACTAATGGTGGAAGAAAACCCCAAAAGGGAAAAATCCCCCCCTTGGAAAATATGATTACTGCAGGGTGACTATTTATCTGTTATATTTTGTGATACTCCAACTCAAACTGATTTTTTTAAAGATTAATAACATCATATTTGTCTAAGAGATAAGACAAGTGTGATGATATACAAAAACAAATATTTAAGGGCATATAATTTGTTCTTAGAATTGTTAAATGTTAACATATATGCATTTTACATATATTGTGTACAAAACAAAAGAATGACATACAGTGTGTTTACAGTGCAGCCAGGCTTCAGGTATTAGACCCCTATTTGAATACTTTACTCTCTACAACATCTTATAAACAGTGAGTTACTGATGCCTGTCTCTCTCACTCATATACACTCATCTCAGAAACCCCCCAAAAAATACTGCTGAAAACATCTAGCGACCAAAACCAGAGACGAATTTCAGTTTCAGTCTTCCCTCGTTTACTAAAGGTTCTTATTATGCTTTTTCTCATCACTTATATTTATAAGGATCTTTTCTTGGACATCAGTGAGGATCAGGTGAGCATAGTTTCCAGCCAGATAGAGCCCTGTTCTGTGTGTGGACACAGGGGCTTCTCTGTTTGCAAGTACTTAGCTTTTCCAAACTGTTTTAATACAAATTTATCAATTTGCAGTAGCTTCAAGAGTGACCAGGTATGTTTTCAATAAAAGAGTGTCATGTTTATATATTTGAGACACTCGTAAATTAACATTCCAACCTGAATAAAAACACTTCATCTGTTGTAAACGTGCTTCATCAAATCCGGACTGTCAGAGTGAGTTCCTTCAGTTTAGGGAAGACAGCTGCTCTGTGTTGGATTTTTTTAGTGCTGTGTGGTTTAAAATGTTTTTTCACTCATTAGCTGGTGAATGCAGAAGGAAGGCAGAGAACTAACATTACTACAATGAAGCTGGTAGTAATGAACTACGATGAACTACAGCCATGGAGTGTTTCTTCACATCATCATTACAGTAAAAAATGCATTACTCAAACAGAAATGACTAATCTGATCAGAACAACAAGTCTAAGGCAAGTCTAAGGCACCATTTATAAGTATTTATAACCTTAAGGTTTATAAGTAATACTCCGCCTCTACACACACACAACCCCCCCCCACCCACCCACCCACCCACACACACACACACCCCACCCTCAAGAGTCTAGACCCTTGACCATTTTCAAAGTTCTCTCTGCAGCTGCTGGTGACCTTTTCATGCAAGTGGCCCGGTATTGTCCTGACATTAAAGACGGCTCGTTATGTGGATGCTGGAAGGCTGTAAATGGGCGACATGTATATGAAATTTTAATAGTTTTACCATCTACCATTTTTAAAGGAGCAACAAAATCAATTTGGCAGTTGTGTGACATAATAATATTTTGCAATAATATTGTGTGACAACGCTCAGTGAATTCGCTAGGGTAGGTGTAGGCAGGTTCTAGGAACGGTTTGGTGACAACTACTGTAAGTCTGGTTCCCGTTCTTATTTATTTAAAGTCTTATTAGCTCTAGTGCTTGCATTCTCTTAGTATTATAGGCAGCAAGTTTTATTAGAGACCTTGCATTCCTCATTTATTTTTGGCTGACTGAATTTATATACACTAATAAAACAGATTTACTGTAAAGTACTGGAAATCAAAACTCATTTCAAAGATGAGTAACGGCCATTTACTACGTTTATTTGGATCTGTTGATTTAACATTAATATGATGTCACATCCCCCATGTAAACAGTGTTCCGGACTCTGTGCTTAAAGTGCTCGATCAATAGATCCAGTAAGGGTGTACTGTAATAGGCCCAGCGAAGCTTACAGATAATTTAATTCACTCGTGTGTGTCGGTATCTGCTATAAATATGTTTATATTCGCACATCTAAATACTTACTTCATACCACCTGTGAATTGTATTTTGTGTAACCAACAGTTGGATTCAGCACGTACTAGACTGCACATTGCTTGCTTTGAAATTGGAGCCTAGACATGCCATATTTCAGAAAGCCCATTAAACTTTAATTGCAGAAATAGGAATCGATATGGCTGTGAAATTGAGTTTATTGTTGTTCAGTTTGCTCTAGTCCATAAACACTGCATTCTTTTTTCTCCTCCTTGTTCTCTCCTCCTATCTCACTCTAGGACAGGAGACCTCTAATGGAGGGGAGGTGCCAGTTCTATGCCAGCGGTTCCGGCTACGCATACGACAACTACTACACTGAGGTGTGTGTGTGTGTGTGTGTGTGTGTGTGTGAACCCCCTCCTAGCAGACTCTAATACACACTCTAATTCATGTCCAGCAAAGGACAGTCTCAACGGCTATATAGTCGTTTTCCTTAATTGTCTGATTAATTGTCTAATTGAAATCATCCAAAAATAACATGGAATGACATCTTGTTATCTTTGGAATACACTGAAGTTAAGAATGTTTTTCCCTCTCTTGTACAGACACTTATAAAGTGAGTCTTCAAAGCTGGTGACCTCTTTGTGGTACATAGTTGAAATTACCAGGTCATTCTGTTGTAACAAAATCTTGTATCTCTGTGATTTTCTTACAACCACAACAACGTTTTGGTCATTTCAGTCACGTACCACATAGAGGTCACTGGCTTTGCCTACTTTACTAATTAGGCACAATGTCCTGGAGATGTTAGTGAAACTAGACGCTTCTGGGTCGAAACACACACCTGCAGACCGGGCGTCAGTTTTAATCTTGGCTTGTCAGTGTCTGGCACGGTAACCCTCAAGGTGGTGATAATGGTAGCAAAAAAAATGAATTGCACATGTCTGTTATTTTTGTAATTATATCATTGTTGGGAAGAGTTTTATCTTCTCCTTGTAACTGTATATTTTATATTACATACCGGTAACTGTCTGTTATGGTACCTAAAAGGCAGAGTTCATATTAATTGTTAAGTCTTTCTATTCAGTGTTAGGCAAAAATTCCAATAAAAAAATCATGTAAACTTTAACTTTAGCTCAGGGACTCTGTCCCTCCTGCTGCAGCTGTTGGATTTTGTTGTGTGTGTCACGCAGTGTCATAGTTTAGTGTGCCCTCTGCTGGTGTAAAGGTGTCTAAGCCAGTGATCAGTTTTACTGAATGAAGAAGAGTTTGCACCCACAAGCAACTTGCTTTCATTTTTGCATCTGTTCTATAATACAGAATGTCTTAGATTATCTCTCAAACTCTGCCTTTTGTCTCATTTCCTGTTCCTTTAGGTTATTTGTCAGTCTTTTAATGAGCAATGCAAACTCAAGGTGAAGAGCAACACCTGCTACTGCTGTGATTTACACAGCTGTGAGAGGTGAGGTGCCCAGTTCAGACTGCACTGTGTGACCACCGTCATCACTCTGAGTAAGTGGGTTCATGGGAAAGTTAAGTTTAATGTTTGTGATTGTCCCTACAGCCCAGAATATCACGCCCATTACTTTGAGTTCACTGGTGTGAGCAGTTGCTGGGATGTGGTTCACCTGCACAGACTCCTGTGGTCAAATGTGGTGCTGAACGTGCTGGGGGTCTTCCTGGGCATCGTCACTGCTGCCATTCTAGGAGCCTTCAAGGACATGGTGAGACTTCAGACAGAGCAGATTACACTGACCTTTGAGTGAAAATCACTGTTTACACAATTTTCAACTGTCAACTGGCGCCTATGAACTTTCATTACTGCAGCTGCATTACTCATAGTTCCAGTAAGAAACTGACAAAGCAAACTTCAGAAACCACACGCTGACCATGTTTGGGGTAAAAGGGAAATGTTTTTCTGATTTTCATGCAGTTTAGGAATTTCACAATACCATTTTTAAAAATTGTTGTACCTGGTTTTCAGGCATATTCTGACGCAAAGAAGCGATACCAGTTATAACTATCTACTTGATGGGTGCCTCTAAATCCCAATACCTGTATCAATCTACTATTTAAATGTTATTTTTGCAAAAGAAGTGTTCAGTGCCCCAAACAAAACATACCACTCTTGAATTAATGGCATTAGCATAGCAGGCTGCTATTCTAGTGCTACTCAGTTAGAACATTTGTTTCTTACATATATCTCTATTGTTCATAATCTCAGTAACATTCTGGACTAACAGTACTCCAGATTGCTGCTCACCACATAGTGGTACATCATCCTTACTGTGAGATGCCCAATTTATCCATTCAGCTTGGTTGAATGAGTGTGCTTGTAATCAGCTCTTATTTGTGGCATTTAGATGTAAAGGTTAGATTCGGAAGATTTCAGTCTATGACCCACTACACACTGGCGTTTAAAACTTTGCAATAGTTCTTTGCTTGTCTGAAACAGGACATTATCCCCCACCATTTACTGTTGCTTGCTCTAGTCACGGTGCACGCGTGTGCATGAGAAATTGCGTTAGGGTATCAGCATTCTCTATTGGGGATTGGGGATAATTTCCCGCTTAAGAAAAGCATGATGCATAACACCCGTATAGTGGGTTTTACGTCTCAGTACCAGTCCCGACACTGGTGTGACACTAATGTTTTTTTTATTAATTGCATTATATTTTATTACTGTTATAAATATAGTGCACTATACAATTATGCAGTTTTACTACTGACTTATATCGCTGCCCAACAGGCTCCAGCCGTTCCGCCCCAGATGTCGCCCAGTCCTGCTCCACCTCCACACATCCTCTACAACCCCACCCAGCACATGGTCACCTACACAGGCTTCTGCCCCTCTGGACAAGCTCTGCCGGCTTACCCTAACTACCCAGTGCCCATGCAGGTAACCATTGCCACAGAGGTCCTTTTAAACCTGCACCTGGCCAGCTGTGAATGGGGCTTTTACCTTTTTACTACCATTCTTGATGTTCAATAGTAATTTGCCTCCAAGTATATGCATACGCATTTACTGCTGTTCTTGGAATTCTTCATGTCTTTTCCACTATAGCACCTCAACAGTTACCCGGCGCCCAGCCCTTCTCAGCCCAGCCCCGAGATGGCTGTGTCCCCATCCGATGAGAGCCAGCCTCAAGCTCAGTCCAGCACCAACCCTTCAGTTCCATCCCAGTCCACTTCACAAGACTCCTCTGGTTACATGCTCACTCCTAACGCCCCCTCGCTCTACGGACACTCGTTAGGGCCCTTTGAGAAGCCTCCACCTTACGCCTGTTAAAGGACTACTATGCAACTACTGTATTTCTTGTAAATGAATGGCACAAAACATTCCATTTCAAACATTTCAACTGGATGTTAGAAAAGGCTTGATAGTTTAATATAGTTCTTATGTTAGGGATCTAATCAAAAATACATTTTTGCCTTTTAATGAGTGGATTTATGTATTAGAGATAATTGAATTCTGTAAATACATGGACAGTGACAGCTTTTGTTAACACACTCTAATCCAATTCGATTAGAAATAAAACAATGACTATAAGGTTGAAATGCAGAACGTAAGCTTTAATTTGAGGGGTTTAACATGTACAGTGAATAGTAATACCAGTAAAGTGGCCCCTTATAGTCACGTGTGAGCACACCACAGCACAGTGTGAACAGTGTGAAATTCTTGCTATGTATTTAACCCATTCACCAAGTGAAGCAGCGAGCAGCAACGCAGCACCTGGGGAGCAGTGTGTGGGGACAGTACCTTGCTCAAGGCTACCTCAGTGGTGCCGCAGGGAGTCCTGGGATTTGAACCCGCAACCTCCTGATTGCATGGGCAACTCCCTTACCACCAGTTCACCTACCGCCCCAGTTAACATAACTTTAAATTGGCATGTTTAATGCTCGGGTGCAAATATTTTGCAATCAGTGCTTCCTGACATTTACAGTCCTTAGACAGCCGATGCTAAATATTATCTTGGTGATGCTTTGCTGGGATTGTAAAGCAGCCATTTTTCAGTTCCAACTTCATTCCAGTTGTCTTTAGTAAAGTGGGGCCAACCTAATATTTAGAGACAAAAGCTCAAAAAATGAATGCATGTGTTTTGGGTCTTTGTCCTGTTGAGAGGTGAACCACCAATTTGGGACTTTCAGGTGTTTGGTTCTATATAAGCAGTTAAAATGCTTTCATACATTTCACAATTTCTCGTCAGCCACCAGCAGTCACATTTAATTGCTTCGCCACATATTTCCTCTGTCCTTCAATTTAAGATCTTGTGATTTCCCCTCCGAGGACATGTTGGTGTAGTTTCCTCTTTATGGTTAATGCATTTATCTTTGAAATGAAATTCTGCACTTTAACCCAATAGCCATTGTCTCATTTCCAGTTCTTCTAACTTGCTGGTATAAACAGGCAAAACATTTGTCACTGTCCAGATATTTATATGTATATTGGAAGTCTGGATGGGTCTAATTGCTAGTACAGAGATGAACAATGCTATTTTACAGTTAGTAAAAATAAAATCATTGAAAAGTTGCAGTAGCATTGATCTAAAGGGCCGTTACCATGAGACTGTATAAAGAAATACATTAATACAAGTAAATATATATTCAGTATTACATTTCCGTACAAAATACACTCGTGTTTCCTCCCCACCCAGAATTATCTCAAGAGAATCTAAATGGGAACATTTCCAAAACTAGCTCTGTCCTTTAGTATCTTATATATATATGCAAATCGAGTTCATATTATTACAACCACCTTTATTTAATTTTTTCAAATAGCACTTAGTCTCCAAATAGACAGTGGAGACCAAAGATCTCCCTTAATGCAGAACACACCAAGGGTAAACATGAGAGAAATACAAAAACAAGATTTCATACAGTACAGAAGATTAAAAACAACAGCCTAAACAACATAAGGAAGAACAAAACTCAAAATCAAAACAAAATGGTCGATAATGACTTTGAGCACCTACTTGGCCTTTGGTGACTTGAGGCCTTTTAATCTAGCTGTTAAGGTAGTTGGATTTTTCTTTCTTTCGTCTTGTCTAAAAAGCATTGTACAGTCACGTATTTACATATACAATATGTTACAGCGCACTCTCTTTCTCAGTAGCTTGTGTTGCGGAGCAGTGCTTTTCACGTCTCTAATGTAACTATACATCTCCCCTGTGTCTCAGTGAGTATGATATAAATATACAGTTACAGTGTCTATGTGATTGTGTATACATTGCTTACTGTTGGAAGACAGAGTATGTAATGGACCACTGTTGCAGTAGTGGATGGGTGTGGACTCCAAAGCTTTGGAGTAAAACTCAAGACTGAAAGTTAAGAGCCAACTTAAACAAATGGAGTGTGTGTGGAGAATGTGGCTTGGTAAGGCCATGTTGTGTCAATCCTAAAGATCCAGATTAAGATTACTCTTGAACTAAAATTCACTTTGACTGGACATTCTCCTTTTAAAGGCATTTTGGTTCTAGGGCCAGGCTAAAGCTAGGTCCAATAAACAAAGCCCTATGAGTTTGCCCTGGGTTCTAGTCGCCCCGTATTTTACTTTCACTGCTGTGGGCCACTAGAGGGCAGGCATGAGAGCGAATATCATTGTGCTTGTGCTGAGCCTCGTCCAGGTCTAACAGCTGGCCGTTGACCGTGACGTCCATGCAGCCCGTGTAGAAGGCAGAGACCGGAGTGGACACCAGGGAAACATCTGTAACGAAGCACAAAGGTGTATCCTCAGTTTGCACTGTCCAGGACCATTGACAGTTTCACTATTTCCAAATGTTACTGCTGACTCAAAGCTTTCTTTCAAATTCTTTTCCACCATGGACAAATGAAACAGCTATAACTCACCTGGTATGCCTCCAATAAAGGTGCTATATGATGACGAAAGGTCCAGAGGCTCCAAATGCTCAACAGATTCACCCTGATGCCCATCCACCTCTAATGTGGTGCTGTTGCCAGACACAGTCACGTTCACAGTGTGCGTCTCTGCATCACAAAGGTGAACTGGAGCGCTCGCCATGATCACATTACCAAAAGACACCAGTATATGCTAGAATGAGAAGACATCACAAAATAAGATTTAAAATAATTAGTTATTTTAAGTTTAATATTCTTTCTCTTCAGGACATGACTATGCTAGAAGTCCTGCTTATATTTAGGAGACATGCACTCAAAGCAGCCAGCAACTGGCAAGGGAAATCAAAGTAGTCCAAACAGTGCTTACTACAAAAATTTGAACATACTTGGAACTGCTTCTGCGTGTTTTGAACAAAAACTGTGTCAGACGGTGACCCCTGCTCTACACACAGATTATGTCCGCTTCATAGTGGAAAAGAGGAAGCCTTATGTAAGGGGCCAGGTCAAAACAGCTTGGATAAGGGATATAAAACACACTGACCTCCGTCCATTCCTTCTTCCCAGGATGATAGTTAGATAGAGAGATGGAGAAAATGACATGATCCTGCTGAATGAGCGCAAACAGAACTCCCATGGTAGATGCTGGACGTACAGTCAGCCGTACACTGAGCACCTGGGTGTCGCCTGTGTGTTGAGGAGAGGTCGTCAATCTGTGTCTTATGTATATTTACAAAACAACCAGTATTTTATATGAGCATATGTAACAGGAGTACTGTAGATTTCATTAATTTAATTTGAGCATAAACACTAAACGTGGACACACCGTGGCTATTGTTGAAGAAGGCAAAACCATGGCCGGGGTAAAATGAGCTGTGGTCCTCGCTGGAGTAGCACTGCATGCGCTCGTTGTGGCGGATGGTCTCTTGGATGGATGTGTCTTCACCAGTCAACCAGTGCCAATCTCGCATACAGGCATCTAGACGTGGGTTCACCTGGAGTCCAACAGACAGAGATAACACAAATAATCCCAGTCAGACAGATAAGATCACAAAAGTAATCACCACAACAATCTATTGGGAAAAGCTTCTGTAAACTGTGCACCGTCAGTGACCTGGCAAAGTATATAAACAACTTCACACAACGTTTCAGAAGAACAATGTGGTGTACAAAAAGTACTCAGTCTCTTTGGCTCTTTAGAGTTCTCACTACGTACTGCCGAGTGCGATTTAACAGTTTCACCGAAAACCTTTTCCCTGGACCCTTATCTAGAATATCCCTGCTTGCTGGTGTACGGAAGAAATGGTTTGTACTTGTGATTCAGAACGAAGAATTCAAATCACCTCTGCTGGACTAAAAATTATGGTTTTCCTCTATGACACTAATGTAAGACAGGCATCTTAAAGAGATAAAACTTCAACAGCATTCCTAAGATCTGAAAACATCTGTGGCTCCTTGCCATATACTTATGCTCTCTATTGTGAAACCAATAGAACCCTATACCTTTAGTGTAGTTAGTAACAAAGGAACCAAGTACAACCACAGACATCCTGTGGTCACTATTATGATACACTTGTGCATTTTTTTTTCTTGTACCCAAATATAAGCAATGTCATCAGAATTATGCAACTTTTCAAATAGACTGCAAAAGTTTTTAGATCTGTCTTCACTTTGAAGCTGAGAATCAGAAAGCCAAATATAACCCAAAAAATCAGATAATCTCAGGATTGTTTTTGTTCAAAGACCACCATAAAAGTACGTTTCTCTCACAATTATAAAGAGCCCACCCTGAGGATGTGATGCATTATGGACAGGTACTCTTGGCTGTTGAGACATGTCTTATAAGGCTGGAGGGTGATACTGTAGTCAGAGAGTCTTGAAAATTACATAACAATTACACGTCCCAGATATGCTACTCTACCTTGGGCAAATTTGGCATATGTAATTATCCCTGTCTCGAGTTATCCTATTTTAGGAAGCCCCTGATTGAAACAAAGGGGATCTTAAAAGCTAATACACCAGTTTACATGAGGCATTAGTTTCTAATCACATGCTGCACGGTATGAGTGTAAAACATTAGGTGCAGCACACGTCGCAGTAACAAGACACCAGGTAGCAAGTTTTTAGAAGCCTAACCTTCATGTTTCAATAGAATGGAAACATGGGCAATCCACTTATAAAAATGAAACTTATATCCAACAGGGGCTGATCTAGTAGTTCGTAAATCATCTTTGAACATTTTAGCAGTGCCTTTTCTTTGACTGTCAAGGCCATTGAAGGTTAATAAGCATGGAAAAGCTTCAGACTTGCCTCTGGAGACTAATATGAATTTGAGCTGACTCCATGTTTTTAAGCAAGGCTTTATGAATGTATTCTCAGGGCCCCTCTTGAAACTGCTGTATTTTATTACCATTATTTAAATACTTAAAACTGCAATTTAAACAATTACATTGGTTGAATAATTCATTGTTAACTTCATCCCGCATTACCATGTGAGAGTACTGACAGAATGCAACTGGTGTTTTGTAATGTAACCTTTTTTTGGCCTGATATAAGTGTGTTGGACTTGATGAAATCACATTCCAAACTCAAAGCTAAATATATATGGAGGAATAAAGAAAATCAAAAACAAAGAATGTGTCTTTTATAATTTAATAGATAACTCTGTTGGCAATAAAAAACAATATACACACACGGTTTTAAGTACTGTCTTACTTTTCTGGGCATACTAAGTAAAACAGGATGCACTGTGGTATATTATAATCATTCGTCAAAACACTTGAGTAACGTCTCATTGATCACAACAGAAAACAACACGTCAACTTTATTAAAGCCAACATATTTCATTAAGGTGTATAATATAAAATTGAAATAAATTCAATAAACAATTTGAAACAATACAATGCCTTACAATAGCCAGCTTAGGTCCTCCACATGGTACCAGGTGGAGTTTAAATGCAATTCTGTCACTGCAGGCTGAACGCAGAGCTGAACTGACTCAAAAAGTCAATAATACACATACATCAATTTCCTCATGTTACTGTCTGTTATTTGAGGCATTAAAATTTTATTTTTACAACAAATCTTTACATCACTGGCTTTTACATCTACAACATTCTGAAAATTTTGTTTAATATGCCCAAAAACATTCTGTTAATATGCCCAAATATCATTCTTAGCTTTAGTTATAGGACAATAACTTGTGCAAAAGCATTGCTTAATCTAGCTATTCAAGTCATGAGAATCCATCTGTGAACTGATGGGGGTCATGCTCTAATGTATACCTTTACTTTTTAGTCTTTTATTATTTTGGCCTACTTGAGTGACTAGTTAGCTCATAAGTGTCTAACATTACTTACATTCTATGAAGGTGAGTCGTGTGAAAGCATTATTTTATCTGATTAGCTAGATCGTAGCTAATGAAAGCAATTATATTTATTTTAGACAAACCTATCTACTGGAGTTAGCCAGAGGAAGTCAACTAGTGAGTATCAATACCCGCATTAACTAACATGTATAACATAAAGACATACAGCCTCTTCTCACATTCATTTGTCTTATTTCTTTCCTTATGAAGGGTTTCTGAAGAGCAGGTTGGGATTTTGCCCACAGCAGGAGTATCTTGTGCAAATTATAACACTGGGCGGAACGCCACAGACTTACTGACAGAATCCAGCCCACAAGAGGCAGCCTTATGGAAACCCCAAATGGCAATGGCAGAAGTACTGCCAGTTTTCTCTGAGCAGAAGCACCCCAAAAACTGCCTGCATGCTTGCCTGCATCTGACTTTGAGGGCATCTTTATGTCACATGATGGCCCCATCCAAGAGGCAGGAGGGTGAGCCAGACATGAATGATCTGAACTTGATCATTCATGTCTGTGAGGCTCTTCCACATCGCATCAAGGCCGAATTTCTGTCCTGTGTGCTCACAAGAGCATCTAACTGTGCTGATGACTAATGGCCATCCAACTGCGTCAGCTTAGTAAGCAGATTCTAAGCACAGGCTAGCAAAAACACGACTGCAAAAAGCCTTACTATCCAAGAAGACTGCTGGGAAATTGCTTTATTTACTGTAAAATAAGAGCAAATACCTAATCTCTAACAATGAATGAAAGAATGGAGGGATGAGTGGATGGGTGGATAGATAGATGAATGAATAAAACTTTCTCAGTCTCATTGGGGTTCATTTATATGAAGTGTAAATAACTCAGCATTGCTGAAGAGACACTGATTTGCCCAAATAATTACTGTCTTTTCCATTAACAGACAGGCTAAACAAGATCCCCCATGTCACGGTATGTGCTTGCTGTCAGGCTGTATATTGTTTTGCAGCATGCTACATACTTGAGCAGCTTGAAAATTTGAAGAGGATATTTGTTAACACAGAGACTATAAAGTCTAAAAGTACTAAAGTGTGAATCCCAAAAAATGTATGTTGAGGTTTCTTCATTCAGCTTGACTGTTTTATTTGGGAACTCAATTAACACTATCAGTGAGAACCAACTTAAAGAGAAACAAAAGCTAAAACAGAACACATTCTTAGAGTACACTTACAATTAGATCCTTACCTTATTAACCAGCCCGTCCTCTTTGAATGGAACCCCACCCACGGTTAGGTTGAGTTCATGCATGCCTTTCTTCAGCGTAAAAAGATCTCCATTCACTGCAATCTTCATCACTGCTTCCTTGTCAATTTTTATCACCAGGCTTCTCCCTTGCTCTTCTACTGATATCTGGCAGCCATATGAAGATAGTTAAGCAACATTAGGGAGGCTCCTAATATAATTTGAGGAAAAACGGAAACTTTCTCACACAGATAATATACAGTTTATTCAGAATGAAAATCCACAGAGAAGATAACTGGCTTTTCATAGCCCAGCGCTACAGTCAGGGTTCCCACACCTTCTTAAACAATAAATTAAACTTCATCAATTCAAAGGCATAGTTTCAGACACAGATCAAGTTTAAAAACTGTTCACTTTTCTTTTTTTTTTTTTTTTACTAACATTATGTTTTTTAAAATATGAAAATAATTCAATTTCTATTATTGCACAAACTAATAAATTTGGTTGTTTTCCAAGACCCATGTTTATTTATGTCTATTTTCAGAAACACTTTTTCCCAAATGCCTAATTCTTTCCTGCAAATCCACAAACCTCAAAGACAAAGAAATCGTGTACACCATCATTAATGAATACAGCACATCCTGCATAAATGTATCACTTAAGGTATGCTGCCTAATCTTCAAATTCCAATCTTTCACATTTGTACTGCATTAACATCATTATTTGCTCTGAAAAGACTGAATGGTACCTTAGCGTACCCTCACCTTGTGCCACCGTCCATTGTTAACCAATGGGCCGCTGCTAGTCACCCTGCTCACAGCTCCATATTTCAACTGCAGCTCCAGCTTCCCTTGGTGGATTGCCAACACAATCCAGGAACTGTTTAGGTGTCCACCAGCAAAAAAGATCACTCCCTCTGAGTCATATGTTCTCAGGTCAAACTCTGCTGTGAAGCTAGAAGGAAACAGGGAGTCAAACTGATCGAAAATATTTAAGGAGAAGACTTGCTTAAAAAGCCAAAAAGGTCATGTCTCTACAATTAGCTGATAAAGCCACACTGTCCCCTAAGAATAGCTAGTTCATCAACAGACCAAACTAAAGGTGTATGTTGCACTATTATACTGGGTGCTGGGTGCAGGTTGATATTTTTATCAACATCCCAAAAACTGACTTGTCTATTGTAATGAAACTCACTGTTTCATCTTATTAGAGGGAGACCATTATGAGTCTTAATGTGGCAAAAAATAAAATTTGCATGCTTTTCTCATTACTTCAAATATAGTAAATCAGTCAAGTTATGTTTAGAGCTTGAAGATTGTTTCTTTCGTTTAGCACTGGAGCTGCAAGGCTAATAAAGGAAACTGAATCCCCAAACAGCATCACACAAGCTCCCTAAATAATCACACACAAACAAGCAGACCATCCTTATGTGGATTCTGGCCATGCCACGTAATACTTATCTATAAAATTGGAATGCTGCATAGCTAAAAGCTTGTTAGCTACATTAGCCTACATTTACAAAACTAAAGAAGCTCATTTTGATGATATTTGGAGAAAAGGGGAGAATAGTTTGCTGTGCTATCATGTTCATGCTTTCCTTTAAAACAATAAAAGATAGTCTTGCAAAAGCCCATACAAGTTTTAGAAGTCTCACAGGTCATGTTCATATTGACATCTAATTGAGACTTTGCTCACCCGGTGTGAACTCGGCGGCGGAAGCGTAGCTTGACCACAGGAATCCCACTGAACATGCGGCCCAGGTACAGAGAGCGAGAGTTCCTCTTCATGTCCAATGTCAAACAAGTCTCAATGGGCTGCAGAGGATAGGTGGAAGACAAAGCATACATACCAACAATGAATATTAGATAAGAAATAGGCAAAACAATAATATACTAAGGGGGAAAAGGAAACATATGCCCCCGCAAATAAAGACCAATCACTAATTTTTAATTTATGCAACAATCAGGGGAAATATAAATAATCAATTTGCACAATTTTCCAATATCTGAAATTTAATCACTAAGCCATACTCAGTGTCCAGAGTTTGCCACTTTAGTTTTGCACATGACTAACAAGTCTAGCAAGTACAGATTTAAAAATAGTAGTTTCATGCTCATATTATTTCTGCCAGTGTGTGGCATACACTGTCCTAAACCACATAAGCAAGAGATACTTTTAAGAGCTCATGGCATCAGGAGAGTGTGATAATTTAGGCTTACAGTTTAAAAGAAGCTACTTGGTGTGTCTAACCTCATATTACTTGTAGCCACACTTCAGCGCAAAACTAAATATAAAAACACAAAAGATTTTGGTTGATTGAGTACATTTAGAGTAAGGGGAAAATGTCGCTTTACTGAGTCCAGGCGCCACTGTTTCTAGTATGGACAGTTTTATTACGCTGAGTATGAGAAAATGTACATAGAGTGGGTTGTCATGCAGATGATGAATCAATTCCATTCATTACCTCACAGCTCCTCAAGTCTTGTCCGAGCTTTTTACCCTGTCTGCCGTCGCAAAAGCAATGGAAACTCCCAGGCGTGTTGACACACTCCTCCTCACACACATGCGACTCACATTCATCCACATCTACCAGGTAGGGAAAAAACACAACAGACTCTTTTTCCAAACAGAAACATTAAGTGGCATGCATGTGTATTAGACAAAAATGATTGAAAAATGTTCCCATTACTCTTAACCATTCATAAATAAGGCTGCATTTTATGTTATTCTTTCCAATCCTAGCTCACTGACCATATATATGAATGAGAATCATGTTTCTGCTTCTTAGCTCCATGTTCACCAGCAGGGGGATAAAATGTGACCCCTTCGACCCCTTAACCTCTCTGGGATTTTTCTGCAGTTTTTAGTCTTAATCTTACCACCCAGTAACTACTATAAACTACTCAGGTACTACAACAAAAATAATATGTAAGGTATGTAGTTATAACAGCAAAACAATGTGGACCCACCGATACATCATTAAAAGATTCAAGGCTTTATACCAATGTTTAGGTCTGGTACATAACTTTGATTTGACAGGGCTCTTTCTCATAGTACTTTGACTTTTAAAATGCTATAAGAAATTAGTTTGTATTTGTGTAATGTAAGTACAAATTATTTGCGTAGGGCAGGGGTTCTCAAACTTTATATTCAAAGGTCCAAATCTAATATCTAGAAAAGGTCAAAGGTCCAGGACGACAAGGGATCCCTTTTTTTAACAACCAAAAAAAAAAAAAACAGCGCCTATAATTGTTTGCTTGTGAACGTAATCCACTCTCACTTATGAAAAGTGTAATATGCACTGTAGTTTTATGAAAAGATTTAACAATAACCTTGATTAACTTACTTTTATGCCTCAACAAATAAAGTGGCAACAGGACATAACACCTCCTTCTCAGATGACTCTTATAATGATGCAGGTGCTCGCAGGACTGCACATGAATGCCCGTTAGCCTTAGCAGACTTATTCATGTGGATGCGAAGCCTGAGAATTGAAGCCGCCACCATCGCGCCATATGTGCGCCGACTGACAACGTTGCTTCGGTTAATTTCAGGCCAGGATCACAGTAAAAATCTAAAATATGTTATATTTTACAAAACGAATAATTTACTGAAACATACACATAATTGCATTGCGTCAATGCATTCCTAATATAATGTGTGGGTCCGGAATTATTTGTCGTTTGGTCCGGATTTTGAGAATTTCTGGTGTAGGGATACATGTTTACTTTACTTGGGTTTGCAAAGTTCGAAGGTATATAGAAACACCAACAGCATGATTCCTAATACTCCCCACACCCCAAGGACAAAGCATCATTAGATTAAAGAAAAATGGGCGTGGTGGATGGAACTAAACCAAAACACTGGTGCACCCCCAAATCCTGCCATCAAATCCCTTATCCTGTGGTGTGACTTCAGTGCAGTATGGTGGTTTGAAAATATGAATGCTATCCAGTCTTAGCCTTATCTAATGCTCAGGAAACAAAAAACGGTAGATAGTGACCTTGGCTTTTTATTATGATTCAAACTGACACTCTGCAAATGTTGTGAAGAACATTATTTTTTAATGTTGGGAATAGATATGGACAAGAAAATATGTGGTTTATGAAAGCTGAAACTAGTGGAAAAGCCACAGTGTCCCTAAAGAATGTTTCATGAACTCCTGTCCATGTTCTTTAAAAAAACACAACACTTCCCACAGCTTGGGAATGCTGTAGATACCGCCCATGTTTAACTTACCACAGTGCTGAAAGACTGATTAGTGAACATAATATGTTCTTTTAGTGCCAGGAAGAAGTGTCTTCTAATGCCTTCCAAACGTATACAGCTTTTTCTGCTTGGACGCTAATCAAGGCTTATCACATTGCGTTCGGTGGAAGCCGGTGAAAGAGAAACGTGTGGTATTTTATATAATGTGTATGAGAATTTGGCTAGGCATAATGTGTGGAATTTGAGACTCAAGCACTTAAGTAGCCGCTGTGTGCATGTCAAGACATGTGTTAGCTGAGGGTTTCCTCCATTAAGAATCCTTTCACATTTTGAGCAATAATAATACACCCTGAATGGAACGCATACTATTCAAGTACTACTGTACATCTATGCAATTCTTTAGATTCTAAACATTTTCATGCTTCATAAGTAGCACTTAAAAAGTGGTGACATTTGGCTCACCATCACAGGTTTTGGTCTCATTGTTGTAGATGTAGCCAACCTCACAAAGGCACTCATAACTCCCAATCAAGTTCCGGCACTGCGCGGTCCCGCAGACATCAGGAACGTCTTTACACTCATCAATGTCTGGAACAGAGGTATTGGGGAATGGTGTCATGCTGTCTAGTGTTCTATCATTGAACAACTATGAGACAATTCAAGTCACAGACAACTTAGTATGACTAATTTATGACACATTTATAACCCTCATAAATTACCCTCTTATTTGTCATAAACCTGCTTCACAGGCACAGCATTACAGGCTCCATTTTAGGCGCATCAAAACTGTTACAATATATTCTGCAAGAGGTCCCATTCTCTTTATAGGGCTTTCTGCTGTGCTTTCTGTTACAAGATAAAAAGGCACAGTCCTATTACAGTGCATACAGAACAAGTGTGCAAAGACATTTAAAAAGGAATTTCAGTTAGCAACAAAATGGTAGCTGGTTTGTGAAATATATTATTGTTCATGTGTTTTCTTGACCAAAAAAGTAGTTTGTGATACAAACAAAACACATTTCTACTGGTTGTAAGGCTTCAATAAATCATGGTCATCATTATCATTATCGAAACATCGTATTCATGAAGAAGAATAAATGAAACAGCTGAAATATCATTTTTAGGTGTCAACCATAATAGGTTAAACACAAGATCAACATAATAGCTTCTGGTTTAGTACACTTACATTTACAGTGGAAACTATTAACAAGTTTTTCTTGCAAATTTAATACACAAATAAATGTATTAAGTGCATTAGAAGTACATTTTGGGTATGCATAACCAGTAAGACGGTTACCATGTGAACCAGCAAGTTTGAGCAAATTGGACTTACCCAGACATCTGTGGTGGCCAGACAGAATGTAACCATCATGACAGGAGCAATGGTAACTTCCCATCGAGTTAGTGCAGTTATGATCACAGCCTCCATTTCCCTTATTACACTCATTTACATCTGCCAATCAGAAAAGAACATGGACCAGAGTCAACCAGTTGCAGAGAAGAGGGTGGAGCTTATCTGAGCAAATCAAGTTCAAACACTGGTAGGATGAGACCTCAGTAATGGGTTGAACTAAGGAGACACAGTAGCTCAGTGTTGCAGAACCCTAACACTGATGTAGACCATTTCACTATTTCCATCTCTGCTGAGCATGTACAGGAAAAAGCTCCCATTGTGGTATTAATGAAACATTTGAGACTTGAATGAATGTGTAGGGAGTGACGTGATGCTGGGCCTCAGCTGTGGAAAAGCCTCTTTGCCTCAGACTTTTTTCCACCCTGTTCCTGTTTTCATCTGCTTGTCATTCCACACTGGTAGGTGATGAAATGAGTCACAGTGCATGTGTGCAAAAGCACTGCAGTGCAGAGTCGTCATCGTCTGAAAGATACACATCCTTTTTTTCTGCAGCAGCACCAGTAGTTGGGATTGTGATGAATAAACATGCAGAACCTCCACAGGCAATTAATGTCTTATTTATCACAGTTTTTAGCTTCTGTGCATGAGATTGTGGTAGGGAGAGGTCAAACATTATAGAGGACAAGGCAAATGTGCACAGTCAAGTGAGTCAGAGGACAGAAGAGAACACTGTTTCAGTGCAGTCCCCTTAGTCCGCCCCCCCCCCATCCACACTTTTTCAGTGCAGTCTCCCTTAGTCCCCCTCCCCATCCACACTGTTTCAGTGCAGTCTCCTTTAGTCCCCCTCCCTATCCACAATGTTTCAGTGCAGTCTTCCTTAGTCCCCCTCCCTATCCACACTGTTTCAGTGCAGTCTCACTTAGTCCCCCCCTTCCACACTGTATCAGTGCAGTCTCCCTTAGTCCCCCTCGCTATCCACACTGTTTTAGTGCAGTCCCCCTTAGTCCCCCCCTTCCACACTGTTTCAGTGCAGTCCCCTTAGTCACCCCATCCCCACTGTTTCAGTGCAGTCTCCATTAGTCCCCCCATCCACACTGTTTCAGTGCAGTCGCCCTTAGTCCCCCTCCCTATCCACAAAATATATTTATAATTGCAGATCTCTTGCTCCTGGAAATGACTCACTGACATTGAAGCAACACTTTGTAGACCTTTCAAATGTAGTCAAGGTATGTTTAGTGTCCAAAGTTTTCTTACTTTAGGTTATAAGTTAATGAGATGTGATAATGTGTTAAGTTGACAACTCATCCCAAACAGACAGTGATTTTTGACACATAGTATACTATTATCCATAAAATGTACACGGGAATGCAAGCAGTTGTAGAAGCTTTAACTTTATCTACATTTTTGGCCATATTTTTTTTTTTGACAGATAAAAGTACTTAACAGACACACTGTCAAAAACAACATAAGCAAGACTATTTGCATTCCTTTCCATTCCTTGTTAGTTAAATGAGCACTGTAGCCTCAGGGCAAAACACACACAAAAACACACTTTTGATCCCAAACATCTCTTGTCTGATTTTCTACTTTTGCCCACAGTGAAAATGACAGAAATCTGATTGTAAGTGTTAGACTAAATGTTAATTATCAGATGGATAAGACTGAAAGATTAATAACTACTGTCTGCTAGATAGCTGCACATGCACTTAATTGCAGGGCAAGAAGTTTGGACATGACATGTCTAGTGGCAGTGTTAGACTAAACATCTACTGTCTATCAAATATCTGCAAGTCTATTGTATGTTCTTTCATTTTTCTGATAAGGCCTACCTTCATCGCATTTGAGGCCAGCCCACCCTTTGAAGCAATGACATTGAAAATGTCCCTTTTTGTCTTCACAGCGTGCTGTTCCTGCCTGATAACATGGATTGGGCGAGCACTGGTCTGGAATGTCTGAGGAAAAACAAGGAGAGAGAGAGCTGGCTAAGAGTGAGACGGTCAATTACTCAAGGTGAAAAGAACAAATAACAACCCTAAAATAACACCAGATCTGATTATCTAATGTGTTGCTTTCTCACTCCCTTCATTCTGATAAGCTAACCAACAACCACCTATAGTTCCTAGCAAAATTTGTTGTTCATAGCTGTATCTTATTTTACAAAGTCTTAGAAGGTTGCTTTGTTTCCATTTGCACATATCTGTAGTGTCTCTAACATGCTGCTGACACTGCAACATCTCACTATTTAGACAAGTCCCGGCTTGTCTGGGCAGAGTAAAGGGGAGCTTGTGTAAAGGGAGAGTGAGAGTGAGCCAGTGAGAGGAAGAGAGAGAACACTGCAGAGTCACAGCATCCTCTCACGCTCACTGACTCAGGGCTCCTAACCGGACTCAAATGGACCAATCACATCACAGCATTCTGAGCCGGCATGTTGCTACCTCCGATTCAGCGGAAACACATGCTGAAGGACGAGCCTCCAGCACACGTCAGCTGTACAAGCTCCAGTCACGTGCTTGCCGGCACAAAAACTACCGCATCCATTCAAAGGGTCTTCCATGCACACACCCCCCACAAATAAAATATCATAAAACTGATCATTTTTTCTGCGCATCACCAGTAGCAAAACAAGCACAGGTACACAGGCACAGGCACTCTCATTCTCAGTGCCCTGCTCTCTCTTTCTCTCTCTCTCCTCGTGTAATCGTCCTCCTCTTGAAAACTGCTGCAGTGCAGCTGAAGCAGCAGAACCCTGCACTCCCATTGAGCTATTTATATACCACAGAGAAAGAGAGATGTGGAAAGACAGAGGGCAGAAATAAGAAGCCACAGCAGGGTCACTCACTGTGGACACAGGTGACCAGGTCTCCCTTCTTCTTCTCTCCAAACTTCTCCACACATGCTTAAGAGACAAGAGGACAGCCCTTCATCACAATCAGTCATGCCAAGACACACGAAAACAGGCCATGATCTGTATGCAAGTCCACAGTGCTGGGGGGCGTTCAAATGCAGCTAAACGATAAGATTAATAACTCGTGACTTACCCAGATACTTGGGATAGAAGTATTCCTGAAAAAAGGGAGTAAGAGAAATGCTTAGACATCAAGACATCTCAGCAGCAGACCATCAGCATATATTACTGTATATTAACTATAGTTACATGTTGACTAAACAAGGGTGAAGGCCCAC
Organism: Hydrocynus forskahlii; assembly: GCA_037974365.1. NCBI lineage: Eukaryota > Metazoa > Chordata > Actinopteri > Characiformes > Alestidae > Hydrocynus > Hydrocynus forskahlii. The sequence goes on along the minus strand of JBBPCX010000088.1, from coordinate 20,346,356 downwards.
ACTTCAGTTCCTAACAAAACTTACATATTAGTTATCATATAATTTACAGCAGTAACAACACACAGATTAATATCTGAATATGTCACAGCTTAATGGGTTAAACATTCTTATATGCAAGATGCCATTGACACCCTTTTGGAAAATAAAGATAAGAGGGACTTTGTCATTGCACTTCCAAAACACCCATAACCTTCAATACTAGTTCCTGAAGTTGTAGGTGATATCATGCAATTATTCCTCTGCTTGTCTTTAATCTCACTGTCCTGTTACAACATGTTGGGCCTAAGTTTCTTTTTTATCTTCTAGCTGCCTGTGACAGTCTGTACACAGTATCGTCCCACACAACCTGAACACCAAGTGCTGCAGTGCTGTGGGGTGTGGCCAAGCTACACAGTTGACCTGGTTCTTTCTTGGACTCTTTCTTATACTGTGTGAGGTGTTAACTGAACTACGTGGACCTGAAAAAGGCAAAATCCTCTGAAACGTTAAACAAAGTTTCTTCAGCACTTTCATTTGCTTCGAAAGCACTGCAGTCATTGATTGCCAAATCAATTACATTTTCTTTGCAGGCCGACACGGATATTATACATTTTCTTTCCTCACTTTCATGACTACATACATTATATATTAGTTTCATAGTAGTTACAGAGTATTTACTGTGCAGCAGGCCTCAAGATTAATAAATGAACCATAAGCCTGTTTAAGAGGGTAAAAAGGTTAAAAAAAGTCACATTTTATCCTCTGCCGATAAACAAAGAGATTAAAAGCAAAAACAGGAGCTTTTATACAGTTTTCAGATTCTTATATAACCTCATATAACATTCATATAGCATTAGTAGTCAATGAGCTAAGAATGGAAAGGATTAATACACTGCAAATGCAGAGCAACAGTGCCTGTAAATGACTGAGAAGGAAAGGACATATCATTCTGCACAGGATTCACCCATGCAGCTTCTGGAGGTTACCCGGTAACCACACCACTCGTGCAGTCGCTGCAGTCCGAAAAACTGCAGCGTCAGAATTCTGCTGAGTCAGATACAGATAGCACAGGGTGCAACATGAATAATGCACATGAGGAGCGGAACTCCTTCCCTTTTTCCTCCCTCCCTGTCATAGACTCTATGAGGGAGAGGCACGCAAAGCATTTCATACACGCATCCTCACTCTTCACCTTAACTCACCCTGTGCATCACCTCATTTAACCTTTCCTCTTCATTCCCATCACTTCACTTTACTTCACAAATCCCACATAATCAAGTTCTTTGCCTTTCACCTGTGTCCTTCTACTACTCATTCTGATTTTGTTCCTAGACACCAGCACTGATGTAAAAAAAAAAGAAGAAGAAAAGACCTGAATAATTATAAGTGTTCCAATAATAGCACTAGCCACCTCATGGGATGGACCAAAGTGGATCCATCTCTCTTCGCTCCAAGTACGTCAAGTTTGCCTTAGTTAAAGGTACAAACGTGTCTGAGCTGCTTTAATACACACATTTCATTCTGGAGATCTCCCAACAGCCTAAACCTTGAGTATACTGCAGTTCACGTGTGTGGGAGAAAACATAAAGTCCGATATAGGCATTACACAAAACGCGCCAGGAATTCATTTGGGATTTAAAAACACATTCCAATCCCCTTCGGTCATCACTGTTTCACATGTTATTGTAAGAAGTCTCTCAGGGAGCAATGAGCATGGCTAAGGACCTGTTTCATCTGCACCTAGATCCAAAATTCCCCAAAGGAACAGGCTATTGACAATAACTAGTCCTGTGTTATTAAAGGGGAGGCTGCAGTCAGTCATATTCTGTGCCCCATAGGCCTGCATGCAGGACAGCTGGAATAGTTGCATTTTCTGCTAATTCAATCCAATCAGACGTTGTATTTAACGGTTGGCACAGAACAGGACTGGTGGAAGTCCATTGTGGCTTATTGAGCAGGGCATGATGGAGGACATGTGGAGTGGCAATGCAGAAAGAGCATTATGAAGAGCACTGCGGTTCAAATGGGCCCAAAAGAGAAGTAAATGTGTCTGTTAACAGTAGGCAATTGGACCCTCTTCAGCACGAAGCTGCAATGCCAACCTGTCCCTGCTGCCAGGCTCACGATAAGCAGTACCGATAAACCCCTCAGACTTTCGGGAACTTATGTCACGCAAAACAATGAGGGGATAAAAAACGTTTGTGTATGTGTGTGGAGGGGAGGGGGGAGAGAGAAACAGAGAGAGAGAGAGACAGGCAGAAAGAGAATGGGAGAGAAAAACAGAGCGAGAGAGAGAAGCAGAAAGAGAATGGGAGAGAGGGAGAGAGAGAGAGAGAGCGAGAGAGAGAGAGAAGGGGAGAGATAAACAGAGAGAGAGAGAGAGAGAGAGAGAGAGAGAGAGAGAACAGAGAGAGAGAATAATTACATGTGCTTCGACCTCAGACTTACTAGGGCATGAAAATGAGGCACTAAATGGTTCGAAGTCTGCGATAAGCGTCCAGTTTTGAGTTTCGGACTGTCATCGGTGATCTGTGATGGTCGAGGTTACCACACCAGGCTAACATAGACCTCTTTGCAGCACAAAACTGCTAAAGGACTTTTTACACCCGCGCGTTTGAACAAAAAGATGACTTTTTACCGTTTCGGGGTCGTTTTCGAACACTTCTCGCGCCTCTTCTTTGGTGCATATCTCCTCCACACACTCCCTTTCCAGATGCCCTTGTTTGGTCTCCTCAAAAACCTGGTTCGCTCTCTTGTGTCTCCTCAGAAACTGGCTCGCTTCCTGAGGCGACAAGGACACTGCGAAACACACAAACACACACACACACACACACACACACACACACAGACAAACACAGTAGCGTTCAGGTGAAGCACAGCGACCAGACCGTCAGAGCAGATCGAAACAGCACCGGACTCCTGCGGGGTAACGGTCGGGAAGAGTTTAAACCAAAACCTGTGACGTTACACTGTAACGGTAACAGAACGCCACACGTTCTGAGCTCGTGCAAGAGCCGCTGAGGCGCGCGGGGTTGACTTCGCGGTTCTGATAGGTCAGCAGCCCCGTCCAGAACCGCACCATCCGCACCGAACAATGTCAGAACCGCACTGAACAGCGTCAAAACCGCAGCAGTGCGTGCACTCGGTGCAGTCTATGTGTAATATAGTGAGCGTGCAGTTGTGGACGCGACCAGGCAGGTTTGCTGGTGTTTCTCGGCACAAGAAAGTGGAGCTGTGTGTGTGAGAGTACTTACACTCCGCGGAGCAGGCGACGCTCAGCAGAAAGAGGACAGAGCCCGAGAGAAACTCTACCGGGGTCAGAAGCATGTTTGGTCCGGCTGCAGGCTCGGCAAAGCTCCCCTCACTCTCTCTTTCTCTCCCTCTGTGTCCCTCTTCCTCTATCTCCCTCTCTCTCTCTCCCTCTCTGTCCCTCTGAGTGTGTCTCCCTCTCTCTCTATGTGTGCGTGTGTTTAAATGTAGCTGAGAAAGCTTTCACTTCCCAGCGGGAGGAAGTCTATACCACTACAGCTACATTCAACCCCACTGTTTGCAGAGACAGTCACATACCACAGCTCCCTCTTTCCTCTACACACACTCTCACTCACTGTCTTACACACACACACACACACACACCCGCCCCCTCCACCTTCGTGATCTAAACGTGAGCAGCAGATTCGACGAAGTGGCTGGTGGAAAGTTAGCAAGCTCTGGGAGTTCCCAATGCAGAATTTTTCCTCTGCAAGAGAGAGAGAGGAAGAGAGGGAGAAGGAGAGAGAGAGACTCATTCCACTTAGTCACTGCAGTTGTAAGCAAGCTTTGTCTAAAAGAAGTTACACTGAACCACCCCAGCATTTCTCTGTGTGTGGATTAGCCTCTGGCTCTATGCTGATCAGGCATTATCTTCATGTTAAGTGCACCACAGCTCCTCAGGGTCTCACATTTAGCAGGCACCAACACATGGATGTAATGCTACATTTAAATGTGCCCCAAGTGTCAAATGAGCTTCATGTTTGGAGCTTCATCCAAACATCAGATCCATCTGTAAAACATTTCCAAACCCATGGGCATTACTCTTCTGGTGGTCCCGCCTTTGCTGCAGTAACTGCCTCTACTCTATTCGGAAGGCTTTACAAAAGATTTTGGCACATGGATGCAGGAAACTGCTTCCTTTAAGCAACAAGGTCAGGTGCTGATGCTGGGTGATGAGGCTCGGCTTGCAGGTTGGCACTCTGGTTCACTCTGCCAAAACCGTTGGAATGGGATGTGTGCATGCCAGTCAAGTTCTTTCTCAACAAATATTACATGGAGGCATTGTTGCTTCAAACATGGAGGCAAAGTTCTTTAGATTGTCATTATATGCTGCATTATTAAGATTTCTATTCACTGAAACCAAGGATTCTAAGATTATTCCTCCTCCACCAAACATTGCATCCAAACCCCTATTTCTCCATCAGACTGCCAGATAGTAAAAGCATGATTCTTCATTTCAAAGCAAGTGTGTCCACTGCACCAAAGTATGCTGTACATCACTCCAGCTGATGCTTGGCATTGTGCGTACTGCTTTTAGGCTTGTGTGCGTCAGCTTGGTAATGAAATTCAATACATGAAGCTCCTGACAAACAGTTCCTGTGCTGATGTTGCATCCAGATTGAGTTTAGAATTCCGTACCTAGAGCTGTAACTGAAGATGAACTGATGGTGATTTTTATTCTCCCCAGTAATGTGAGCTTGCATGGACCGTTGCTGTTGTCTAGGTCAGCTCTAGCAGAGCAGGAATTTGACAAACGGTTCTGTTGTCATCCTAAGACAGTGCCATTTTGACACACTGAGCTCTTCAGTACAACAAAGAGCTCTGTAGCTTTTTGAAATATCAAAGATCAAGATTAATCCTGACCTCAATACACAAAATTGTATCAAACTCGAAAGTGTGTATCGTTACTACACCCCTAAATTACTTGTAACACATCTGTTGTGCACAATTTGTCAGCCTCCCTCATACATCTTTGGGCAGTTTCTTTTCCAAAAAAGTCCATCCAAGAGCAGCAATCGGCAGTTGACTATTAATGAAAGGCTAGAGGATGGCTAATCCAAACTGTGCATCAACACAAACCACAGTTCATAACTACACCAGCCAGGTGGAGGCGCAATACTGTTCATCGGCCAGAACATTAAAACCACTTGACTGAAGCACTTGTGCTGCCAGAACAGCTCTAACCCATCGAGGCATGGACTCCGCAAGACCTCTGAAGGTGTGCTGTGGTATCTGGCACCAAAACTTTAGCAGCAGAACCTTTATGTCCCATAAGTTGTGATCTTGGGTCTTCTTTGGTCCAGCACATCCCACAGTTGCTCGATCAGATTGAGATTTGAAGATCAAGTCCACGGCTGAAACTCTTTGTCTTGTTCTTCAAAGCATTCCCGAACAGCTTTTGCAATGCGGCAGAGCACATTATCGTACTTATTGAGGTCACTGTCATTAGGGAATATTGTTGCCATGAAGGGGTGTACTTGGTCTGTGGCAATGTTTAGACAGTACATGTCAAAGTAACATGCATTTGAATACCAGGACTCAAATTTTCCCAACAGAACATCGCCCAGAGCATTACACTCTCTGCGCTGGCTTGCTATGGTGCCTCCTGATGCCATTTCTTCCCCAGGTAAGCAACACACAAACACCGGGCTGTCCACATGATGTAGAAGAAAATGTAATTAAACAAACCAGGCCACCTTCTTCCATCGTTTCATGGTCCTGTTATGATGCTCACATAGCCTTTGTAGACACTTTATATGGTCAGCATAAGCACTGTAACTGGTCTGCAGTTCTGCAACCCCACGTACAGCAACCTGCTCTGTGTTCCGACACCTTTCTAGCTTAACCAGCCTCAATTTTTTCAGCACTTTGTGCTGTAGTAGCTCCTTGGGATTGGACCAGATGGGCTAGCCTTCCCATCAGAGTGGGCTAGCCTTCCCATCAGAGAGCCTTAGAGCCTTAGGTGCCTCGTAAAACCCCTCAGATCCTTACGCCTACTTATTTTTCCTGCTTCTAACACTCTAATCAACTTTAACACCTGACTGGTTAACACCTGACTGCTGCCTAATTTATCCCACCCCTTGACAAGTGCTGTTGTAACGACATAAGTGTTATTACTTCACCTCTCAGTGGTTTTAATGTTATGGTTGATGTGTGAATGATACCATTCAAAAGTTTTGGCACACACCGAGATCTTCTACATTGTCATGTTTTTCACTTAATATTCACTAAAAATACCCTCAATATTCTCTGATGTATTTAAAGATAAAGACTGTATTTAAAGATAAAGAACAGTCTAGAATTTGACTCTGCATCACTACACAGCCAGTTAATAGGATGCCAGACATGCAGTTTAAATAAATGGTTAAGCGGGAAAAAACCTGTAGTGTGCAAAAATGTTTGACTGGTGGTGTACATAATGTTAAAATTGGGCTCCAGCGCAAGCATCGTGTTCCAGGTACCCAAAATCGCAGCTGTATTTCTGTGCCTGCCATGGATTGTGTGTCAAAATCTTGTGACCCTTCCAAAGTATTAGCCAAGTTGAAGCGGCCCTAATTTCAACAACATCGCATTCTCTAATTTGTTCCATCTTCAAAATCTCTTGTTTTTCCACGGATACCACTTTTCCAAAATATTAAATCTTCCCTGGAGCTGTTTCCAAAATATGTTTTCCCCTCAGCTCTTCTCCTTTCCTTTTACATTCCTTTACACCCCCCCTTCTGTTAGAATTAGGCAAGATTACATATGTATACTGTCAACATTCAATATATGAAAAATAAAAACATGAAACATAACATTATGTATGGTCTAACATTCTTGAATATGCCAAGGGCTTTAACCAGTTTACGACTGGTAGAAGCTAAACTGGGAACATTTCAAGTTGAATACATACCACGCATAAGACAGACTTGTGTCATTTTTATTACAATACTCATTTCATTCTATAAATCAACCTCAAAAATTCAACAAAATAAAAATAGTTTTACACAGTATGGTGAATTCTTTGTTCCCATTCCTGGAAAACCAACAGTAAATGTTACATTTACTCACTGATGAATGTGTTTAGGGGGAAAAACACACTTTAAACCACTTTGAAATGGAAACAGATCTTCAAACTGGCTAAAAAGGATGGTCATCAGATCCTAGTAAAAAAGCTGGATCCAGGTCATCCTTAATCTGATCTGAATACAAATTCCAAACCAGTCAGAGCTCAGCTCTGTATTGCATTATATGCTATTTCTTTGAAACAAAAAATACAAAAGGCAGTGCCCTCTAATGACCAACAGTGTTGGCCATTAACCCCTTAAACTGTACACTCATTCTTATTTATCTGACTTTTCATTCGGTAACTACTATAAATTATTAAAGTACTATCACTAATATGTGAGAAACAGAAAGGCCTTACCAGTTTAAGGGGTTAATATTTACAGGATAGTAAATAATAATACCCAAAGTTTACTGTAGTTGCAGGGAACACAGACCAAAACAAGGTGAAGGCTAGACCCCCTTTGCTTGTCTCTTTTACTTTTTCTCCCTGTTTCTTCTTATAAGAATGTACATCTGGACACCCAGTAAAAGTGGCCAATCCCCTCTGCTCCAGCCTGAACATCATCTTCTGGTTACGGCAGATACCGGCTTACTGACTCAGGAGGGGAAACGGGTGGACAGGAATGAGACTTGATGCTGTTGTGTTTGCTGATGGCTTCATCAAAGTCAAGCAGCTGCCCGTTCACACGGATTTCCATGCAGCCATGGTAGTAGGCTGAGACTGGAGTGGAAGATAGAGGAAGATCTGGGGAGAGAGTGATAGATAGAGATAGAGAGAGAGAGAGAGAGAGAGAGAGAGAGAGAGAGAGAGAGAGAGAGAGAGAGAGAGAGAGAGAGA
>JBBPCX010000088.1:20288424-20311899 GCA_037974365.1 Hydrocynus forskahlii | reverse complement strand
TGAAATATTGGTGCTTTTGATGTTAAAATCAAATGACTTTTTAACATTCAATGATGATGCAAATTGATAATTGTTGAGTACTATTTACAGATCTTGAAGCCAGTTTTTGGTAATTCATTAAGTGCTACATTACATTGTGCAATAGAGCAGCAAGGTTTCATTCGGCTTTCTGAGGTTTAATTTGTGTGCTTGGCATTTGAAATTACATTCTTCATCTTGAAAGACTCTTCCTCTAATCTCTCCACAGCCAGAATGTTCTCAATGGGGATTCTGCACAGTGCACCTTCACCTGAACAGGAAAGATGGTACAACAATATAATGTTAGTAATTTCTTTTATACAGTTCAAATGTACAGCCATGGAAAAAACAAGAGACCACTTTTCCCTTATTTCTGTTCACAGTTTATACAATTTGTGGCAGTGTGTGTGTGTGTGTGTGTGTGTGTGTGTGTAAAATGCGCAGGTTGCTACTCTTTTATGAACTACTGCCGTGTGAGCTGTGTAAAAAATAAGAAACACCTCCATATGTGTTCTAAGTGTAGTAGTGTTTGTTTAGCAGTTTTTCTATGTGTTGTATTCCAGCAGCTTCACTCCTGTTTCTGATGGGATGAAACAGTCACAGATGCTCACACTGTGCTCTTAACATCACTGTTTTAATTGTTGCCGTTGTAAAATAATGTAAGAGTGTTGTGTAGTTTAACATTTCCAAGGTATAATAAATTATTTATATGTATTACTTTTAATTTTCATATTTTTGTTTGGAATTTTGAATCTAGTGTGATCAATAGTGTATAAAACAACAGAGAAGCACATTTTAGACAGACACACTCCCATACATTACAAAAGTAATGATCAGAACAAAAAAAGATGCAGTCTACTATTTTTTTTCCATGGCTGTATAAAGAAACACCACAGAAACACACAATGCACTTAATAGGGAAAATGCTGTGAGATTTTGTTTCTAGAGTGGTATGAGAACTACCAAACATAAAGCTAAAAATTCCTAACATCTGAAGCCATCCTGGAAACTCTTTTAAACCTGAAGACTTGTACCTGAAATGTACAAAATCGTGGAAAGTGTTTACTGTTAATAGTCCAAGGGACTGCTAGGACAACAGCAATGGTGTGGTTTATTCATGCAATTTAAATAAACTGTTTTTGAAATCACCATTATGGTGAATATGAAATTCCTCCTACCACAGTCTAGTTTACTCCCTGTGGCTTGGCTTAGTATTTTAAGGTTTAAACACCATGCACACAATACCCACTACTACAAACGTCCACATACACATCACCAGCACTTTGCATCACTACACACAAAACAGACAACACAGACTGAAAGGCCTAACACAGAGTAAAAGCTCCAGACAAACCTTTTGAGTTACCTTTGGTTTTGTGGTAGGTGAACTCGTGGTTAGTGAGGCGGAACCATCTCTTTTTGAAGTTCTTCATTCCAAAGCGATTCCTTCCTTGCGCTCTTTTGATCATAAATCTAGGGGCGAGAGGTGTTGTGAAGATAAGGTCAGTGAGAAAAGATGCAGAAACATGCAGGTTAGGAGTACAGGGCACAGAGGAGTCTAATTATAAACGCCCCCCTCGAGTTCCTTAAAAGAAATGTGCTTCCCGTCAAAAGTTTGGGGACACTCTGCCTTCTTTTTCGAAATGTTTTGAATTTACCATAGACTTTTCAATTACTTTAGAAATAAGTTATCTGTATGTTCACCAAAGTGTCTTCCTTGGTGTAAAGAATAGTTTTAGTGATATGATGTGACGAGATCAATATTCATAACATTGACAATGTATGAACTCAGACGTTTGTTCGTAATTTTGAGTGATTTTTCATAGAAACTTATTGTGTAATAGCCTCTTTTCTGCCTGACATGTCCAGTGTGTGCACCCTCATTCTGCAAAACACTGACTCTGAGTACGTGATGTTCTCTACTGTTGAAATCTGAGTTGTGCAGTAAACGCCCAGCTTAAGTTTTTTTTCTTGGTAACAAGTGGGGTGGCACGAAGGGGAGGTGAAACATCGCATTAATACTACACAGTTTCCACACAGTTTCAAAGAAAGTTGCCAAGAAAACAAGGGTGTTAAAGATGACCAGAGGCATGAACAAAGTAAAAAGGTCAAATTAGATTTCACACTGACTTGCTTGTCCCCAAACTGGACTTGGAAAACACTCCACAAGCATTACTTACTAAACCTATAATTAATAGTCATAGCTTTCAGCTCTTCTACCAACTTCCCCACTATATGTCCTCTTTGAGCTTGAATGCAGTGACCACATATACACCACAGATATTAAATGGGTGTGAGAGTTCAGCCACACTGACCACCATTCTGCAGTGCACTGGATTTGTCTGTCGTTACAGCAAAACAGTGTCACAGACGTCATTCTAAGAGGCTGCTAGAATGTGTCTCTGAATGGCCCATGCTGTGCCGTGCGAGAGAGTCTCTATGGCAAGCAAAGGGAGGAGGGTCTGCCAAGGAAAGACTAAGAAGCCACAACACACAGCACAAAAGAGCAAAGGCGGCAAATGTCATACGCATTCGGTTTAGCACGCGGCTGGCTTTGTCTTGCATTTTTCTATTGTACTGTTTCCAAACAGCAGGGAGGTGGAAAAGTACTGGGAGTTTATGTTATGGGACACATCTGGGTCAGGAGGTCACAGGGCCGTCCAATCATGTGCGGCTTACCTGCAGGAACCCTTCCCATCAACCCTCTTAATAGTGAGTTTAACGCTCCTGTGCCCAGCAGAGAAATACAAGAAAAAGGCACAAGTGTCCTTACAGGCAAACAGACTATTGAAACACACATTTACCCCTGCAAGGGCCCCCTGTTCAATAGAAGCTGCTATACTAGTCTGTCAGAGCCAAGTTCTTCTTTTAAAAGAATAAATTTTTATTCCGTTAATAGAGCATTAGTGAGTGTAATAACAATATTCAGTGAATGTAATGACTCACAAATCTAATTTATATAATTTAACCTGTTTACCCCACATGTAGTTGATCAGATGTGTTTAGCTGCACTGGAGCTACGAGGCCAATGTAGCTAACAAGTAATGCAAGCTTTTAGTGCACCAATTAACATGGCATTACATTTTGGATAAAAGCAGACACTTTTATTCCAAACAAGCACAGTACAAGACTTACAATACATTATTCTGCACTGGGAACCCAGATACACTTTGTTTTGTAGTTTTACTGGGAATTCCATCAATATTAAATTATATTACACATTTCTGCATATTTGAATCCTTACATTGGCAACAAAGGAGTGATTCAATGTGAAATGTGTTATGAAGGAATGTGCTATAAAGGAACCAGATGTCCAGTGCTTCTCATAGAAAGTTGTTTCATGATAGTTAGTTAGACAGCTTACCCCTCCTTCAACATGATCGGTGTCTCGATGCTCTTCTGGTCCCACCTCCCAGAGGATGAAATCAGATCGAGAAACTGTGCAAACAATACAAGAAACCCCATCATTAGGATTCTCAGAAGTTTTAGCTGGATTCATGAACATCATTCATTGTTTTATTAATGGTACAGTACAGCTATATTAGCACAGCGCCATTCACAGTAGTGCAGAATTCTGTACAGCAGCTTTAGAGAATGCTTAATGAACAAGACAAGGGCAAGAAAGGCGGAGAGAAACACTCTGAAAAAGACAAAGTCTTCAGAGGAGCCAAGATTCAAAAGGAGAATCCTGTGAAAACGTTTTCTCATTCAGTGACAAGTAGAAGTTACTCACGTTTTTCACAGCATCTGCGTACTTCTGTTCGTTGAAGTAGTCGTAGAATGTCGCCATGTACGCCTCTTTAAAGTTGGCCTGGAAAACAGAGAAAAAATTATATCATTATCACAATGTAGCCTAAGCACTGTGCAAGGACCTACTGAGATAAACGTATCAAAGAATCTGGCACACACTACAGTTCTTATATATACAGTTGCGACAGCACCTGAAACGACTGGAACATTTTTATAATGAAATCACAATTTGAGTACAATTTTAGAATCTAATCGCAAGTTGATACTTTATCACCAACACTGTTTTAACAAATTTCAAGTGAATAAACCTTTTATCACTAAGCTTGTGAACTACCAGAAGATGAGATGGTTCATGCAGTAAAAATTGGATATGCTTGTGTCTTTGGTCAAAAAAAGCAGACCTAGACCTTATTTACAGAAAAGATTCGCATTTAAATCACAGTCATTTTAGCAACTTAGCATTTTTTTCAGTTAGACACCACCTGAGATTTGTAAGCCTTTTTGTTTACTTTAAAATAGGAAAAACTGTTTCCATGTAATACTAATGGTTATGCAATAATCCATGTAATAATGTTATAGCATGACCAGAACTATGTCGGGCTGAAAGACTGGTCAGAATCACTCTCTGAAAAAGTGTAATTTTCAGAGAGCTGCAGTTATTAACATCATTTTCTAACTAATTTTTAAGAGGGGAGATTGAACCCGATATCACTAAACTCTGTGGACGAGTTTAAGAGACCCAGCACTCAACATCTGGCATTCTGTTCAGCATTTAAGCCTCAATTCAGAATAAAAGGATATGTTGGCATTCTTAGCCAATAAAAACAGTCCTGAACTTCATTTTAGAGACACTAATAACAGACTGTATTTATTTATGTACATTTGATCTCTGGTTCATTACATGCCTGATGCTAACACACCTTTTAGTTTCAAATTCATACTTCTAATTATTATGGCTATTAATCTTCAATCAAAATTTCATGATTGTAACAGGAGTAAATAGAGCACAAATACTTTTTTTTAGTCACGTATAAACACTCTTTTCTGGAATACAAGAAATGCATCATGAAATATGTGTTTGAAATACCAGTCAAGTCTAAACATCTTTCCAATCATTAAAATCTGCCGATATAAGATGATTCCTACAATGACATACAAAGCATATTGTATCACACTGTGAGGCAATTTATCATGATAATGACAAATATTGCCCACCCCTATTTTAACAATAAAACTAAAAGATACATTTAAAAATCAGCCTTGCCGATGTTTTAATGCTGAATGTAAACAGTCAAAAGACTGAAATCAGGTCTAGGAAGAACTGAATAAATGATTAGTTCTATTAGTAATAAATCAATCAGCCCAAAGACGTGCTGTGACTTACAGATTTGGACTTGGCAAGGCTTCCCAGGGTCTGGATGGTTTTGGAGATGAGCGTGAGGGTCCGTGATGTGCAAGGATCCTGGTGAATGAAACAGAAGAACGTTGTTCAAAGGTGCTAAAACTGCCTAAAACACTGCCTCACACAAACACGGTTTATCCACTCTAAACACTCCGCTCCCATCTATTACTAAGAGCACAGCTTTTGTTTGGGAAGAGCCAGTGCTGCACAGTACACACTCACCGGATGGTGCGGTCGGAGCTGAAAAAGGTTCGGTGACAGGATCGCTGGGGCAAAGAAGCGCAGAAAAATGAAACTACTGACTGCTGTGTACCTCACGTCCTGGTCCACTGTGAACACACACAAACATCATTAACGTTCATCATCACAGAGACAACCAAGCCGTGTTTTGTCAACCAAGCCATTTAATCACTGACAATGTTAACTGTGGAAAAAGTGTTTTCTTTTAAAGAAGAAGCACTTTATAATGCTCCATATAATTGCTGTCATTAGAAAACCTCCAATAGAAATACTTTTGGATCATATCTATTGGCCCAATTCCTAATTTTCCATTCATCAGATCCATTTTTTCCGTGTGTTTTAATGCAATGTAAAAGCCGACATGCCTTGTCTAGTTCTGTGGTATTAATTTGACTGTGATACAACACAGAAGGCGTAACGGTTTGTGTAACTGAGTAATAGGTGGCAGATTATCAATTAATCAGAATATTATTTCAATACTTGTCAGACAGATCTCTTCACAAATCATACAATTTTGCTCTGCATATAAATTCACTCCAGTGTGCCTCAGAGTCCAGCAGGTGTCACTGTGTGCCTCTCAAATCCACCCTGAGTTTACACTGTACAGACACCACAGCCATTAAACAGAAGGCAAAATTGAATGAGGGCACGAGAGGAAACGCATAATGACAGAAAGATAAAGGTGGGGCTGCTGAGGTCCTTCATATTGTGAAATCGCCCTCTGAGAAATTTCTTGTGAATACATTACAATGGGCTGCATGAATGAACATCAGTGTGCTTCACTTGTGAAACTTAATATTACTGTATTTTTGGAAATGTATCATAGTATTAAATAATATGAGTAAATTTGCATCAATAAAGTTAATAAAGGCATGATATAAAATTTATGTTAAAAACATGTCTTACAGTGCTGATACAGCTTGTTTTGACTGGATTTGATTGGAATGCTTAAAATTGCAATATGGATAGATGGACAGATGGATAGATAGATGGATAGATAGACAGACAGATAGATAGATACATACATACATACATACACACATACAGACGATAGATAAATAGATAGATAGATAGATAGATAGATAGATAGATAGATAGACTGACAGACAGACAGACAGATAGATAAAGGACCGGCAGCCTGTGCAAGGGGTTTTCCTCCTTTTTACCCTATAAGTGGTGGGAACCCCTGTCACATCCTCAGTTAGGATAATCGCCTCATTTAATGAATGAATAAAGATATAAATATATGGAAATACGTTATTCTTTTCTAACGGAAAATCAATACTTCAGTGTGACACTGAAATCGACACAGTACATAACACTCAGGGCTACTACCTAAACTCAGCACTGAATGAATGCGAATGTCTTTTTATGCTCTGGCTCATTCCGCCACCTATCTCAAGGTCGCGGTGCGCAGCTTCGCACATGTATGAGCGGTTACCTTGGAAACGAGTGGCGGCCGATTCTCGCAGGGAGAAAAAGATGTCACACATAACGGTGGGGCATCTGACACCAGAGGTGGTGATGACGTTGAAGATGCGATCCACGTAATGCCGCAAGTTTTCCTGGGGACACAGGAAGTGAGGTGAATAAAGATACTCACTCACACACACACACACACACACACATACACACACACACACACACACATACACACACACACACACACACACACACACACACACACAAGCACATACGGCTGGAATGTTCCTGCATTGCATTGTTTCCGCTGTCAAATGTGAAAACCTTCTGAAAACCTTCTGTAAAGTACCTCACTGTGACTTTTGCTTCATGTAAGCAAGCATGCATTCATAACCCATACAGCATTACAGCATTAAAAAGTGTGTGCGCACACAAAGAAACACACACACACACACATACGCACACATAAAGCAAGACAGAAGTGTGACTCACCATGTTGGTTTCCAGATTCTCTGATTCCTTCAGCTTAACTGGGTCGATTTCACAAGGCTTGTGCTCAGTGCAGATCTACACACACACACACACACACACACACACACACACAATGAAGATTACACCTGGCAAATCCCATGAGACAGAGAACTGACTCAGAGAGGGAGAGGAACAAAGAAAGACATACAGAGAGGGAGGGAGGTACAAGTAAGAAGGAAAGAAAGAAACAGGAAAGAGAGAGAGAAGAGAGGGAGGGAGGGAGAGAGAGAAAAAAGACAAAGAGAGATACAAGCAGAAAGAGAAGAGTGAAGAGTGTAAGAAAGAAATTCCCAAACAGACAGAGAGAGAGTCTCACCTCATCAATAATGGGTTTGAGGGTGACCTGTAGATAGTGCATCCCTGCAAGCTTCATGGTCTCGTCGATGCATTTCGACGTTAGAGAATTGCCACGGAATATCGTGTTGGGGTCCCTGAGGGGCAAAGAGCAAGACACTGACTTCTGACATTGTTTTGTGAGTGTGTGTGTGTGTGTGTGTGTGTATGTGTGTCATCTCAGGCATTAATAATGCATTGTTGAAACCCAAGGATTAATCTGCGGCTTCACAAATTGAACTTACACTCCTTCAGCTAGTCCTGAAAATACAGAGACACGGGAACAGCACTGTGTGTACAGACCACCAAGTGAGTCCTGAGTGATCTCATAATGAAACACTGTGGGCTGAAGGTCAATTAAAGCCTACTGTGATGTGGGCCCCGGACCCAGTTATACACAGCCGGTCACATGTTTGTGGTGTGTGTGTAAACTGTCATAACTCTCAGTCTAGACTTGTTACAGTTGGTTTCCTATATTACTGTAGTATCACATGATGAATTACAGTTACATAATTATAATCAAATCTTTATTTCTGACCTTCTTTCTCAATTTTTTGGCAAAAATGGCACAAAAACATGAATTGGTCAAAAAATGTAAATTACACAAGTGTGGTATCGACTGAAAGTTAAAAGATGTCTTTTGGGTTTCTGTTTGGAGTGGGTCTATTTACATCAGTTATAGCTACACTCAAACCACCACAGTAAAAGTTCTAGTAAAGTAAAGGTTGTTTGTGTGATGCTGCAGAAGAACCGTTTCTCGTTCCCTAAAGAAGCTGAAAGAATTTATAACTACACACTTAATGACAACCTGCAGTTTCATCAGTACCAGCGAAAATATCACTGACGAGTTCTGAAATTCGTCGATGTAACGGAACAAAAATACGAGGTATTTATATAAACAAAAGATGCAAAGAATTGAGTTAAAAATGTAATGGCAACCACATCAGAATGTAAAGCAGCGTTTAATTAAACCACCAGAGCCTAAAATTAAAACATACCGTTGTCCAAAATATGCTTAGATTTACACCTTATCGTTTGTCTGAATTCAATTTCTTTCAATTATTCTGACACCCTTTCAATCGGCCCTGGAAATAACACATAGTGCAACGTGAAACCCCCTTTAGAGACCGTGATGCATGGCTGCACGTGTGTGTTTGAACTCACTGTGTGCGGTTTATCTCTGCATGGGCGATTGCGCTGACAAAAGGCACGATTTTTCCGTAGTGCAGAAAGAGACGCACCAGCGGGACGGCCGCCTCCTGCTTCTCCCGACACACCTCTCCCAGGATGTGGGCCACTGACGCTGAGACAGGCTGCAACAGGACACACCTCATTACCAACTCTACAGGACCAACGGCTCAATTTAGGAGTCGCACGTGTTAAGAGCTTAAACTGCTTAAAAAAATAATTCACACAATTTTCTTCATTTTATCTGAAATGTTAAGCCATCATGTTTGGTGTCTGAAATTCTCTGTATGTGAGTTACATTAGTCCTGTTGTTCCAAACTTCAAGCACTAAACATGTATGTAGTTTTATTCAGCTGTATTGGTTCTGCTAAACGCTGCTGAATCCCTCACAGCAAAACCATTGACGAACACATTTGTGCGCACTTCCTCACACTAGACTCACCTCCATGTGTGCGGACTGCAGCAGCAGGTCAGTGAGGGGGCTATAGCGCTCTGAGGGGAAGACATGGTCCTCTGTGTAAACGATGTTTAGTCTTAACGAGCCCAGCTCATCGGCCTTCATTGACTTATTACCATTTTCTCTTGGCTGCAATAAGTACCTATAGAGAGAGAGAGAGAGAGAGAGAGAGAGAGAGAGAGAGAGAGAGAGAGAGAGAGAGAGAGAGGGAGAGGGAGAGAGGGAGAGGGAGAGAGAGAGGGGGGGAGAGGGAGAGAGAGAGAGAGAGAGAGAGAGAGAGGGAGAGAGAGAGAGAGAGAGAGAGAGAGAGAGACATATCTCCCGAGAGAGAGAGGGGAGAGAGAGATAAATGGATAGAAAGATAGAGAGAGAAAGAGAGAGACAGAGAGAGAAAGAGAAAGAGAGCATGAAAAAGAGAGAGAGAGAGACAAAAACAGAAATAGAGAGAGCATGAAAGAGAGACAGAGAGAGAGAGAGAGAGAGGCAAAGGGAGAGAGAGGGAGATAGAGAAATAGCGAGAAAGATAAAGAGAGAGATAAAAAGAGAGAAAGAAATAGAAAGAGAAAGAGAGAGATAGAGAGAGAAAGAGAGATATAGACAGAAAGACAAAGAGAGAAAGACAGATAGAAAGAGAGAGAGAGAACGAGAGAGAGAAAGAGAGAGAGCAAGAGAGAAAGAGAGAGAGAGAGAGAATGAGATAGAAAGAGAGAGAGGAAGAGAGAGGTAGGTATTAGTTATGAGTCACTGATAACAATAACTTCAGGTCGTCACTCTTTTATCTGCACAACTTGTGCAGTTGTGTGCAAAAGTTGGAGCACCCCTTACGAAATGACATGTTTTGTACAAAAGATAAAGCAAAAGTTAAGTCTATATGGTTAAAGTTATTGTTTTTTTAAACCTTTTTACAGACAGTAAATCCGCCCTCTGCGCTTTCACTCAACATACTTCCAATGGAAATGGAATAAAGAACGATGTCTGAACATCAGAAGTGTGAAAAAGTATTAGTGGAAAAGGAAGATGTCAGTATGGGTGTATAGCTTTGATGCGTTGTGATGCGGTATGGGAGCCCCAATCAGCCCTATAACTAAAGCCACCTCGTCAATAAACAGCTCTTACTAAACCGAAATCAAAAAGTAAAATAAGAAATAAAAAGAAATGTAATAATTGAAATTTTTACCATGCGTCATGAACGCCAGCCTGACCTAAGACCTTCAGCGGCACCCGAAGACACCCTAAAAACTCATCGCCAAACTTCAGATTACTGGCATTCCAAAGGTCCACCCTAGGAGACAAAAAACAAACAAGTCAGACCCAACACACACACACACACACACAAATGATAAAAAAAATCTTATACCTGTTTAATCCATGTGTACATAATGTTACTTTTACTTTTAAAAAGCACCACACAAACACACAGGCACATACACGTATGTACACACACACACACACACACACACACACACACACACACACACACATACACACACACACACAACATCAGGATCTCCCCTCCTGGATATGTTTGTGTTTCCCATTTCATTAGGATATGCTGTGACCTCTTGACATCAGGTTTAAAATACCTTACAATAGATTAACACATACACACACACACACACACACACACACACACACACACACACACACCTGAGAGCTAGCTTGTCCACGTCCTCCTCTTCCACGTCAAAGTGCCGTTTGGTGTAGCTGAGTGGTTTGGTAATCTGAGGGGACAGGTGGTACCCAGTAAGTACAAGAAACACGAAGAAACAAACTGAGCTAATATAAAAAACAGAGCAATTCAATAATTCATAAAAAGAATGAACAAAAAAATCATAAAGTCATGGTTTATACTGGTAGATTAGTTTTGGTGTCACACCAGGGCACCACTGCAGTTCTGAGCAGTACTAAAAGCCTAGTTATCTTAGTTACCTGTTTGAGTAAAAATAACAATCAGTGCTTTATTTGTTTATGTGTAGACCCTGTTTGTTTTCTACTGCTGTCCAGGTCAAGTTTTCCACCCTCGGCTCCTGCCGTGCCCTTCCCCGGCACTGGAGCTTATCGTAGGTACAGAGAAACTGGTCGAGCCAGACAGGCACATTTGGTCAAAGGATTAGAGGCGGAAGAAAGTGCGGCTCAGCCGAGATCGCTGTAGGAGGTGCGGGGATGAATGAACATGTACGGGAGCCGTCAAGCAGAACACAAGACACCTGTTCACTCAGCAAAAAAAGGATCTTCAGCACACAATGCATCAGCTGAATAATGCTTTGGAGTTCCCTTGCACTGCCCACTTTAGTCTTTCCACTATTTCAATATTCATTTCAAATGAGTTTGCCAAAAAATTCCAGTTTTCACAATTTTCAATTTACCCATAAAACAATTTTATTTGTTGTACATGCACTCTTTATCTGAAGTTTGCTTTTTTAGTTTTGAACTGGAGCTATGAGTCTAATGCAACAGAAGTTATATATATACATTTATTTTGTGTAGTGTTCATATTATATCGTTATATCATGTCGTTTTTATTGGTTATGCTGCTTCTACTTTCTTCTTTAGTACTCTCCACCTTGCTGTTTTTTGTACTTGCTCCACCTGTGGGACTAATAAGGTGTTATCTGCATAAAACAAACTATAATCAATCTACATTACTGTGATGGGCAGGCTTGTTTATGTGGGTTGTGACAAGTAATAAAAGACACTTATCTAATATAACACAAGAAACATGGCAATGTATACAGAGACTGTTTAAACCTTCAGCATCCACTGTGGATCACATTCGGGTTTCGCTTGACTTCACGATATAACAAGGATCCTGGACTCACTGTCATCGCTTTACGAATGGATCACTCAAAACCCATTCGGGGTTGGTCAGAGACGTATCCACACTAGTAAATATGCGATGTGTTTTATGTATGTGCATACAATTATGTAGAGATGGATCTGGCCAGTGCTGACAGACTGAGAAGGATATGCATGGCTAGAATTATGTTGTACCTTCTTGCACTCTGGACCTATGAAAGCATCCAATTATAAGCATAAATGGAAATTAAGCAGAAACCATGCATGTCCTGAAATCAAAATTATATGTCTGATCACCCTGGAGATGCATTTTAATGAAAGGTATATAATGTAAGCTTACCCAGAAACTATGTAGAGATGAAATACATGCTAATTCAAAGTCAGCTTCAGAACCACATAAGCTTAGGAACGAATTGGCTTCCATGAATTGGCAGCGATATTACCCTCATTACTTTGGTTCAAAGCTGAAGAAGCTAACCTTTCCTTTTTAGGGTTTAGGAGAACATACAGTACACTGGACTTTTAGCCAAGGTAGTAAGGTAGTAGACATCTATACGTGCAACACAGGGCTACGTGAGGAGCAGGACTGGGAAACCCTGGGAGCGAGGTGCGGTCTTCCTCTAGAGAAAACAGCACAATTACTGTTGAAAAACAGGGCTTCTGCAGTTATTTACGTGCACAGCTGAGGCTGGCCCAAGACGAGGGAAGTATCTAACTTCCCCTCGTTGAGCCGCTAGCCGCTGCTGTCATCGATGCTGTTTTCTTTCAATGGAGAAGGACAAATTTAACAAATGACTCACCGGTGAGTGAGAGACTCACAATGCTGGAAAGCACAGACATGTCTGGGATTCTACGCTTCAAATGTACGGCACTTCGAAAACAATCTCGGAGATGTTCATATCTCCACAAGTGAAATTTTGTACACGTGGAGCGCGCTGATTTCAGGAACAGCACTATTTATAGTCTAGGTGTTGCAGCTAGTCTGGAGCAGGTGGGCAGGTTTACAATTATCATTAACACAATTAGACACCCTCAAACCATGAAATGAAGGCCTGGTCTGCAGTCACAGTGCAAGAGCTTGCAGACACCTGCTCACCCAGGGTTTCTTCCAAAATCTAATAGGTGTTCTTTATTGTAGTAACAGTCTCTACTCTTCTAGAAATACTTTACACTAAATGACGGATTAAATGAGTATTTGATTGCATTCATCCACAAGAGCATTAGAGATCAGGTAATGATTCCAGCTCGCGCCAAAGGTGCTGGATGGAGCTCCATCACTCTGGAGAACCACTGCTCCACAGCCCAATGCTTTACAACCCACTAAACGCATTGAAAAATCATTTATACAGTGATGAATGTGTCCAAATACTTTTGGACATCTAGTATTTATGCCCACTCTTTGGCCAAACTGTCTACTGGGCTACTGTTTCACTCAAAAGCTTCAGATGACAAACTACACAGCACGTCTCACAAATCTGTGTGTGAAACCATTACATTCAGAGTATTCTTAAGTTTTCACTTTGAACTAGAAGTTCTAGCCTAACACACAGAAACCAGCATCAATGACTATGTAGTATCAGCATTGGTGTTTGGATGTAATTCACATAGCGAGTTGTGCTAATTTGCTAATGTTGTGGGCCTGATATTGACTGTGTTCAGTATTGATAATGAGTCTTAAAGATGTCGTGGCCAGGATAAATCAATAAAAAAAAACCATTCAATTACAGCGGTGCATCTTGTAGCCTACTTTCTACTTGTGCTCTTCATATATGGCAATATTTGAAGCCAACAAACCACTGAACCAGTCTAATTTGTTGAGTCAGCTACAAGTACATGTGGTTTACAAGAACATATCAGTACAGGTGATACTTTTTGGCCTAAATTATTAGCTATGCGAGGGCTGGGTGTCTGGAGGTAATTCAAAAAGACTTCCGAACAAAATGAGCTAATAAATAAGCAGTGATTTCAGAACTACCGTGCCTCTATAGACACATTACTCCACTGCTGCCCCAGCAGGGTATTACCTATGTTTATTTACAGCTGAACTTTCAGAGAACTCATCTTTTTTTAGGTCCATATCTAGCTTTTTCAGAAAGTCCAGACCTTACCCTTCCAATGTTTATCTAAGAAATTTAACTTTTAGGAATCCCCAGGGACTCATTTTGAGCCCTAACAGGAAGTCTGGCAAATATGCTCGTCTTGGTCAGCTGAGACTTTTATATAAATTATTTTAGTGGCTATGGTAAACTTCTAGAATAATCTTTAGACCCGGGCTGCATAGAAACATTTAACCACATGGAGTCCCCTCGTACAGTAGTTTGGACACCACACTCTTAAAAATAAATGTTCCTAAATGGTTCTTGGCCTGAAAAACCTTGTATTGGTACAGAACCTTACGTCATGCGGAGGTCCCTTAAGCTTGCAAGTACAGTATTAAAAAGTCTGAACACTCACGGTTCCATTACGTATTTAGTTCATTTTCAGAGTGAAAGTAAGTTAACACGTCCTCTAGAGGGGACAAACGTAAACACGGCAACTGGTATCAGTCCAAAGGACCACGCATGTCATGGTTTTACGTTTTTTTAGCACGATAAACTTGCAAACAATGTCACTGTAAGGAACCATTTTAAAAATAGTAAATAACATTAAATAAAATTAATTAACATTGTCATCACTCCTATCCATTTAAATTTACATATTCAAGTGACATTTTCATTAAAAGATTAATGAAGTGGCTTTTAAATAGAACATTGGTTTAGACCATCTGTTTTATCTTTTAAACAACATTTTCAAGTTTTCATTTTTGTTGTTGAAGTGCTTTTAATGCCACTGCACATCTATTCAAATGAAGGTGCACACACATCGAGTTCTAGCATGAAAAAGTTTCAAATTAGTGCAGTGTGCACAAAACCATATTAAATTAACTGCCCAAAAAGCACACGGAAATGTGGACGGCCCATTCAGAATAACTGGTGTACAAAAGAGTTGTCTGAGATTTTGTCTACTTTTGATGCTGTGTTCTACTGTGCGTTTGGTCGCCGTCTTGCATGATTCAAGTCCCTGCATAGCAATGAGGACAAGTGTCAAGTTGGGAGACCGGGTAACAGCTCAAATGGGATAAGAGCCAATAGCTTCGAGCACATATAGAAAAACTGTGCTGACACTAATACATGGTAATATCAACAGCATTAAATCAACACCTAACGAGCTCTCCCATGTCCATATATTGTTCCATTCTACAGAGCAAAAACCACACCGTCAATAGTGAAACGTGTGTATAGTCATAATTACCCATTTCATGTTCTTACAAATTGCTCATATATGATTACTCGATTGTCAAAAATGACCAGAATATCAGATTACTAATAATGTCAGTAGTGGCAAACCCAAATTATTTCACCATGTACGCAGTAAGGCATTATAATCATTGAAACAGTCATACTAGTTTCATTATCATTCAATTAAAAATCCTGACTAATAATGAAACCCATGCTGTAACAAGACTACAAAGAACCCAACTGGCTTCTCTACTTTAAGAGTAAATTCAGAGCAGACTCACAGCTTCGGGAACTCCATTCACTTTTCTTTTTTTTAATATGCTTCAAAAGAACAGAAGTGGGCAAAACTGTCTGTTGGTTTTTTAAATAATTGACTGTGGGTTGAGGGTGGGTCTTCTGGTCTTGATCCCCTAAAAGCAGTTACATGTCAAATCGACAGTAGACGGATCTTCTCAAACACAAACACTCCGCAATCAAACGTCCAGCCCTGGATTCTGAGGCATGTGACAGGGTCATAACTACAGAGGACTCTTCAGGATGACGGACAGCAGACTGTGTGTCCAGTGTGTGTTCGAGGCGAGCTGAATCCTGGCCTGTGTGTGGGAAAGACTGCAAGTGCGGGGAGGAAGAGATCAATGGGATGAATTGTGTGTCTCAAATTGCCAGAATCAATCATGCTCTTGTCTTCTGTCATCCGCTAGCTAGAGTGTGTGTGTGTGTGTGTGTGTGTGTGTGTGTGTGTGTGTGTGTGTGTGTGTGTTTGCGTGCGAGCATCAAGGGGGCTTTTAGATGGTTTTGTCTGAGATAGACATACATCGGGGTGGGGCAGAGAGCCAAGAAGGAAAAGAATACCAGGAGAGAGTGGTCAGTTCGTCCGAAGCGAGATGCTATCGTGCTCGTCTGGAAGCTTTCGCTGGTACACAGACCGCAGGCGGCGCTCCCTCGAGAGCTCAAACATCAACAGCCCTCCTGCGGTTTCTCAGAAAGGAACGGTTCACCAAGCAAGAGCAAGTGCAAGGGCGTGAATGTGTTCTCGTTCTCCTCTCCCCTCGTTCTTGCCCTTTCGTTCTCGCTGTTTTTCTTTCTGCGGTAAACCACGACTAATCACTTCTCACAATCTGTAGGCCTGAAGCTGGAGGAAGGCATTGAGATTTGATAACCCTGGCTTTGCTTCCACCTCACCTAAATTGAGGCTTTGCTTGCTTGTAAACAACAGCGTATCTTACAGTCTGGTTTGTATACGGCGTGCACACTGTTGCGCCTGTCTGGAGGAGGTTATGAGGGTGGGGACACTCTCTTCAAGTGTAAAACCACCAACTGCTAAAAGCTGTGGCCAAGATTCAAAACAAAATGTCCAGCAGAGCTTAGTGACACAGCTCCGAAACATTAGTATGTCCTTGATTCTGCATTTATTTCAGTGTACACATCATTTTCCACTTATATATACTACATTTAATTAAATTAACACAAGTTTGTTTTTCAGTGCAATTCAAGTAAAATGGAAGTTTCATTATTCTTTCAGTGCTCAGGACCTGAAACCCAACTGTATTATCACTTCAACTCCAAAGTGTTTATTCCATCAACACAGCAGTACAGAGTCTGAGCTGCATCACTGTGTCAGTTTCAAGGTGGATAAAATTCCTACTGAGAGTATCAGAAGTGCTCCTAAGCACTCACTTGTGCCTAATCTGCATCTCAATGCTGGTTTTAATGAAAACATGCTTAACCATCTCAGGCTCAGATTCACTTGAGTGTTGCAGTAATGGCACACGGAACTGCTCTAGTGGTTAATGTTTGTTCAAGAGGAATTCATTAAGGGGGTCTTGAAGGACACCCGTGTTCTTTTTTTAGTCCTTACCTCAAAATAAAAGACTTCATCAAACTGGGGGTTGTTAGTTTTCCGTTTGACCTTGGTCTTTTTGGCTTCTGACCTGTGAGAGAAGGAAAAGAAAAATGTGAAGAAAGAAAGAGAGCCAGAAGATCCTACATGTACTTGGTCTCCAGTATGTAAGGATTTTGTGTTTTTTCATAGCTCTCTTCAGGCATGGTTACAAACTTTCAGTTTTTATTAATGGTGCGTGCTGTGATTCTTGACTGAATTTGTTTGATTCAAATGTCATTTCCACATAAATAGCACAATGACACAATTGTGTTAAGCAAATGAACTGAAAAACAGCACTAAAAGCCATGGGTATTGTTATGATTTCACTGAAACTGAAATTGATACTGAGACTGCCTATAGATACTTTTAGTGGCGCAGCTGGTGGCCTAGTGGTTAGGGAGTTGCCTCTGCACTCAGAAAGTTGTGGGTTCAAATCCCAGCACTGTCAGTGCCATCACTGAGGTACACTAGAGCAAGGTACCGTCCCCACACACTGCTCCCCGGGGGCCCCTCGTTAGCGGCACCGCACTGCTTCACTTGGTGAATGGGTTAAATACAGAGAAAGAAGTTCCCACTGTGTGCTGTGGTGTGTTCACACGTGACAATTAGGGGCCACTCTACTCTCCATATTTTGGTGCTGAAAAGATTCAACAGTTATTTTATGATGACTTTTTTGAGAAATAACAAGCTAAATTGTTTCCTGAGTTTCCTGTATAAATGATGAGTAAGGAACAAATATCTGGTCAACAAATGTCTGGCGGTAACATGCAGAGCGTCACTAACCATCCCTCCCACTGATCCAGTCTTAAAAATGGCAGCTATGTAAGAATGCATAAACACTGCAAAAGTACTGATAGCAGACTCATTTGTTCAGGAGCTTATCCATATTTTGGTACTGACCAGTCAGGAACCGGTACAAATTTAGTACTGATCCCTGCTTTTTAGATGCACCTCACTGACCTGACTCACTCACTCACTCACACACTCACATTTAGCAGGTTTTTCTAGAGGGGTGTGACAAAAAAACAACACTCTCTTTGTTTTTTGTGCTTTGCATCAATCGATACTGTGTGTCCTTATTCTCACTACTATCTATATGGAAGTTTGACAGGTTTGACAGGTTTTACCTGGATGGCCCCTGTAAGGAGACTGCAGCGTAAGGGTCACACTGTCCATTAACGATGGGCAGGCCTTGGCACTCCAACACTCTGAGAACAGAGAAGAAAGAGTTATCAGCTTGATTTGGTCATTTACTCTTATCACTGATGATGAAGTTGTAAAATTAGGTATGAAACTACATTGTGTTGCCATTGACTGCCAACAAGATCACCACATTAAACTTCTCACAATACATGCTTATAATGTGCATCATGGTATCACATTACTCATCTAGCTCATGATGCTCAGTTCTGCTCAGTTTCTTCAGAGCACATGTGTCCACATGCCCAACATGAACACGGTGCATGTGTTGCAAATGGCAAGCCGATCTATAGGCATTAAGTAGATCCTTCAGCTACATTGAATGAAAGGTAATGGCGTAAATACACAAATAAATGAATACACAAAGTACCAGTGCAAAATGGTGAAAACTAAAAACACAGTAAATCACATTATTAGTATAGAGCTCTGGGAAAAAATAAGAGAGCACTGCAATTTATTTTTAAATCAGCATCTCTATGAGTACGACAACCATTCCATGCCAGTGTCTGTTCAATTCCTACACCAGCACCTCGTTCTGCTCTATGAGGGACTGATTAGTGATCACCTAAATCACACCTTATTTAATGAGGAAAAGTATAAAAATACTGCTGTAATCAACACTCTCCTCTCACAATGAGACCAGTTGGATGGTAAAATAATACTAGAAGTGCGTCAAAGGTAATTACTGCCATTTTGTTTAAGAGTGAACAAGAGATTTGTTTTCTTTGAATTATTCAAGGTCTGTAAAAACTGCATCATTTCTCGTATTTTGATGTTTTGTCATTTCCTTTAACATTATGCTTTAAAGAACAATATTCTTACTAGGAAATTAGGAGAAACACTGTCAGCAGTTCTTTAAAAACTAATGCAAAGCTGTTCAGTTCAATAGTTGAAAGATAAAACATGAGAAACTGAAGATTTTTGCAGTGGTCTCTTATTTTTTTCCGGAGCTGTAGGTCCAGTTACATGGATTGGACATCAAGTGAAAGAATAGCTGAAGCAGGTACTGGATGGTGACTGTATATACTGGGCAAGAAGAGGTTTATAAGTTAAAACACTCGATTATAAAATCACAATGAACCAATTATTTATTTGCATAAACATTTATTGCCCAGATAAATAGATTAATGTGTCATTCCCCCCCCCCATGCCCAAGACATTTGCATAGTAATATCCAACACCTTGCTGAGCCAAACATTTAGCTGGAGAGGAACATCCAAGGGACAAATATACACTGACAATTCTGAACGGGCAGACAGATCTTAGCTCCGTCACAGAGGGGTATTTTTGGACCCTGTTGCCTGGGCAGTGGAGCCTGGAACTAATCAGATTTCACTTCCCTCAGTTCCCCAATTAAAGTGTGGCAGATCCAGAGCCAGAAGACTTTGAGGAACTCAAGATGGCTGGAATTGACACTAGTCTAGACTCAGATGCTAATACAGACCAAGACAGACCACTGGGGGAAGGCTCACTATCAGATTTCCTCAATTCACAACCTTCAAAAACATTTGGCCTGCGTATCTTATCTCAGAGAGGATAAGGACACTAAATATGTGAATCTGGTTATTCTTTAACTTCAGCCATCCATTATTTCCTTAACAGATACCACCCGCATCTCTGACTCTTTGATGTTGGACTTTAGATTCTGGAATCCCCATCCAACCTCCACTGCTGGTGTTTTGTTTTTGATCTTCATGATAACAAAAAAAAATCTCAGTTACCTTCCCTCTGATGCCCCCTAAATCAGCCATTCATGAATATGTGACATGTGTGCTGATAATATAAATAGCATCTCTACCCTAAAATAAAGGAAGCACTTCAGGTTGAAAAATAATGGAGTGTTCTCTCAATGGGGAATTTTGTATGAGAAACTGCATCATGGAGAATCTGATTCTGCTGGACAGAAACCACTGTTTGTGACATCTTCGATGCAACTACTCTCATTTTATTCACGATCCAAAACCGTCACTGAAAATCACTGTCTTGCTGAAAATGGTAAAATAGTGATACATCTGAAAAGGTACTATATTGCATGTACTGCCGGTTTTTATAGAAAAACCTATATTTTAGGCCAAAATGTTTGCAAAACAATGTCTCATACAATGCATTCAAGACCATTTAGTGTAAAGACTTGAGGGGAACGTATGAGGAACCTTTCAGAGACATAACACTCTTCAGATGTCTGGTTCCATTCAGAACCATTGTAGCTGTTCTCCAAGATCAAGTATTCTTGGAATAATTTAACACCAAACCAAACTTGTTTACATCTTGACTATTTAATTATGCAGACATCTTGAAAGAACAGTGGAATTCCTCTTTAATGTATCTGGGAACATTAGTCTATCTGGCTTCGGTAATCTCTTCTGCAGCATCTGGCAGCCTCTCGTCTGCCACCTGCGTCTATACCCATGACCCCTCTGCTCTTTCCAGTGACCCTGTTCTGCTGTAAAGAGTCCTCGCTTATCCTGTGTCATCACTTCACACAGACACACAGACTCACACGAGCGCCATGCCAGGTGTGCGACTGTGCCCTGAGCCGTCTGCCACGTCGCTGCTTTCCACAATTAAAGCCCTTGGGCACAAACATGCTTCCACATGTTACACAGATGTCAATCAAGGCCATCTCTCACTGTCTGGTTTGTGCATTATTTATGTTTAGAGGAGTCATGTGGGGGTGGGGATTCTCCAGAAGCCGCAAACTGCTAAAAGTTTTGGCTGAGATTCAAAATGAAACTTATGTGAGAGCTTTGTGACGAATGTCAGAAATATCAGTTCGACAGGGCAAAAAGGGAACCTGTTACCTTTCTCACTGATAGCGTTATATGAACATCGTGGTCACAACAGTGTCTGAGCTGCAAAAACAGTGTGAATCAGAAATCACAACTCGTGTCTCTCGATGATGGGCGGGGGTGGTGGGAGGGGGAACAAGGTTTGAATGGTTCACTGACTCTGATTTCACACAGTGGGTTTTAATTGTGGAAAGTTTTATGTCATGTCACTCTTTCAAAAGGTTTCAGAAAGTTTCAGAATCATTCACTCTCCAGTTAATGCAAACATGATACACAGCATTTGGAATTCAAGCTGAAAAAATGCCCATTTTTAATTAAATGTTTCCGACTGACACATTGAGTGACCCTCCCACCCACACCAAAGTTCTGAGTTCTATTACAAAACTGCTTTTTGTAATAAAGTAACAGAACAGCTTATTTAATTGTATAAGTTTAGGAGAGGTAGAAACATAGAAAAAACATAGAAAAATTGGACTGACTATGAATAAATTAAGAATGAATTAAGTCACAAACTCATGAGGCCTCTTTACATAAATCATGCAAAACCACGTGTTACCCAAACATCAATTAAAGATGCAAAAAATACAGTTTACTGGGTCTCTTACGAAGTTTTACTTTAGAGTTTGTTTCGAATTTTACTTTAGAGTTTGTTTGAGTTACTTTTTTGCACACTACAACCTTTCAGCTTTGTAAAATAAATCACAAAGCTGAAAAGCAAAGTCAATCAAAGTCATAAACTGATACTAATCAGTGAGATCACACACTGTGTTTGTACTGTCATGTTACGTTTGTCACATCTGAGCAGGTACATTTTAGTCACACAAAACAATCTAGTCAAAATAGCACTCACAGGTGGAAATTGTATGAATGTTGTTATTACATCGTGAACAAAGCTGAAGATTTTGAGATATGAGGATGCAGCAGTGCATCAATCAAAATATTGTGAAAGTTTTACTCAAAAGTGTGACTATAATCATTGTGCACACGTGACTGCATTGTGGAGAATGAGCATTCTACTAATTGTGTTATTTGATGGATCTGCATTGTTTCTAGTGATAAGCCAGCAGCAACCCAGAACATTCATGCCACCTCCCAACAAGCTGTAAATTAATAACTTGTGCCACAACTGAACACAGTCACCATTTAGATTTAATTCAAAATATGGCGAGAACACTGAATCTTGAACTTAATGACTTGAAGCAAATCATGTATTGTTACACAGCCGGAGTCTGCAAAATAAGGGAAAAACTGAGGAAAGAATAAATGCTTTGAAGACTTTTTTATCAGTCTTTCTAACTTGAATATATCATGGGTGTATTGAACTGTGAGCTCTCAATCATCTATCATTAACTGACTGTATTGTTACACCCTGATACACGACGTGTCTTTTGAACAAAAGTGCAGAACAGATTCTGAGCACTAGTATTTATTTATTCTGGCATATATTTACATGAAACAAGGCTTCCGGTGTGTCTCTTTGCCAGCAAAATATGACTGATAGTCCATTATATAAATCTAATCTCTTGTTCAGACCTAGTAGATGAGCTCTGGCACAGACCATCAGTCGGTTCACTTAAAAACCCACTCCCTGAAACCTTAAAACTTACAGGTATAGCCAATGATAACAAAAAACTGTGGATGTGAATTTATTTTAATGTAATCTTGTTTTGCAGGAAGAAGAAAATCCTTCTGCATCGTTTTCTATTGTCTTAGCATCATAACGTATTTTCAATAGTCTTGAACCTGCTGAAGTAAATGTAATGTAAATGTAGGTTCACGACATAATGAATATTCAATTCATTAAGGTGAACTGTAATGCAATTCCATTTAAAAATGAATTCCATATAATAACTCTAGATTAGGGTTAGTTGTTTGGGAACACACCACACTCGTGATGTGTTGATTCATAAAAAGCACAGTAAATGGATTTGAATAAACTGCAAGTTAGTAATAGTGTATGATGTCACATCCAGCCAATGAGAGAGGAGCTCATGTTTCCAGACGAGGGTGAATCTCAGTCGCTCGCAGAGTGACATCATCACAGCACATTACGCAAAGCCTTGTCCCGCCAGCCAGGGTCGACAGCTCACACACACACACACACACACACACACACACACACACACACACACACACACACAGCTCTCTGTGACTCATGCTCATTCAGACAATAACTGATACACACACAG